>JAIOKI010000001.1:600000-982164 GCA_028335825.1 Nosema muscidifuracis
AATTGCTTTTAATGGAATAGTTGGAATGTAAATTGAAACATCCAAAGATTTTTTATAGTACTTGAATGAAAGGATAAATTTCAACAGCTTATTATCATGTTAAGAAAGATATAAAAAAATAAACTTTAAATAAATTATTTCTTTATTAAATAAACTTATTTAATTTTAACCATTAAACCTAGAAATAAAATCTAATTGAATAAATTTTCAAATTTACCTGTTAATCCACTACATAAACCTACCAAATTAAGTTCATAATCACTAACGCGGATAGTTTCACAATCATCTTCATATTCTCCTATAAAAATTGTGTAAGTATTTTCCATAGATAAATTTTCTATTTTTTTACCCCTTACATCAGCTTTCATTTTGTAAGTATTAGGTGCTAAATAATCGTTTAATCTATTTTTAACTACTGACATTAAAACATTTCCTCTGTTATCCTTAATTTTAAGTTTATCTAGCAAATATGTTATCATACTATTAAATTCATTGAAGTCAATGGGAAGCTCTATATGAGAATTTATGTCTATGAGTATATTATCTGTAGTCTTTATATATATCTTAAGTTTATCTGATTTATTTAAATTACTATTTAATAATACAAAGAGTGACATGTGTAACTTATTAAGAGAATTTGATAGATTTATATTAGTAAAAACTATTGTTATAGGTTTGTATCTATCCATGAGGGGCATTTAAATTCATAAAAAAATATCCAGAATTTTTCATGAGAAATTTTGAACGTTAACTGTGTAGAACGAAAGGGAAAGTTTTATAATATCATTAGAATATTTAATATTTACTCATCAAGAATAATTAAGATTTCTTTAAGAAGCTTACAGGAAAGGTAAATTAACGAGCAACATAGAGTTAAAAACATGAATTCTTATTAAATCTCCAGAGATATCCACTACGATTAATTAATTAAATCTAAAATCAAAAATATTCCTCTAGATGTTTTTAATAATATTTACTCATGAAATACTCATGAAAGGTAGAGTAATAGATATAAGGAAAGCTAAGACAAAGAGTAACAGAAAAAAACACATGAATAATAAAATATTAATAGAAAAATCTTGAATAATTTAATTAGTCTAATTTATAAATTTGTAATCAATGAAATTTTAACTATATTAATATATTAGATAAAATCACTGAGTAATAATATTAAAACTTATTTAGGTATAAGCAAGATATTAGATGTACTGGTAAAAAATAATTATTTATTAAATTCTGTAGTCTTTTACATTAGATATTGGCTTTTTCAGATTTTTTATAAATCTGTTTTAATATTAATTTTAATTAATTTTATTAATTTATTAAAATGACTCATTTGTTTACAAACAAACCTTATTTAAAAATCATAAAAATGTTTCAAATTTATTTAAGCAAAAAAATGTACAAACAGACCTATAAGAAGCAATCCTGCAGCAGCCATAGCTCCATACTTCCAATATTCACTATAGGAGTTACTATCTATCTTGTCACCTATAACCCATCTATCATCTTTGCTACAATATTTGAAAGCTCTACTATCTACTTGGAATTTTTTCTTATTTTTATCTAATAGCTCTAAATTTACATAATAAACTTTACTACTATCTTTTGGTACCCTACTTAAATCTACAAAAATTTCATTAAAATTTTTTTCTATTATTTTCTTCTTTTCATTATCATTATCATAATCATAATCACCATTTTCTTCCATCAATTTTCTCTGTTTCATTTCTTGTTTGTATTCTATATACTCACCTTCATCTTTGATGTATCTTGTATACTTGTTCATCTTTTTGATTAAAACGTATTCATCAGATCCTTCTTCCTTTTCTAAAAGATTAGATCGATAAATGCTTTTAAATTTATTGTCTAAATTAATATAGAGTATCTGATCATCATTGAATATCATGAGACCTGTAGTTTGTTTTCCAAGGATTAGTGATAAAAATAGATAGAATATCATAAGGGCATAGTTTCGGATTATTAATTTGTGTATTTGTTTACAGATCAAAAAGAATTAAACAAATATACATTAATAAAAAACAAAGTATAGAAACTTTTTATATCCATATTTTAATTAATTTGTAAAATTTTTTTTTAATAAATTAATCTGTCAATTTATCCCCAATGATGCTACTTTTTTCATTAAGTATCTATAGTATCACCTACCCCCTTGAATTATGTTATATAGAAAGAGATTCGGATATTCAGACTGTCAGATTAGCTATAAATGTTGATGATGATTATTCTCTCACTATGTGTTATAACAAAGATATTGAGGATGAAGAAGGATGGAAACCTATGATACACTACGATTATAACGAAGGATCTGGTGAAGTAGATGTTGATCTTCCTGAACAAGGAGATTATAATCTATTTTATACATTTAGACTTACTACTAACAAATATACTACATTTTGTCAACCTTTTTATTATAAGAAAAAAGAATATAAGGTAGTAGAAAAGGATTATAGAAAAGATTTATCGAAGAAAAGCAAGAAGAAAAATAAAAAAAAGAGAGATAAAAAAAATAAAGATGATAATGATGAAGATAGTGATTATTTATCTTCTAACTATGATGAGAGTGTCATTTTAACTTGGTTTGGTTTTGTATTAGTAGGATTTATTTTATTCTGCTTGTTAGGAATATTTGCATTTAATGTTGATAGTGCATATTATTAGACTATAGAAATAAAAAAATTCCATATAGAAAAATATTTATTTATTATCAAATATCAGTCAATCATTAATTGATATTTTTAAATATTATATTTCGAATTTTATAAAAAAATTATGATTATAGTATTCAGGTCTTTATATAATATAGAAGACTATTTTTATTTCTTATTTAAGCTTATAAATATTTGTTAAGTTTTTCCAAAATTACAATTCAAGAATCATCTTAAATAAACAATTTAGTTTATAATAATAAATTCTAATAACAAATGATTTTTAAAAACATGACCGCATCTAAATTTATTTTTTTACATTTAAAAATCAATTTAGATTTTTTTAAAAAAGTTTATAACCAAACGGAAGTCAAAAACTTAATATTTTTTAATCATTTGTATTAAATAAATTTTCCAACATAAAAATTATCTTTTAAATCTATTTTATCACATTTGCTACCAAGAATATCTCTATTTACTAATTCAAAAACTCTATTTTTTTCTTTTTCTGACAAAGTCTGTTTTTTTGATTCTTTCTTATTTTTATTATTCTTTTCTATCTTAATATAATCTTTCTTATTGATCTTAGTGCTTAATTCTGAATAAGAAGATTTTAAAGAAAACTGTTTCATTTACAAAGGGGCATAAATGAATTTTTTAAATACAATAATCACATAATAAAAATATATAAAAAATTGACCCATGTTTAGTTCGATTATTTTATAAATACAATAATCACAACAATAAAAGAGTTTAATAAATTCATAATTTGAATATATATATAATAAATTAAGAAAAGAAGACATATCAACATCAATTTTTATTAGTTTTTTTATATAAACTCAAATGAACAGTATTTTCGAGTTACAAGTTTATTTGGAATTATGAGAACGCTTTTATAATTAAATTATTTTTTCAGAAATTTAGCAATAAAACGAAATACTTTAAATTTATTTCAAGAAAATTTCGTATGCTAAATATCTTTTAAAATTACATACAGTTAAATTTAAAATTAATTTTTTTAAAATGTGCATATCTTAGATAATTAACAAAAATCTTTTCTTTTTATATATTTTTAATCAATGAAAGAAAATTTCTTTTACTAATAAGATTGTAATATTTTCAAAAAAAACAAGCCAGACATTTATGTTTATTAATTCAGTATCACTTACTTTGATAACTTTCAGACAGTTGAAGCGAAAAAAAAACATATGTATGAACTACTAGCTAATTATTGCAAAGATCTGGATAAGTACAAGACCAAGGGTGATTTTGATTATTATAGTAAAATTAACAAAAAATACAATATAATACTGATATTAGAAAATATATCAAGCATTTTTTTAGACTAAAGTGTTTATTATGTTTTCAATTTTAACTATGAAAAGCCTGAAATTGTTTTCTTAGCGGTAAAAACAAAGGCAAAGAAAAATAACATGGAAATGTTAGTATAAAGAAGAAATATAAGTAGACATTAGACTATAGGCTAATCTAAAAACAATAAATATTCTAAATAAATTGATTAATTATTAAAAAAATTATGAGGCTAAAAAATCCTAGATCTCTTTAATACATAAAATACCATTTTTAAGCAATATTATTACTTAATGTACTCTTCTCTCTCCTAACTATTGATATATTTAATATTAGCAAATAATAAACAACTACGAAAGGTTTATGTTAATAAAAATAGATTTTTATCAATATTTACTTGAAAACAGATCCTGTATGAAATTCTTTCTAATTTAAAAGTAATGAAGATCGTCATTTGAAATTTAAAGTGTAAAAACATATTTAACTAATTTTTTAATTAAACTTCAGTATTGGCTTCATTCCTAATAGTATCAATCTTAGTTTTCTTCTTAAAAAGTTTATAAGCCATAAATCCTAAGAGAGATACAAACAAAAAAGGGACAGAAAACGTAACAATAGAGGATAAAGTAGTATTATTAGACTCTTGAACTAGAAACTCAGGATTTAATTCATCTAAATGTTCTATTTCAAAAGTAGATGGTTTCATCATATATACCTGTAGATCCTCAAAAGTGGTATTCATATCTCGAAATCCTATTATATCTTCAATTTCTCGAATCTGATTTTTAAACTCAATATTGGGACAATCACTAGGCAATAATAATGGTATTGATTTCATTTTTAAACATTCTTTATCACTTCCACATTCATCTTTTAATTCATAAGCCGCACATTGAGCATCTTCAAAATAATCATAACCACCAAAACACAAATTATTAAATGAACTGACAATTATATCACTATTTATTTTAGGAAAATTAATATCAGTAATTTTGTGCATAGCACCTGCTAAAACTCTAATATCGAAATTGTTGCAGGGTAGATGATCTTGAGATTTTGTTAAGAATTCTCGATCTTTAATATGACAATTAGTGTCAAGAATTACATCCTTAAAAGATTCATCAACACATCTTTGATCGCAAAAACACATCTGTCTTGTAAATTGAACCATGCATCTTGCATGATAATCGATATAATCTTTAATTTCTTCTTTATTGTTTTCTGATTCGTTTTTTATAACCTTACAAATATCATCAAGTATAATAAGATTAGAAGTTATCCATTGATTGAATTCTTCAATATTTAATTCAGTAGGTTGTTCTCTTATAATAATACCTTCGTCCATAATATTGTAAAAATAACCGCTTTTATACTTTTTTTACAAAATAAATTAAAAATCAAATTTATTTAATAAAGTAAATTGTCATGCTATTTTTTTATCATATTGATCAAATAAATCCAACTCAAGTTTTAAATATTTCGGTTAATTAAAGCTATTTTAATTAAATTTAATTTCAGGTCTGAATTTACAATTATTTATTTTTTATTAAATATATATTAAATTATGAAAAAAATTGATTTTCAGGTTAAATTTACAATTATTTATTTTTTATTAGGTATATATTAAATTATGAAAAAAATTGATTTTCAGGTTAAATTTACAATTAATTAAATTATTATTATTAAATATATTATGTGATTGATTAAATAAATGTAATTTCAGGTTAGAATTTATAATTAGACAATTTATTATTTCGTTTAATCAATTTAAATTCCAAAGTTGATTTTCAATTAATTATTGATTATTCTTTATATATAAAATAAATTGACAATTAATTATTTATTATTAAATATATTATGTGATTGATTAAATAAATTATTTTTGAAAGTTGATTTTACAATTGATTAATCATTTTAAAATCTGAAGTAATCAAAAAAATAATTAAATTAATATTTTCTTTATAGCTATATCTAACAATGTTTTACATTTTTCATTGTCTGTAAATATTTTAAATTAGTTTCTTTTTTAGAAATACTAATTTACTTAACTAACTATAGAAAGCGAAATTTATTATTACAATTAAAATTTAAGAATACTGTGATAAAAAAATTTTTAGTATAAGAGTTTTCTATATTAATTCAAAACCTATAATTATCAATGATAAATAGAATTTAGTGAAAAGTTTAACGTAACGTAAATAAATTTTCAGAAAATCTAGAGAAGCTATTATTAAATAATAGAAATTTATTTTAATTATAGTTGATTTTAGTTTTACATTAATATTACAAATTTGTTAAAAGTTTGATTTAATATTAAAAAAGAACTAAAATAAGAATTAATTTTAAATACAAGTTTTTTGTATATTATATAAAGAATATAATTTCATAATAGTTAGGGTTTAAAAGTAAAAGTCTTTAAAAACATATTTAATAAATAGAGTGATTTTGAAATTATTCAATCTTTACCATAAATGTTTAATTAAATAATATAAATTTGTATCAATTTGACACATTATAAAGACTTATTAAATTGGTATATTTTTATAATTTATTAAAGTCATTTGATAAAACACTTATATAAATCATACTATAAAAAGTAGTATAGATAATTTATAATATTTAAAAGAATAATAAAGCTTTTTTTAATACTTGCTTTGCTCTTAAGTACTCTATTATCTATCTCTAAAATCAACTTTGGATTTTTGTATGCACATAAGACTTAATGAACACCTAAAGTAGTATCCAAAAATCTTGTTATTTTGGATACTACGGATAATGTTGAAATTTTAATTTATCAAAATTTGAAACATATTTTTATGATTAAATTCCGAATTAATTATAAATTGCAAATTACCATTTATAAATATTTTTTTCGCAAAAAATATGAACCCTGTAAAAAGGTCTAATACTAAATTATGCCAGTTATTTTTTGAAAAATCAAAATGAGATTGTCAATATTTAAGATTTAACAAAGTGATCAGATAAAAATCGTATAGAGAAGACTATATTAATATGCATAGTATTTGAAATGAAGTGATATGAATTTCTTAAAAAGATTCTTTCAATTTTTATTGAGATATATTAATTTAACTATGAGAATGTATTTTTAAAAAAGTGTTATTTCATACATTAAGATGACACCTTAGAGATAGGATAATAGCAAGAATAATATAAGATTATTCTTTATATTCAAATGAGAAATGGACTATTATTGGGAGTGATGACACTAGAATTTATTGATGTTCGTAGGTATGTAACTAAAAAAATTTGCATGTTTTACAAACAAATTTTTGTTATGCAATATAGTGTTAGAATTTTTATTTAGGTCTGTGAAGTAATAGATTACATAAATAAATACCATAATTTAGATATTATTTATGATAAAATTTTCAATAATATTAATTAAAAAATTATATTTAGCAAAATAATAATTTAAAGATTTGATCAATTTGTTAAAAATTAATTAAAAAAATTCCTCATATTAATACAATTGAAAAAAAAATAGAAGATTGAAAGATTATATGACAAAGAAAGAAAAATTCATATGTTAATAATTTAGTTGAAAGGTACATTAAAGAAGTTTGTTAAATTATAAAATAAAGAAAATATGATCAAATATTAAAATACACATATTATTTTTTGTAATCATTTCTTGTTAAATTTATTTTAATTTACACATAACTTTGTTGATATTTTTTTGAGTATAAATTGGCATTTGTTTTATATTCTTAAGATACAGAAGAAATTAATAAATGCAATGGTAGTAGAAATTTCATAAATTAAACAAACTTGATTAATCTTAATGTATTTTTATAAAATTATGTTCTGTGTTCTTTTATTTTAATCAAATATGAACAAAGTTAGATCTTAAATTCATCATTGAAGTTGTTTATGATTTTTACATATTTTGATCAGTGATCATTCTAAATTTTGATATGACTAATGAAATGTCAAAGATTACTGTAAAAAATAAAATAAAATTTCATAGAATAATGGAAAAATTGAAAGGTTTCAAAATAAAAGAAAATAAATTATTATACCTAATTGAAAAAAATTAAACAAAAAGAACAAAAATATAAAATATTATTTGTGTAAGAAGTACTTTTATTGAAACATATAATAAGATTTTAATAATATATTTTGAATAGTAGGTAAAACCAATTGTCTTTACAGAAAATATCAGAGTATAAATTATATAAGTACTTTCATAAATAAAATAATGTTACACATTTTTATTTTTTTCTTTAAATATTTAATTTAATATTTTTAATTTAAAAAAATATTTTTTTTTTAATTACATAAAAGAAAACTTTGTCTAGATATTTTTTGAAAAAATAAATCATAATTTTAAGATCTAGGAAATAATAATAAATTGTCTAATTTTATGGCACTTTGTTATATTTTTTTATTCAAAATTAAAAATTATAAATAATTTATTTCTACTACAAAATAGATAATTTAATATATTTTAAATTATATACTAATACAATAGAAAATTAAACGATATATACAATATTATCTATAATAATATCAAATTTAATTAGTTCTTTTAATTAAAAATAAATTATAAATAGGATACCCCTCTAAATTTAATATGGATCTGCCAATAGTCAACAATACTGATAATAATTTCATTCTTTATGATAATCAGGATTTAGTGCATTATCAAAATATCGAACAATTGAAAACATATGCAACTGATAGTATAAAGGTTCCTTTTACGGAAGATATATTAGAGAATAATTCGAGTAAAATAGAAAAACGAAGTAAAAGATCTAATTCTGATAATAGTAAACTATTTCTAAATTGGAGAAACAATAATTTAGATTCATTGGCTTATTTTTGTAAAATAACGCCAATTTTTGATAAATCAGGTATTGTTGTATTTAGACAACAACTCGAAATGGTACTTAGATGCATGGTACATTTAACTAAGAGGTTGTGTAAATATGATTCAAAATGCATAAATGATTCTTTTAATGATTTTAATTTTGATATAAATTGTATTGATTTTGATTTAAATAACATTATTTCGGATGATAAATATATTGAAGGATGTAAAAATTATAATTTTCGACCTGTAAATGGAGGTTTAAAACTTGTTATTTGGGGTAAAAATCTCGATCAAGCCAGATATAATTTTTTTAGTGCTCTTTATAAACTATGTCATGATACTACTATGTTTAATGAAGCAAAATTTTCTGCGTACGACTTACGTGACGAATGTTTGAACGACGTTAATTGTTTAGTTAAAGCTATGAAACAAAATTTAGTCTTTTATTGTACGAACAGAAATTTTATGGATCAATTTAAAAAAATTACCCAGATATTAGATATTAAATTGAAGATAGACGGGAAAAGACATTTGACAATTAATCGTAATTATAAAAATTATGGAAGAAAGACACCTAGCATTGAAGAAATTCCTAATGTCACAAATGTTTCCTTTTTTGAAAATGTTAATGATTTTGAGAATCATGAGGGAAAGTTACTTAGCATTGAAGAAATTCCTAATGTCAATAATGTTTCCTTTTTTGAAAATGTTAATGATTTTGAGAATCATGGAAGAAAGTTACTTAGCATTGAAGAAATTCCTAATGTCAATAATGTTTACTCTTTTGAAGATGTTAATGATTTTAAATTAATTAATTCTACTGAGATCAAAGATTTTGATATGAAAATCATTACACCTATTACGGTTATAGGAATAATGCTGATTAGTTTATTAGGATATTATTCTGTTAAGAATAAGAAAAAAACTGTGCAATCTAAATGGTATCTTGCTGGATCACTTATAATTATGATTCTATTAATAGTCTATTTAATATCATCTATAATATTTGATTAAAAATTTTAATCAATATTTTTATTGCTTATAAAACTAAGTAAACATGATTACCTTGTCTCTTGCAAATTGGGGTTTATGGATTTGATTTATTTAAGTTTTGTTTTTTCATTATTTTTTTATAATTTAATTTGTTGACGGGGTTCATTCTTGATCAAATTCAAGTATTATTAAATATCTTTAACTTTGTGATATTTTGTTATATAAGACTAGTTATCATTTTAATATATTAATAAGTTAACCCACAAATTTCTCTTCTCGCTACAATATAAATAATACATTAATACGAATATTTTGGTATTATGGATATGTATTAAAATAAAGTAATTTTAATTGACAAAATGGTATCATCCAAAACTTTGAATGGATATATTTGACAGATTAATAATTCACTAAATGAAGTTTGTATTTTTTGCACTAAAATGATTCATAAATTATTGTATTGATCCAAGTTTTTTTAATTTAATATAAAATAGTCAGATCAGAGTAGTTCTTGTATCTTTTTTAGGTTAAGTTTGACACTATTCGAATTTACGAAATCAAGTCATTTAAAAGAAGTTGATTTTTAAAAAAATAAGCTGAAGGAATACCTTTTGATTTAATTATATAAACTTCAAATATTTGTAGTTTCTTGTTTGTTTAATATACTTAGTTGTAATAATACTTTTATTATGTTTTTTTAGATTTATAAATGTAGCAATTGAGCTATATGAAACTATTTTTAAATATACAATAAAATCCATCATGTTGTTAATCTTTGGGTTATAAAAATAAATCCACAGATTTAAAAAATTAAGTCTGAAACTTTACTAATTTTTTTTCAAATTATAGTGATTTCTGGAAATTCTACCGGTCTTTCATATAACTATTAATCAATGGAAATGATTTTTCTATAGATGAGAAATAAATAATTTAATTTAATGAGTTATTTGATTTACTTAGACTCGTTCAATAGTCAGATTGATATCCTTTGGCAGGTCTAGCCCATCACAGTTCTTGTTTACTGTGGTATTCTTACCGCTCATAAGCTCAATTATTACTTTTGGCTAGTCCCCTGTTACTTTCCTGTCTTCAGCAGTTGCCTTCCCAGCTAGTGCACTTACAGCTCTAACCACTTCTTCCTCTCCTGCATCTTCCTGGTCATATCCTCGTCTTCGATCCAAAGAGATAGACTCTAAGGTCTTCTTCAGTACAATAGACTGGATGTATGCTTCTAGGAAGGGTAGGATTTCCAGCTCCCTGATATACTTCTGGTGGTATTTGGTTACCACTCCATCCCATGTCATGACATAAGGAACTATTCTTGTTCGAGATTTATGAATTAATCCCAATTCATTTGCAAGAAGATCGTATTTTCTAAGTTTCTCATTCTCAACTATTGTAAGTCGATCCTGGTTGGTAATACCAACTTCAACTATTAATATCTCTTTCTTCTTCTTGTCAAATACAAGAATATCAGGCTTATTATGGCTAACTTTAATATTAGTTGATACTCTTGTGTCCACTCGTATCTCAGCTCTTTCATTCTCAATTATTTCTTGTACTGAGTGGCCACGTATCTTATTAGTCTTCTTGGGATGTATTTTTTCATCCTAAAAAATTATTTTACTATATGAGCTTATATTCAGATGAAAAAAATAAAAAAAGGAGAAGTTATTTTATTGAGGATTTGTCTACAATTAAAGAAAAGCTCATTTTGATTTGAAGATATAAATATGTGGATACTATATACATACTACAAAAGATTTAGTTAGTATCAAACTGAATAAGCACAGTTATTTATCAGATTCGTTAAGAACAGTCTAAAATATGATTTAAACATCTTAATGCAAAGGTTTGTTGATATAAATGAATGGGTTGGAATATTATATTTGATATCGTTAATAAATATTTAAAGGAGAAAATGATATCGAAAACTAAATTTGGATCAATCACAGATCAGAATAAAATGCAGAAACATAAAAAATTACGGCCTGTATTTTGTATCAATCTGATGTTACAGTATAAATTACTAAAACAGTAAAAGACAATGTTTATTTTTGCAGCATGATACTGGAGTAAATGATGAAAAAACATTGTTATCTTTTGTACAGAGGATAACCTTATTCATTTTTAGAATATTAAAATAGTCTTAATTAATGGTACGTTCAAATCTTATCTATCGAAGTTAAACAACTATATACCTGTATTGTTTATATTATTAAAAGTTAAATTCCTCTCATATCTGTATTGATAAGGTACAAAAATTAGCAGTCTTATGGCAAAATCGTACATTATTTAAACTAAGAAAGTGCAAGATTTTAAGCCTGAAATACTTATTTTAGATTTTGTGTCTGTACATAGATATTTATTTGCTTCTTATTATAAGCAGTCAGACGCTTATGGTAGCCTTATTCACTTCTCACACAATATTTAGAGAAGAGTACAGAAATTGAAAATGTTAGACTAATATTATCTTTAACTTTTGTTAATGTACTTGGCTATTTTTAAAAAATTATAATCCTGGTGTCATAGAATTACTGAAACATTTTAGAAATTCTTAAATAAATGTATGTAGAGAAGATTTAATATTTTGAATGTTTATGACTATGTTTTAGCAAATGCATCAAGAACACCTGATTATTTAGAAGAATTTCATCTGTCTTTAAATGATTTATCTATAAAAACCACCTTGCTTTGAATTGTTATGAGAGGAATATATAAAGAATTTTTTTATTGTTTATATAAAATATGAAATGATAGAAAGCTAAAAAATTTTTAATATTATTAATGACTGTTAGTATTTAAGTTACCTCAAAGCTGTATCAATAGCTTTTGAATGATATCATGTTATTAAATTTACTAATTTTTTGGCCTTGTTTTTATACATGTTGCTGTTGTAAAGTTACTATTAACACGAAAATAAGAAGAGCCTTTTCAAGAATAAGAAAATTGAGATTCTAGAATGATATTAGCCAATGAAAAGTCAAGTAGTTCTAAAGGACTACAAAAAGTTTGTTACAAGAAGGATTGTAATTTTTGATTATGTAATTTTCTATTAACATACAAAGATATGTCGAAAGTTTAATAATAATATGTATTTTATAATTTTTAATACATGTTGCCTCAAAAAAGCACTTAAAATTTATTCTCAAAAAGTTATCATTATTAATATCTTTCCTAAAGTACTTAAAAATCTCAGGTAAAGTTGTTTAATTCAAATAAATTCACCCAATTACAGTATTTTAATTCTTTTTATGACTTTTATAATACTAAATATTAATTTGTCATTTTTGACGAGATTTAATCTACTATAAAGATCAAAAGGTGCTATATTTTACAAAATATTTCTATGCTATTATTTTTAAATATCTTAATTAAAAATTGTAAAATGATTATAATAATGGGTGGTGAACTCGCATTTATGTCACCAAATAATTTAATGACGTAAATAAATTACATAAATTTTGATAAAAATATTATTTCTAAGTTTAAACAATGATATTTAATAATTTTTAATGATATTATTAAATATTCAGCTCATTTTAATTAAATTTTATAATATCTATAAATATCATTTGAGATAGATATTGAAAAAAAAATGATTTACAAAAATTCTCTCTGCAAGAGTCCATTAAATATAATAGATTACTTCAACTTAAATTACAATGAATATATTATAAATTAAAAAATTGTTTTAAATATATTAATTAATCATTTTAATAATCTTTCAAAAATCATTATTAATTAAAATTTAATAAAAGTTTAGAAATTCTATCTAGCAATGAATCTTAAACATAGAATTCATTTTTTCAATTTTATAAAAAAGATAACATAAATTTATTGCAATTTAAAAAATAATTTTACTATTCAATTCGATAATAGAAAAATATAGATTAAAATATTTGTATTAGAATCTATTTTATTTTTTAAAAACGATTAATTAATTTTTTTAATATAAATACTAAGAGTTTTTACCATATAATGAACGAAGGTAAAATTATAAGAGAGCAACCAGAAGAAGATAATATTGAAGAATTTATTCATTGGAGAACTTTGAATTTAATTAAACATAACTCAATGTGTAAAGATATCAAAGACGAATCAGAAAACAATAATGAACAAATTAAAGATTATATCGATTATCATGCAAAATGTTTAGTTCAATTTACAAGACAGATGTGTTTTTGCGATCAGAATTGTGTTGAAGAATCTTTCAAAAATGTAATTCTTGACACTGATTGTCATATTAAAGATCGAGAAATTTTACTGAATTCTCAAGACTATTTACCATGCGAAGAGTTTGATATTAAAGTTTACGATGGTATTATGCATAAGGTATCTGATACTAATCTTCCTAAAATCAGTAGCGAAAAAGTTGCCAATTCATTGTACAAATTATGTTTTGATGGCTATGATTATTTAAAAGAAGTTCAATGTGCGGCTTATGATTTGAAAAATGAATGTGGAAGTGATAAAGAATGTTTTAGAATGAAATCAATACCAGTATCATTGAGTGAATGTCCTAATACTGAGTTTAATAATCAGATCAGAGAAATTGAAGATATGATAGGATTTCAAAATATGAATACTACTTTTGAAGATCTACAATTATACATGATGAATTCATCTACTATTGAAATAGAACATTTAGATGAATTGAATCCTGAGTTTCTAGTTCAAGAGTCTAATACTAAATTATCATCTATTACTACTTTTTCTGTCCCTTTTTTGTTTGTATCTCTTTTAGGATTTATGGCTTATAAACTTTTTAAGAAGAAACCTAAGATTAACACTATTAGGAATGAAATCGATACTGAAGTTTAATTAAAAAATTAGTTTAATATTTGTAAAATAAAAACATCTTTGAAAAAAATATACATATAAAATACAGTTGATGAGTATATTTATATTTAATGTGTTACCATACTACATAAACTACATTGAATATTAGGTTTAAGTTTTTAGCTCTTTAATCTATTCCACTTCTTTTAGTTTATTTCTTTTTATCTACTTTTCACTTCTCCTTATTTTATATCCTGATGTTTACATGTATCAATCTACTTAACATTTAGCTCAGTTCTATGGCTTTAATAAAAATTTGTTATTGATCAGCTTATGTAACCACATATGAGATAGTTATCAGCTTGTACTTATATAAGATACCGTGACATTTGAATATAGATCATATTTATCCTTCTTCTCAGTTTTCACTGTCCTTAGCTATTGAATTCTATAATTTCTACTCTACTATAATAATTTCTTTTTTTCTTCACTTCACTTTTCGAAAAAATAATAAATTGTTATATAATTCTTTAATATTTATCCATGTGGTATTAAATTATTACATAAATTAATATAAATATAATATTAAAAAATTTATTAATCATTAAAAGTTGTACCAAATGCAATTTTCTATGAATCCACATTTCATTGCTCAAATTTGATACTTAAGAAGTTTGCATCGATAATGATTTTTTATAAACAAATATTTTTCTATTTACTCGTTACTTCTTTCATCAACAATTTGTTGTTAATGAATAAATGTAAATAAAAATTCAGAAACTAATCTATCAAAACAAGCATACTATTTTTTTTATCAATGATGAGTTAAAATTTACTTCTTCACTGGTTATAACTTTATCTATCTTTGCACTTTTCATAAATAATCTAAAAAGTTCTTTTATCTTAGGTATGAATTATTAAAATAACTTTCTTTGAGTAATTGCCATTATTTAAACATTTTTTTCACGCTTAAAATAAAAATAATATTTTTATGAGTCATTGTCTCCAAACACTTGTTAAACAATAAAATTTGGAATTTTTTTTTTACTTTAGTGTAAACACTATCAACAATTTTTCATTATAAATTATCTTTTTTATTTCAAAGATATTCATTTAGAGAATATAAAATTATTAATTTTTTTTTTTGAAAAGTGTTGTATGAAGGATTGTAAAAAAATTTAATCTTTTTTCTGTTATCAATGATGTAGATGTCCAACTTGTTATAAAATTTAATAATGCTTTTAATCTGCTCTGGTTAATAAACGAAAGAACTAACTATTGTAAAAATAGGTTAACATCCCTGATAATTTACAGCATGTCGAATCTGAAAAATTAAAAAAGTATGATATAGATATACTAGCTAATGAACTAGGTTTGATACGCGGAAGTAAAAATTTAAAATAATATACATATCACTTAGAATGATATAACAAAGAAGTACAACGAAAAATGCTAGAGAATATATTAATGTAACATTGAAGAGGTGACTAGGATGAAGAGATAACGATAGGATTTTATAAAGATATTGAAGCTAAAATGACTGCTACTTTAATATTAGCACGATATAGTAAAACAGAATAACAAAATAGCCCTCAAATAAATAAAAATAATTGCTGATAATAATTTCTAACATATTTAAGGACGTAGAATAGGATTAATTACAAACTTCTATTACCAATATAGATAAGATCAGCCTATACAATAGTGCAGAGACATATGCCTAATTTATAGTGCTTAAGATAACTCTGGAAAACTCAACCATCGATAGCTGCAAAAACTCAATATTTAAGAGACCATAAACTGAAAAGAACAAGAACCACCTATTAATCAAATTAAACGATCAATTTTAAATATTAGGTATGCTCAAATTAAATCTTGTTTTAAAATATACTCTCATTATTATGGAATTTATCATAGATATTATTGAGTAATATTTATTAAAATAGCATTTAAAACCTGAAGTAATTAAATTTCTCACAAAATTTATAATTTTTTGAATTATGTCAAACTTATTAAAAGGCTTTTTATAAATCTAAACTTGAGCTGAAAATTGTAATTATAAATTAAAAGAGATTAGGTTGACTAAAACTCAATTATAGTTCAATAATTTTAGATATGAACAAAACATGATAACAAAATAATTTTATTTTGATTTCAATTAGATTATTTTTTTTAGAATTTAATTATTGTAAATCTTTTGATTTTGCACATATATATTATTAAATAAAACATATATTTTCATAAATTAAATGTCAGAACCATCCATCAACTGCCATGTCATTTATAGTGAGATATTTGATATGTTTAGAATAATTGTATTTATCACAAAGTGTTGGGATCAAGTAACTTGGTGACGTCTTGACTTAATTTATCACCATTGTTACATAAAGAGTAACCCCTAAAATAAAATATGTCTTTCAGCAACAATTCTTCATACAACACAAAGAACTTTAGTTTCATTAATAAATTTTAAAGAAGCACGGTGAAGGTTTCCCTCTTAGATTTTGTTTTTCTCATGATTATTAAAAAAGCTTTTAATATTGGTTTACATAAAATTATAGTTTGATAATTTTGTTTATAAAACAAGTCGAAAATAAACTTTTTGTCTTATATCTATTTTTCCAAAGATATTGTTATTATTCAAATATTAAACTAATTTTTTAATTAAACTTCAGAATTAGTCTCATTCCTAATGGTATCAATCTTATGTTTCTTCTTAAAAAGTTTATAAGCTATAAATCCTAAGAGAGAAACGAATAAAACAGAGACAGAAAAAGTAGTAATAGAGGATAAAGTAGTATTATTAGACTCTTGAACTAGAAACTCAGAATTAAATTCATCTAAATTTTCTATTCCGAAATTATATGGTTTCATTATATATACCTGTAGATCTTCAAAAGTAGTATTCATATTTCGAAATCCTATCATATTTTCAATTTCTTTGATCTGATTTATTATTTTAGTATTAGGACATCCACTCAATGATACTGGTATTGATTTCATTATAAAACATTCTTTATCACTTCCACATTCATCTTTTAATTCATAAGCCGCACATTGAACTTCTTTTAAATAATCATAGCCATCAAAACATAAATTATACAATGAACTGACAACTTTTTCACTATTGATTTTAGGAAGATTAGTATCAGATATCTTATGCATAGTACCATCTAAAATTTTAATATAAAACTTTTCGCATGGTAAATAGTCGTGAGAATTCAGTAAAATTTCTCGATCTTTATTATGACAATCAGTGTCAAAAATTACATCCTTAAAAGATTCATCAACACAATTCTGATCGCAAAAACACATCTGTCTTGTAAATTGAACTAAACATTTTGCATGATAATCGATATAATCTTTAATTTGCTCATTATTCTTTGTTGAATCGTCTTCGATATCTTTACAAATATCATCAAGTATAATAAGATTAGAATTCATCCATTGATTGAATTCTTCAATATTTAGTTCAGTAGGTTGTTCACTTAAAATAATACCTTCGTCCATAATATTGTAAAAATAGACGCTTTTATACTTTTTTTTAAAAAATAAATTAAAATCAAATTTATTAAAATAAATTAACTTATCATGCTATTCGTTTATCATATTGATCAAATATAACCATTTTTAATTAAATTTCAAGTTTGATTTTACAATTAATTAATTATTTCGTTTAAATAAAGCTATGTTTATCAAATTAAATTTTGATCTGAATATACAACTAACTACTATTATGCATATATTAAATGATTGATAAAATTATTAAATATCAGATTTAATTTAAAAATTATTTAGTTTTTTCTTTCATTTATATAAAACTATGTTTTATTAAATTAAGTTTCATGCCTGATCTTCAGTTGATTAATTTTTATTCTGTATATTCTGAATGATGAATAAAATAAATTTACAATTAATATTATTGAATAAATTAAATTTCAAAGTTGATTTTACAATTGATTAATCATATAATATCGAATAATTAAGAAAATGGATTAATTTTAATATTTTATATAAATTGTACTTTTAAAAGCAGTATTGATAATTTAAAATATTTAAAAGAATAATAAAGCTTTTTTTAATACTTGCTTTGTTCTTAAGTACTCTATTGTCTATCTCTAAAATCAACTTTTGGATTTTTGTATGCACATAAGACTTAATGAACACCTAAAGTAGTATCCAAAAATCTTGTTATTTTTTTTTCTACGGATATGTTGAAATTTTAATTTATCAAAATTTGAAACATATTTTTATGATTAAATTCCGAATTAATTATAAATTGCTAATTACCATTTATAAATATTTTTTTCGCAAAAAATATGAACCCTCTATAAAGGTCTAATACTAAATTATGCCAGTTATTTTTTGAAAAATCAAAATGAGATTGTCAATATTTAAGATTTAACAAAGTGATCAGATAAAAATCGTATAGAGAAGACTATATTAATATGCATAGTATTTGAAATGAAGTGATATGAATTTCTTAAAAAGATTCTTTCAATTTTTACTGATCTATATTAATTTAACTATGAGAATGTATTTTGAAAGAAGGGTTATTTCATACATTAAGATGACACCTTAGAGATAGGATAATAGCAAGAAGTATATTTACAGAAGAATATAAAATTATTCTTTATATTCAAATGAGAAATGGATTATTATTGGGAGTGATGACACTAGAATTGATTGATGTTCGTAGATATGTAACTAAAAAAATTTGCATGTTTTACAAACAAATTTTTGTTGAGCAATATAGTGTTAGAATTTTTATTTAGGTCTGTGAAGTAATAGATATACATAATATAAAATAGATTACATAAAATATACCATAATTTAGATATTATATATGATAAACTTTTCAATAGTATTAATTAAAAAATTATATTTAGTAATAATAGATGGGTAAAAAATAATAAAAAGGATCTGAATCAAAAATCGATAAAATAACAACAACAGCTCATACCGATAAATTATAAAATGAATTTTAAATGACAACTTTATTAAAGAATGTGTAGACTTTAAGTTCCTCTGTAACTTATCTTCTTTGAAGACAATTATGGAAGAAGTGCAAGCCTCTAGGGAGGATTAACCTAATAAAGTCTCCAAGCATTTTGTTAGATGACTGCAGATGCTGATGGGAGACTGGGATTAAGTAATATGTTCTATGTAAAAAATTTAATGTGTCTATTTATGATGCTCTGATAAAGAAAAGAAACTAGAGGTCCTCGTTATGAAGCAGGGAATATTAAGAAAAGAATAATATTAAGAGAGTGAAACTTCTGACAGACATATCTGAGGAGTTCTCAGTTAAAGAAATAGCCAGACAAGGGAATATAGACAAATATTTAAGGGTGCATGGATTAAGATTAAGACAGAAAAAGTTGACTAAATATAACGAAGACTGAAAATATGTTCAGTAAAGCTATATAAAGAAATATTAGGGTTTATTAACTTAGCAATCGATATTTTTTCACAATCATACCGTGAAGGATGTGGCTACAATACTTTAGACAGCTCAAATAAGCTACTAAGAGCTTACGCATTAAGAAGGAATGGAAAGAAAGCATACTTAAAAAATATTTGAATTTGAAAGAGTGCCCACAATGCTCTGAAAATTTATAGAGCGACAAAGAGAGTATAACAGCACAGCAGATAAAAAAGATTAGGATCCATATGCGACCAAAGAAAATAATATTTGTAAAAACAAATGACGTTACAGCTATGATTTTCTTTCTAAATGAAAGAATATGTTACAATAAAAAGTTGCAAGACCTACCTCAAAAGAAAGAATATAGAAAAGAAATCCCAAAATTGAGTTTTATAGGAACAGTGCTACAGAGACCGACAAGATGATGAGATAATAATATAGCACATAATGTGAGACATAAAAGATAAAGAAGTTCTGATCACAATGTGGGAAGCTCAAGAAAATAAGGATATAGTAAATTGTGAAGAATACAAATTGCAATGTAACTTAGATATGCAAAAGGAAAGGTGATTGTTTCAGAAAAAAAAATTAAGGAAGTAGTAAGTCGTTTACCGAACTGGAAGGCCTCGGGACCAGATAAAATCTATAACTTTTCTATCAAAAATATGTCATCTCTACAGAAAGATTTATATAAGATAGTTAGGCTGCTTTATTTAGAAATAATCTCGAAGAATAGTGGTTATAAAGAGATGGCATATCTAGTACCAAAGGGGAGCCTATAAGCGGAAAAACTTTAGACCAATATCCTGTATGTTTAATCAATATGAACTAGTAAAGAAATGTGCAACATATATATTACAGAACATAGTGGAGACAAAATTTCTTTTCTGTTAAAATCAGATGGGTACAGTAAGAAAAGTCAAGCACTTAGAAATTTAACACTTAACAAGGAACGTAGATACAAATAAAAACTAGATAGATTGATGTAAAAAGGCGTATGACTCTTTAAGTCTCGAATACTTAATAAAGTGTATCAAAAGCTTAGGGTTACATTAATGGATCAAAAAACTATGTTGAAAGTATAAGAAAAACTATCAGTTATAAATTATAGCTGATAATGAAACAATATTAAACAAAAGAGTTAAAAGAGAAAGTTTACGAGGGTATAGCTTATCTTCGATGTTATTTTTATTATATATGGATCCAATAAGCAAAATTTTAAATGCTATCTATCCAAAAATTAAGTCTGAGGGTGCACGGTTTCCTGCAATCATCTTTTATCTATAAAAAACCTTAAGCTTTTATCAAAAGATGATGATACAATAAAGGAAATGGTAAAAGAGACCCAAACATTCTGTAAAATGGTATGATTGGAAATGAATTTAGAGAAATCTGTTACCAACACCGAGGCGTGTGCAGATAATGCTAAACTTCTAGAAAGTCATGAAAGCTATAAATATTGGGATTAATTAAAGACACAGAAGGATGAACAACTGATGATCCTAAGAAGAAGATATTTAAGGCAGTGAAACTAAAATGAGAGAAAATATGTAAAAAATGTTTGAATGCTAACACCTGTCTAAAGCAATCAATGAACATGGAATCTCATCGATTAACTATTATATTGGAATTATAGAAGCAAAACCTATTGAACTTAGAGAACTCGACTATGCAATCCGGAATATCCTTATTAAAAACCACAACATCAAAGTCGGCCTGCAAAGAAATATTGTACTCATCCACAAAAGAATTAGGGAGAGTACTTATAAATACAGAGCACAAGAGTGAGAGAATATTGCTTCAGTTTTTTAATGCTTTAGATAATAACAAAGAAAGTATAACCCGCAGAAAAGCAATAGTAAAAATCGAAAAAAAAACAACACGCATTTGGCTATAAAAAGAACTTTTTCTAATAAAGGAGTACAAATTAAATAAAGTATTTACGCTTGAGATACTAGATGATGCCTAGAGAGCAACCCTATATAGTGAGATTAGAAAAAAACTATATAGATGTAAATAAGATTTAGTAGTAGTTTAAAAGAATCAAAGATCTGATTGACAAAAGGTAAAATATAACCAAAAAATAGGGTGCGTTGTATGCGCAACAATATATAAATTTATTCCTCGACAAAAAAGCCATGTTCTCACACTGTAATGAAAGATTTATGATGATTGACTATAAAAGACGACTTAATAAGGCTCTGAGATGTATACATCTGCAAATATTCGGAAAAATATAGATAAAAGAAGAGCAAAAAGATATGAAATAATTTTGTGCATGAGTGTATTTCAACTAAGAATGTAAGGATAAGAGTGGATTCAAGAATTCAAGCGTGTATAAAGTTAAAAAAATAAACTTGACACATTAATATTGATAAAATCAAGAAAGTAGTTCTTATCGTGGAAGTTGGGAAAACAAAGTTCTATAATCTTAGAACAGTAGAAATAGAGAAAAAGCACAATTATTACCTGTTAGCGAACATTTGGCATCGCTGTATAAATTTAAATCGAAAATAATACTGTATGTAGTGACATAAGATGAAAATGTTACAATCGACAATATAGCGCGGAGCTCAGGTTAGATATCCAAAAATAGGCGTATTAGCTGAAAAAAAAGATCATAAAGATGACCTTGGAAATGCAAATGATGAATTACTGAGAAATTGATGAAGGTGGAAGTAAGGATATAAAACATAATGATTTAAAAGAAGTGAAACTTTTTGGCTGATAAACGGAAAAAGTTAAAAGAAAGATATAACCATCAACTGTATTTTATATGTATATTTTTCAAAGATATTTTTAGTTTACACATATTAAACTAATTTTTTAATTAAACTTCAATATTAGTCTCATAATTGATATTATTAATCTTAGGTTTCTTCTTAAAAAGTTTATAAGCCATAAATCCTAAGAGAGAAACTAATAAAACAGAGACAGAAAACGTAGCAATAGATGATAATTTAGTATTAGACTCCTGAACTAGAAACTCAGGATTCAATTCATCTAAATGTTCTATTCCGAAATTATATGGTTTCATTATATATACCTGTAAATCCTCAAAAGTAGTATTTATATTTCGAAATCCTATCATATTTTCAATTTCTTTGATCTGATTTATTATTTTAGTATTAGGACATTCACTCAATGATACTGGTATTGATTTCATTCTAAAACATTCTTTATCACTTCCACATTCATTTTTCAAATCATAAGCCGCACACTGAACTTCTTTTAAATAATCATAGCCATCAAAACATAATTTGTACAATGAACTGACAATTTTTTTACTATTGATTTTAGGAAGATATTTATCTTTAACCCTATGCATAGTACCATCGTAAACTTTAATATCAAACTCTTCGCATGGTAAATAGTCTTGAGAATTCAGTAAAATTTCTCGATCTTTAATATGACAATCAGTGTCAAGAATTACATTTTTGAAAGATTCTTCAACACAATTCTGATCGCAAAAACACATCTGTCTTGTAAATTGAACTAAACATTTTGCATGATAATCGATATAATCTTTAATTTGTTCATTATTGTTTTCTGATTCGTCTTTGATATCTTTACACATTGAGTTATTTTTAATTAAATTCAAAGTTCTCCAATGAATAAATTCTTCAATATTATCTTCTTCTGGTTGCTCTCTTATAATTTTACCTTCGTTCATTATATGGTAAAAACTCTTAGTATTTATATTAAAAAAATTAATTAATCGTTTTTAAAAAATAAAATAGATTCTAATACAAATATTTTAATCTATATTTTTCTATTATCGAATTGAATAGTAAAATTATTTTTTAAATTGCAATAAATTTATGTTATCTTTTTTATAAAATTGAAAAAATGAATTCTATATTTAAGATTCATTGCTAGATATAATTTCTAAACTTTTATTAAATTTAATTAATAATGATATTTGAAAGATTATTAAAATGATTAATTAATATATTTAAAACAATTTTTTAATTTATAATATATTCTTTGTAATTTAAGTTGAAGTAATCTATTATATTTAATGAATCAAAATAATCATATTCAGCAATTTTCAGAATTTTTAATTTATTATGTTGTATTATAAAGATGTTTAGAAATTATTTGTAGCTAAAGAAATGTCAAAATAACTATATTTATAAAAAATTTAAAATCATTATTTCTTACTGTTATGATTTATAAGTTAAGGGTTATTTATTTAAAATATTTATCCGCAACACTTAAAAATATAAAATTTAGCTTCTTTTTTATGCAAAATTATGACATAATCTCTATTAAAGTGTGTCTCAACGAACGAATGAATAAATTAAAATTATTAAATCGATTTGCACAGAATAAAATTTTTGTAAATCATTATTGGACTCAATATCTATCTCGAAGTAATATTTATAGGTATTATAAAATTTAAATAAAATGAGCTGAATATTTAATAATATTATTAAAGATTATTAAATATCATTGTTTAAATTTAGAAATAGCTTGAATATAAAAAGCCGCAGTAGGTAGTAGTCTAGAAGTAGAAGGAAAAAGGTCAATCGGAGAAATAAGGAGGGCCAACAAGGTGAGTGAAGAAGAAGAATAAGGTAAGGACATCATAAAACTATAAACCAAAAAAACAAATTATTTTTATTTTACTCTCATTTCTTTAAATAATATTATATTATATTATTATACTCTCATCTATAGAAAAATCATTTCCATTGATTAATAGTTATATGAAAGACCGGTAGAATTTCCAGAAATCACTATAATTTGAAAAAAAAATTAGTAAAGTTTCAGACTTAATTTTTTAAATCTGTTGAATTAATTTTTATAACCAAAAATTAACAACATGATGAATTTTATTGTATATTTAAAATACTTTCATATAACTCAATTGCTACATTTATAAATCTAAAAAACATAATAAGAGTATTATTACAACTAAGTATATTAAACAAACAAGAAACTACAAATATTTAAAGTTTATATAATTAAATCAAAAGGTATTCCTTCAGCTTATTTTTTTAAAAATCAACTTCTTTTAAATGACTTGATTTCGTAAATTCGAATAGAGTCAAACTGTACCTAAAAAAGATACAAGAGATACTCTGATCTGACTATTTTATATTAAATTAAAACAACTTAGATCAATACAATAATTTATGAATCATTTTAGTGCAAAAAATACAAACTTCATTTAGTGAATTATTAATCTGTCAAATATATCTATTCAAAGTTTTGGATGATACCATTTTGTCAATTAAAATTACTTTATTTTAATACATATCCATAATACCAAAATATTCGTATTGATGTATTATTTGGATTGTAGCGAGAAGAGAAATTTGTGGGTTAACTTATTAATATATTAAAATGATAACTAGTCTTATATAACAAAATATCACAAAGTTAAAGATATTTAATAATACTTGAATTTGATTAAGAATGAACCCCGTCAACAAATTAAATTATAAAAAAATAATGAAAAAACAAAACTTAAATAAATCAAATCCATAAAACCCAATTTGCAAGAGACAAGGTAATCATGTTTACTTAGTTTTATAAGCAATAAAAATATTGATTAAAATTTTTAATCAAATATTATAGATGATATTAAATAGACTATTAATAGAATCGTAATTGTAAGTGATCCAGCAAGATACCATTTAGATTGCACAGTTTTTTTCTTATTCTTAACAGAATAATATCTTAATAAACTAATCAGCATTATTCCTATAACCGTAATAGGTGTAATAATTTTCATATCAAAATCTTTGATCTCAGTAGAATTAATTAATTTAAAATCATTGGCATTTTCAAAAGAGTAAACATTATTGACATTAGGAATTTCTTCAATGCTAAGTAACTTTCTTCCATGATTTTCAAAAGAGGAAGCGTTATTTGCATTAGAAATGTCATCAATGCTAAGTAACTTTCCCTCATGATTCTCAAAATCATTAACATTTTCAAAAAAGGAAACATTATTGACATTAGGAATGTCATCAATGCTAAGTAACTTTCTTCCATGATTTTCAAAAGAGGAAGCATTATTGACATTAGGAATGCCATCAATGCTAGGTAACTTTACTCCATGACTCTCAAAATCGTTGGCATTTTCAAAAAAGGAAACATTGTTGACATTAGGAATTTCTTCAATGCTAGGTGTCTTTCTTCCATAATTTTTATAATTACGATTAATTGTCAAATGCCTTTTCCCATCTATTTTCAATTTAATATCTAATATCTGGGTAATTTTTTTAAATTGATCCATAAAATTTCTGTTCGTACAATAAAAGACTAAATTTTGTTTCATGGCTTTAACCAAACAATTAACGTCGTTCAAACATTCGTCACGTAGGTCGTATGCAGAAAATTTTGCTTCATTAAACATAGTAGTATCATGACATAGTTTATAAAGAGCACTAAAAAAATTATATCTGGCTTGATCGAGATTTTCACCTAAAAGAGCAAATTCTAAACCTCCATTTACAAATCGAAAATTATAATCTTTACATCCTTCAATATATTTATCATCTGAAATAATGTTTTTTAAATCAAAATCAATACAATTTATATCAAAATTAAAATCATTAAAAGAATCATTTATGCATTTTGAATCATATTTACACAACTTCTTAGTTGAACGAACCAAGCATTTTGATATTATTTTGAGTATATTTTTAAATTTATCGGCATCTCCCAAATTATATCTCGACATTGTTTCGCAATAATAAGCCATCGTATTCAACCAATTGTTTCTCTAATAAATAAATATTGTCATATTATCAGAATTAGATCTTTTACTTCGTTTTTCTATTTTACTCGAATTATTCTCTAATATATCTTCCGTAAAAGGAACCTTTATACTATCAGTTGCATATGTTTTCAATTGTTCGATATTTTGATAATGCATTAAATCCTGATTATCATCGAGAATGAAATTATTATCAGTATTGTTGACTATTGGCAGATCCATATTAAATTTAGAAGGGTATCCTATTTATAATTTATTTTTAATTAAAAGAACTAATTAAATTTGATATTATTATAGATAATATTTTATACATCGTTTAATTTTCTATTGTATTAGTATATAATTTAAAATATATTAAATTATCTATTTTGTAGTAGAAATAAATTATTTATAATTTTTAATTTTGAATAAAAAAATATAACAAAGTGCCATAAAATTAGACAATTTATTATTATTTCCTAGATCTTAAAATTATGATTTAGTTTTTCAAAAAATATATAAACAAAGTTTTCTTTTATGTAATTAAAAAAAAAATATTTTTTTAAATTAAAAATATTAAATTAAATATTTAAAGAAAAAAATAAAAATGTGTAACATTATTTTATGTATGAAAGTACTTATATAAGTTAAACTCTTATATTTTTTGTAAAGACAATTGGTTTTACCTACTTGTTTTAATCATAAAATATTTTTTAATTAATTTTACAATACAAAAAACAACATTAAAATTTATCAAATAATTTTTTAATCAAAAAATATTTATTTAGAATTTTCGACTTTATCATTTGTTATTTTTTATCAATGATTATTTTTATCACTTTAAACTTCTCAATAAATTTATTATATGTTTCAATAAAAGTACTTCTTACACAAAATAATATTTTATATTTTTGTTCTTTTTGTTTAATTTTTTTCAATTAGATATAATAATTTATTTCCTTTGATTTTGAAACCTTTCAATTTTTCCATTATTCTATGAAATTTTATTTTATTTTTTACAGTAATCTTTGACATTTCATTAGTCATATCAAAATTTAGAATGATCACTGATCAAAATATGTAAAAATCATAAACAACTTCAATGATGAATTTCAGATTTAACTTTGTTCATATTTGATTAAAATAAAAGAACACAGAACATAATTTTATAAAAATGCATTAAGATTAATCAAGTTTGTTCATTTTATGAAATTTCTACTACCATTGCATTTATTAATTTCTTCTGTATCTTAAGAATATAAAACAAATGCCAATTTAAACTCAAAAAAATATCAACAAAGTTATGTGTAAATTAAAATAAATTTAACAAGAAATGATTACAAAAAAAGCTATGTGTATTTTAATATTTGAAGATATTTTCTTTATTTTATAATTTAACAAACTTCTTTAATGTAACTTTCAACTAAATTATTAACATATGAATTTTTCTTTCTTTGTCATATAATCTTTCAATCTTCTATTTTTTTTTCAATTGTATTAATATGAGGAATTTTTTTAATTAATTTTTAACAAATTGATCAAATCTTTAAATCATTATTTTGCTAAATACAATTTTTTAATTAATATTATTGAAAAGTTTATCATATATAATATCTAAATTATGGTATATTTTTATGTATATCTATTACTTCACAGACCTAAATAAAAATTCTAACACTATATTGCTCAACAAAAATTTGTTTGTCAAAAATGCAAATTTTTTTAGTTATATTCTACGAACATCAATCAATTCTAGTGTCATCACTCCCAATAATAATCCATTTCTCATTTGAATATAAAGAATAATCTTATATTATTCTTGCTATTATCCTATCTCTAAGGTGTCATCTTAATGTATGAAATAACCCTTTTTTTCAAAATACATTCTCATAGTTAAATTAATATAGATCAGTAAAAATTGAAAGAATCTTTTTAAGAAATTCATATCACTTCATTTCAAATACTATGCATATCAATATAGTCTTCTCTATACGATTTTTATCTGATCACTTTGTTAAATCTAAATCTTAAATATTGACAATCTCATTTTGATTTTTCAAAAAATAACTGGCATAATTTAGTATTAGACCTTTATAGAGGGTTCATATTTTTTGCGAAAAAAATATTTATAAATGGTAATTAGCAATTTATAATTAATTCGGAATTTAATCATAAAAATATGTTTCAAATTTTGATAAATTAAAATTTCAACATATCCGTAGAAAAAAAAATAACAAGATTTTTGGATACTACTTTAGGTGTTCATTAAGTCTTATGTGCATACAAAAATCCAAAAGTTGATTTTAGAGATAGACAATAGAGTACTTAAGAACAAAGCAAGTATTAAAAAAAGCTTTATTATTCTTTTAAATATTTTAAATTATCAATACTGCTTTTAAAAGTACAATTTATATAAAATATTAAAATTAATCCATTTTCTTAATTATTCGATATTATATGATTAATCAATTGTAAAATCAACTTTGAAATTTAATTTATTCAATAATATTAATTGTAAATTTATTTTATTCATTATTCAGAATATACAGAATAAAAATTAATTAATTAATTAAAAATGAACTTTTGAATTAAATTGATTAAACGAAATAATAAATTGTCTAATTATAAATTCTAACCTGAAATTTATTTTATTTAATCAATCACATAATATATTTAATGATAATTATTTAATTAATTGTAAATATAACCTGAAAATCATTTTTTTTATTATTAATATATATCTAATAAAAAATAATTAATTGTAAAGTCAGACCTGAAATTTAATTTAATTAAAATAACTTTAATTAACCGAAATATTAAAAACTTGAGTTGGATTTATTTGATCAATATGATAAAAAAATAGCATGACAATTTACTTTATTAAATAAATTTGATTTTTAATTTATTTTGTAAAAAAAAGTATAAAAGCGTCTATTTTTACAATATTATGGACGAAGATACTATTTTAAGAGAACAACCTACAAAACTAAATATTAAAGAATTCAATCAATGGATAACTTCTAATCTTATTATACTTGATGATATTTGTAAGGTTATAAAAAACGAATCAGAAAACAATAATAAAACAATTGAAGAATATACCGATAATTATGCAAAATGCTTAGTTCAATTTACAAGACAGATGTGTTTTTGTGATCAAGGTTGTGTCGAAAAATATTTTCAACATGTAAAATTCGACACTGATTGTCATCAATACGATTTAAAAATTATAATAAAATATGAAAATCATTCACCATGCGACAAGTTTGATATTAAAGTTTTAGATGGTACTATGCATAGGATTTAAGATAAATATCTTCCTAAAATTAGTAGCGAAAATATTCCTATTTCATTGTATAATTTATGTTTTGATGACCAAGATTATTTGAAAGAACTTCAGTGTGCGGTTTATGAATTGAAAGAAGAATGTGGAAATGATAAAAAATGTTTAAGAATGGCAACGAGAAAAATAATTTTACCTAGTGATTGTCCCAATATTGATTTTAAAAATCAGATCAGAGAAATTGAAGATATGATAGGATTTCGAGATATGAATACCACTTTTGAGGATTTACAAATTTACATGATGAAACCATATAATTGCGAAATAGAACATTTAGATGAATTGAATCCTAAATTTCTAGTTCAGGAGTCTAATAATACTGAAGTATCATCTATTGCTACGTTTTCTGTCTCTGTTTTGTTTCTTTCTCTCTTAGGATTTATGGCTTATAAACTTTTTAAGAAGGAACCTAAGACTAATAATATCAATTATGAGACTAATACTGAAGTTTAATTAAAAAATTAGTTTAATATTTGAATAATAAAAATATCTTTGAAAAAATAGATATTTTTGGGATCAAGTAACTTGGTGACGTCATGACTTAATTTATCACCATTGTTACATAAAGAGTGACCCCTAAAATAAAGTATGTTTTTTAGCAATAATTTTTTCTACAACAATTATTGATGCAAAACTTCTTAAGTATCAAATTTAAGCAATGAGATGTAGATTCATAGAAAATTGCATTTGGTACAACTTTTAATGATTAATAAATTTTTTAATATTATATTTATATTCATTTATGTAATGATTTAATACCACATGGATAAATATTAAAGAATTATATAACAATTTATTATTTTTTCAAAAAGTGAAGTGAAGAAAAAAAGAAATTGTTATAGTAGAGTAGAAATTATAGAATTCAATAGCTAAGGACAGTGAAAACTGAGAAGAAGGATAAATATGATCTATATTCAAATGTCACGGTATCTTATATAAGTACAAGCTGATAACTATCTCATATGTGGTTACATAAGCTGATCAATAACAAATTTTTATTAAAGCCATAGAACTGAGCTAAATGTTAGGTAGATTGATACATGTAAACATCAGGATATAAAATAAGGAGAAGTGAAAAGTAGATAAAAAGAAATAAACTAAAAGAAGTGGAATAGATTAAAGAGCTAAAAACTTAAACCTAATATTCAATGTAGTTTATGTAGTATGGTAACACATTAAATATAAATATACTCATCAACTGTATTTTATATGTATATTTTTTTCAAAGATGTTTTTATTTTACACATATTAAACTAATTTTTTAATTAAACTTCAGTATCGATTTCATTCCTAATAGTGTTAATCTTAGGTTTCTTCTTAAAAAGTTTATAAGCCATAAATCCTAAGAGAGATAAAAACAGAACAGAGACTGAAAAAGTAGTAATAGATGATACTTCAGTATTATTAGACTCTTGAACTAGAAATTTAGGATTATAATCGTTTATATTTTCAAAATAATTGGTAGACGGTTCAACCATGTATAATTGTAGATCTTCAAAAGTAGTATTCATATCTCGAAGTCCTATCATATCTTCAATTTCGCTGATCTGATTTGTAAAATCAATATTGGGACAATCACTAGGTAAAATTATTTTTCTCGTTGCCATTCTTAAACATTTTTTATCATTTCCACATTCTTCTTTCAATTCATAAACCGCACACTGAAGTTCTTTCAAATAATCTTGGTCATCAAAACATAAATTATACAATGAAATAGGAATATTTTCGCTACTAATTTTAGGAAGATATTTATCTTAAATCCTATGCATAGTACCATCTAAAACTTTAATATCAAACTTGTCGCATGGTGAATGATTTTCATATTTTATTATAATTTTTAAATCGTATTGATGACAATCAGTGTCGAATTTTACATGTTGAAAATATTTTTCGACACAACCTTGATCACAAAAACACATCTGTCTTGTAAATTGAACTAAGCATTTTGCATAATTATCGGTATATTCTTCAATTGTTTTATTATTGTCTGCTGATTTTTTTTTAATATTTTTACACATTGTGTTGTGTTTTTTGATACTTCTTCTCATCCAATAATTAAATTCTGCAACATTATCTTCTCTTGGTTGTTCTCTAATAACTATACCTTCATCCATTAAAGATAAAAAATTAAACTTCTTTTATTCTTTTTTTTTAAAAATTTAATTTATTAAAATATTAATTAAAAAAAAGTTGTTGAAATATATAAATTATTTACAAAATTAAAATCTATTTTTAATAAATTTTATGTAAATGAAAACAATATTCTTTTAATATATAAAATAATACTTTTTTTAATATATTTTATAAAAAAATTTAAAGATTTTATTTGAGACTTAATGAAATCTTAATTAATTTTAAAAACTTTTTTAGGAAAAACATAATTAATAAATTATTTTATAAATTTCAATTATAAGAATTTATTGTAAATATTTTAATTTAAATTACGTTATTTAATTAATTTTTGAGTTTTTCAAAAAATCGTAAAATGAATTTAAAAATTCACAAAAGAATATTTTTAATTAAAATAAATATTGATTTGCAATGTAAAATAATTAATTATACACATATAGCTTTTACTTTGTTCAGTATGTATATATACAAAATTATAAATATTTATTAATAGATAAGAATATATTTACTTTTAGTTCAAGATTTAACAAAATTAATATCATTATTCTGTTTAAATAGATTATAAGTAACACAAAAGAAATTTAATTATTAAAACTAATATCTTATTAGAGTATTTATTAAATCTCTCATAGATAAATAAATGTTAATGAAAGATTTTTAATGATGAAAATAAGTCTTAAATTTTCTAACATAACCTACGTAATAAAATATATTAATAGACTTTTTTGTCTTAAGAATTAAAATAATAAGTTTAAAACTTTTATAATTATAAATATTTTCTCTTTTTAAAATTAATAATTTATTTTTAATTTTAGATTAGACAATCTTTACAATATAAAATAAATTAAAAATATTTTCTTTAAATTTATAGATAATTAAATTTTTTTAATTTAATTAATTTTAAAAATATTGTAACAACTTTTTATTTTATAATGTTTTGTTTAGATATACTATATAAGAATTATCTATTTTGGATTTCAAATCAAAAGTACCTCCATTCATCAATTTTATAAGTTTTTCATTACTTCCTTCTTCTGATATATACATGTCACCAAAAGTATTAGAAAGACTAAAAATTGATTCAATAGAATTAAACCTGATAACTAACTCTGTATTATATCTACACCCATACGATATATTAAGATTCTTTTTTGAACAGAATAATAAATCATCTTTATAAAAAATATCTATAGAAAAGTCACTTTCAATAAATAAAGTTGATAGAGAATCAAAATCTGAATATTTTATATAAATTTCTGTATCTTCAGTAGATCCAATTATAAACTTAATGTCCTTAAACTTGTATTTATACATTGGTGAGAGATTCGTACAAAGGATAGTACCAAATATATCACAAACACCATTTTTATCCTGGATTCGTATCAAAGTATTTCCTAATCCATCGTATTCGTATGTTATTTGAGAATCTTTAGTTTCTGTATAGACAATCTCTATATTGCCATAATTTACAGGACTTTCTTCTCTACTTCTATCCAATAATTCTTCCTTTACATTGTCTCTATCAATATTTAAACTTGAGTAATTATAACAAAATATATGAAATTCCCTTGGTTTAAATTCATCAGTAGATTTAACTAGTAATACCAAACAAAATATGTTAATTAAATATTTCATTAATGGGGTATAAACTTGATTTTCTTATTTAAAATCGAATGTCAAAATTCATTTAAATTAAAAAAACAAACAAATAATTTATTTATTTTAATTAATTATTATTTTCATATAAACAGATCTTAATAATATGATAATATTTTATATATTAAAGCTTATCAGATATTTGTGATTACGTCATAAAAAAATAATTTAGTGGAATGTCGTCATTAATTGCATTTAAATTTATAAAAATCTTTTTATTAATCTAATGGTTTGTTATTTCTATTAAAAATATATTTAATATTTATATGGTTTGTTATTTCCATTAGAAATATCTCTTTACTAATATAATGATTTGTTATTTCTATTAAAAAAATCTTTAAAATTTTAATTAAAAAAATATTTTAAGGATTTTAAAGTTATTCATAAATCCCACCAGATAAAATATAATAAAAAATAGATTTATTTACTCTTATGAACATTCATATCAGTTAAATCAAAATCTTCTTCATTTTCCTCTTTTAGCATCTTCAAAACTTCATCATTATCCTCTTCACTTTTTTCATGATTTATATCATAATCTAATACTTTACTTTTTAAATCTTTCTTATTATTTTCCTCATGATTTATATCATAATCTAATACTTTACTTTTCAAATCTTTTAGATCTTCAATATCTGTCTTATTTCCTGCAATATTAGATTCACTATCTCTAATAGAAGAAACCCCATTTGTTATTTTATTAATCATCTCATTCACAAATCCTGGTTTTAAACTTGATTCATTTATAACTGACTCTTTATTAAAATCAGATACAGTTTTTTCTTCATATTGATTTATTAAAGATTTACTTTCAAATGCTGTCTTGTATTCATCTTTTATTCTATTTTTACTTAAATCACTCTTTTCTTTACTTTTATTTTCTACCTGTTTCATACTATTTAATGCATCAAAGAAATCATCATCTTCTTCATTTGATAATTCTTTAATAAAATCATTTTTAGTACTATAAATTTCAGAAGTATCTTTTTCATTTTTATTATCAACTTCTGATAGATCAATTATAACAGAATTCTTCATTACATCATTATTTAATTCTGATTTTATATCTTCATCATTTAATTCTGATTTTATAGCTTCATTATTTTCATTTATTCTGGAAGATTTATTACCTTCTTCATAAATACTTTCACTTTTTTTATTAAAACTATCTTCATTGGGAATAACATCAGACATTTTTAAAGAATCATCTTTAATATAAGTATTCTCATATAAGATATCAGAATTAATCTTATATTTTTCATCTTCTTTATCATTGATTAATAAATCAGTTTTATTTTGTTTTGTACTTATTGAAGAATATTTTGTATCTTCTTTATTGATTGAATAATCATTTTTATTAGAAAGATTTAAATCACTTTTGTTTGATAATTCATATTCTGTAGAAGAATTATATTTCTTGTTATTGATCGTATTATTAAATTCATTATCTGAAAGACTTGATTTAATATCATTTAAAGATTCTTCATTAGATATATTTTTTTCATTTATAGATTCTTCATTCTTATAAGATTCCTCGTTAAATATATTTTTTTCATTTAAAGATTCTTCATTAGATATATCTTTTTTATTTAAAGATTCTTCATTCTTATAAGATTCCTCGTTAAATATATTTTTTTCATTTACAGATTTTTCATTAGATATATCTTTTTCATTTACAGATTCTTCATTCTTATAAGATTCCTTGTTAAACATATCTTTTTCATTTAAAGATTCCTCATTAGATATATCTTTTTGATAAATTGACTTTTCATTTACAGATTCTTCATTTAATGCAATTTCACTATTATTATATTTTGATTCTGATATAGGTCTGTTTTCCCCATTTTTGTAAACTTGAGAAATATTGTCAGATATATCACTATTTACATTATCTAAATTATTTGTATTCTTATCATAAACATTTTTAGAATTATGTGATACATCCTCATTACTGATTTCTTTATCCGTGTGATACAATTTATCATAATCTTCTAAGATAGAACTATTTTCTTTCTTATCACTTGATAAATCTTTTTTTAAACTTACATCATCATTTAATGATGATTCTAATAATTTATCAGGTATAAAATCACTAATATTTTTACTTTCTGGAAATTGATTATTAGATAATTCAGAAATATTTTTATCATTGAGTGAAGTTGATCTATTCATATTAAATACGTCATCTTGAAGTGTCTTATTGGTATCAGATTTATCACTTAAAATAGATGAAACATCTTCTTGTTTAGATTTAGAATTATTAACACTCTCTTTACTCATCACATTTGATTCATTTTTATTAAATGTAGATTTTTCATTCTTATTAAATTTTTTTGATGATTCTTGGTTTATTTTTGAATGATTCATCTCAGTTGAGAAATTTGATCTGTAATCTTTATTATCAATTTCTTGATCTTTACTTAAGGATTTTTGATTCTTATTACTAATATCTGACTTATTATTATTATCTAAATTTTCATTATCAATTTCTTGATCCTTATTTTTAATATCCGAATCTTTATTATCAATTTCATGATCTTTACTTAAAGATTTTTGATCCTTATTATTAACATCTAAATTTACATTATCAATATCTGACTTATTATCAATTTTTTGATCTTTATTATTATTATCTAAATTTTCATTATCAATATCTGACTTATCATCAACTTTTTGATCTTTATTATCAATATCTGAATCCTTAGTTTTAATATCTGACTTATTATCAATTTCTTGATCTTCACTTGAAGATTTTTGATCCTTGTTTCCCGAAACACTCAATTCCATGTCTTCATTTTCTTTCTTAAAGTCACTGTGTTTAATATTTAGATTAGTTGAATTAATATATCCACCTTCCGAATTATTATTAGACAAAGAAGATTTATCAGAATAATTCAAATTTCCTATTGTACTTTTTCTTTCTTCTAAATCTGATAAAGATTCTTTATCTTTTATCGAAATATCTGAATCTTCTTCTTTATGAAAACTTGTTTTATTATCTTTTTTAATATTAGATAAGGAATTTTCAAATACATCCTCATCAAATGATTTATTAATAGAATTTTTCTTTTGATCATAATTTTTAGATTCATTAAGAATATTCATTAAACTTTTCTCCTTATCAGAATTTTTGATTATGGATTTTGAATCTTCTTCTTTTTTTATATCATCATTTATCGTTGAACTTTTTACTTGAGAATCTTCATTAAATAAACTTTTTTCAATGCTTTTAGTTTTATTATCAATACTGGTTTCTTGACCTTCCTCATTTTCTATATTAAAATTTTCTGTTATAGAATCATTATTAATATTACTTTCAGAAGGTTTATTTTGAAATTCTGATTCTTCAAGTTTGGTATTTTGTTTTTCATCAATTATAGATTGATTATTATTTTCACTAAAATTAGATATTTCAGATATTTTAGTAGTATTTCCTGATTTATCATCTTTTTGTTCAACTGAAGAATTCTCGTCTTCTTTATTTTGGTTGGATACCGATGATAATTTAGTATTGTCATTTTTATTTTTTTCTTGATTATGAGTATCTACTAAAGAACTTGTCTTATTATGTTCGATATTTGAATCATTTTTATCTGTAATAGATGTTTCATTAAATTCTTTTTCTTGATTGTTGTTCATTTCTTTATCTTCATTAGATATAGCATCATTTTGAGAAAATTCTATTTTAGATGCATCTTCTTGATGAAGATTATCGTTTAAAGAACTTTCTTGGTTTTCTTCAGTATAGTCCTTAATATCATTTTTAGATAAATTTCGTTTTTCACTAGTCTCATTATCTGTAAGATTATCTTCTTTGATATTTGTTTTATCATCACTAAAATCATTTAATTTTATGCCTTCTTTTTCATTTGAATCACTATTGATATCTTCCCTAATAGAAGTATTTTTTATTGATTCATCTTCAGTCTTATTATTATTAATATCTTCTTCAATGGAATTATTATTATTTATATCTTCATTATTGCTCGTAGCTTCTCCAATAGAAGCATCTTTAATTGCTTCATCTTCTTCAATGTAATTATTATTATTTATATCTTCTTCAGTCTTATCATTATTTATATCTTGATTTTTCTTATCTTCACCAATAGAAGTGTTTTTAGTTGAATCATCTTCTTCAGCTTTATTAGAGTTAATATCTTGATTTTTCTTATCTTCTCCAATAGAAGCATCTTTATTAGGTTCATTTTCTTCAGTCTTATCAGAGTCAATATCTTGATTTTTGCTCGTATCTTCCCCAATAGAAGCATCTTTAATTGATTCATCTTCTTTAAGTACTTCTTCATTTGAAATATTATTGATATCCTCCCTAATAGAAGTGTTTTTAATTGCTTCATCTTCTTCATTTAAATCATTATTGATATCTTCTTCATCCTTATCAGAGTTAATATCTTTATTCTTACTCTTATCTTCCCTGATAGAAGCATCTTTAGTTGATTCATCTTCCTCATTCTTATTCTTATTTATATCTTGATTTACCTTATCTTCCCCAATAGAAGCATCTTTAGTTGCTTCATCTTCCTTATCCTTATCAGAGTTAATATCTTCATTATTGCTCTTATCTTCTTCAGTCTTATCAGAGCTAATATTTTGATTTTTGCTCGTATCTTCTTCAGTCTTATTATTATTTATATCTTGACTTTTATTATCTTCTCCAATAGAAGTGTTTTTAATTGGCTCATCTTCTTTAGGTATCTCTTCATTTGAAATATTATTAATATCTTCCCCAATAGAAGCATCTTTAATTGCTTCATCTCCTTCAGTCTTATCAGAATTTATATCTTCATTTTTGCTCTTATCTAAATCATTTATATCAGAGTTAATATCTTGATTCTTGCTTATACTAACTTTAGTTGTATCTTCAATTTCTTCATTAATTTTATCTTCAGTTTTATTATCATTATCATTACTTAAAGTACTCTTTTCTTCTTTTTCAGATGAAAGATGACTTTTATTTTCAATGTCTTGATTATCATCAGATTCATTAACAACTTTCTCTTTATCAATTACTTCAAAATTCTTCTCCTCATCAATAACTTCTTCATTAGGATACTTTTCTTTAAACTCTTTAATCTTCTGATCTATAATATTTTGATCAAATTCTACATTGATTTTTCTATTATCACTAGGTATACTATAAAGAATACCCAAACCTATTTCACATCCATAAAGACTTAATCCTTGTTCTACCTTAAAAAAAACTTTACGAATAAAATTCATTTTCTCATTTAAAACCAGTAAATTCATTCCCTGTTTCTTTTTATTTTCTATATATTTTAGTAAACTATTTTCACTTGGCAAACTTACACCTTCGATTCCTAAAATATAATCATAAATTAGTAATCCACATTTCTGAGCAGAAGATCCATCAATAATTTTAAGAATTTTTACTGTAAACAAATCGATAACATTTTCTAAATATTTAACACTTATACCTAACCTAACATCTTCATGTTTTTTAGGTATAACCATATGAAAATTAGTACTAGTCCTCAGATCTCTAATTAAAAAATCAAGATCTCCTTCTTCCCATAATTTCATAATCTCAAGACCATCTGTTGTTTCAACAACTGGCTTATTATTTATTTGAAGAATGGTGTGAATAAATGGTAAAATATTTGATGAATGTGATATGCTGTTTTCTGTTATTTTAAGTATTTGTAATGTAGGTATTTTGGATGGTGTATTTCCCATTTTATTAAAGGGGCTGTATTTTTTATTTAAGGCAAAACTTGTTCAATAATTTTTTTTTGATCGTTTATAAACGAATAAAAAAAATACTAAATATTTATTTTTAGATTAAATGGTTTTTATTTTAAAATTTTAGTATAATTTTTTATTTGTTTATATTTTGATAGAATAAACAAAATAAGTAAAATTTAATATTGTCATAAATCAATATATTTATACATAAAATCAACTAACATCTTCTCATGATTTTTAAATTTACTAAGATAAGTAATATATTGATTATTAAAATATCTAACTCATTCCCATAAATCTATTAAAATACCTAGGCTATTCTTATAAAAATTTTTAAAAATAAAAGCTGTTCTTATAAAAATTTTTATATTATGTAAGCTATTCTTATAAAATTATTAAAATATCTAACCTATTCCCATAAAATTTTTTAAATTATCTAACCTATTCCCATAAACATTTTTTAAATTATCTAACCTATTCCCATAAACATTTTTAAAATACTTAAATTGTTCTTATAAATCTATTAAAATATCTAACCTATTCTTATAAATTTATCAAAATACCTAAGCTATTCTTATAAACATTTTTAAATTATCTAACCTATTCCCATAAAATTTTTTAAATTATCTAACCTATTCTTATAAATCTATTAAAATACCTAACCTATTCCCATAAACATTTTTTAAATATATAAACTATTCCCATAAACATTTTTTAAAATATCTAACCTATTCTTATAAATCTTTTTTAAATATCTAAGCTATTCAATACATTGATATGAATTTTTTTAACCCCTTCACATGGAATATACACTTTGCTCTTCCTCTGAAGAAGAAGGACAAATTCCAACTTACACTGTTTTTCCAACACACGTATCTGTTTTATCTTACTGTTACTATCCCGGAACATCACTTTTTATAGGTGATAACTCAATTCCCAGACAAAGTGATTTTCAAGATTCTACTTTAACAACTCGTATAAAAAAGAAATTAAAAAAAGATATTTTTGATACAATGACTTTGTTTAAAGATAAAGCTTTTTTTGATAATAAATTCTGTAAATTAACTTCGGTTACGATAAAAAAAGAAGTTTCTGATTTTAGTTTGTATGATGTTATTTCAGATTACAAAGAAATTAGTGAATTTTATATTTTAAAGAAAGGTCTTGATTTATATTTAGATCTTTTTAATAAATTAATTTATCAACAGAATAAGACTAACGTTATTTTAATTAAAGATAGTCTTCTTACTAAAATACATAACAAGAATGTTTTTGTATATTTCAAGATGCTTAAGAATAATAATATATTGTTTGAAGATTGTTATTATAGAATTATTAATGTATACGAATATTTAGAAACTTATTTTGAAGAGATGTGTAAAGAATATAAGAGTACAGAAGAAAGATGGTATAAATATAAAGATTATGATCTTGTAGTCTATTCATCTACTTGTTATAAATATAAACATTTTAAAGATGAAAATGTTATGAGGTATTTTAATGGATTAGATTGTGATAAGAATTATTTATCTATAGTTAATAAAAAGAGTGTTTCTATAAAAAGAATTTCTTTTAGTAATCAAGTCAATTTAGGATTTCTTGATAGTATTCTTGATCTTAAATTAGAAGATGGAGATTATGCTTATAATAATGGAATTATATATAAAATAGGAATTACTGGAGAAAATATAAGTTATGAAGGACTTGATTATGAATTGGTAAATTAATTATAAAATACATATTAAAAAAATAAATAATTTATATTTTTTAAATAATGAAATGATATAAGTATATTTATTATGTGAAAATATTTTATCTTATGACTATGAATAAGAAAATAATAATAATTTAATTTTTATGACTATGTAAGAAAAAAACTAAACCATCTTATTTTTTATGACTATGTAAGAAACTAATTAATTTATCTTATGACTATGTAAGAAAAAAACTAATAATTTTATTTTTTATGACTATGTAATGAGAAAATAATTAATTTATCTTATGACTATGTAACAAGAAAACTAATTAATTTATCTTATGACTATGTAATAAGAAAACTAATAATTTTATTTATAACTATATCATTACTCATTTCTATAAATAAATTTTATAATAATTAAGAAATGATTCATAAATATAGCTCAAATATGTGGATATGAAAATATTTTTATATTCAGAGATTATGACTGATATTATTTTTTCCTTTAATAAAAGATTGTTGATTATCTGTAGAGAGATCAGATTAAAAAAGTATTCAAGTCATATTTAAAGATATTTTTCTTCTCATAGCAGTCAATATATATTTTATATCAAATTCATCTTCTTTTAATTTATTTCCTTTTTTAATTAAAATAAACTTTTAATAATTAGTTAAATAAAATATTATACTGCATCAATTTAAATTAAGTATATTCGTTAAATAATTATCTTGTTTTATATATACAAGATCTCTAATAATATTTGCTTTATAATCATTCATATGAGTAATTTCATATTTATTTATGTAAAATTATTGCCAAAATAATTGAAAAAATATTCGTTGATATTTTTTATGATGTGAAGTTTGATTGAAATTATAACTCATAATATTTAACAAATATTAATCAATAAATTTAATTTTCTTAAAAAATTTCATCATAAGTCCAACATTTCCTTGATAAATTCTAAATGACAAACTATCTTTATCTAAATCCCATTCTAGTAAATCATTTACAATCATATTATTGAAACACTTCTCAGATACAATAAATGGTATAAACATACCTATTAGAATTGAAAGACTACGACACGCTTTTACATTATATCCTGAGTTTTGTATTAGTAATCTATTTTCGAATAACTTATCACAATATTGAGTAAGATTTTCTATGACATTGTATTTTAAATATGGATTTGTAGATCTACTTAGACATCCAATAAAATTACAAAAATCACTACTATTTCTCCATTTTATTTTTTGTATCTCAATAAACTTAATTAAATTAAGTAATACAAGCATTTGTTGTACCTTAACAGAATCATTAGATAAACTTGATATATATAAATAAGATTGACATATCATTATCTTTTCTATAGAATTATCAAGTAAACGTATTTTATCGTATACAAACTGATTCAAAACAGATAAATTACTGTCTAAATCTATATATTTAGATTTAATTAAAACTTGTCCTTTCCTAGAAATTGTTTTATAACTGTATTTCAAAGAATTACTAACTAGATTAGGTAAGCCTGCATTAGCATAATAAGTCAATAATTCTTTATAAGCTGGAGTTTCTTTGTATTCTATATCGGCCTTACATGAAAATTTAAATTTAGCTCCAGAAATTGATGTTAATAATGATTCCATACGTTTTATCTCATTAAATTTATCTTCAGTATCTTGATAAGCAAGTGGAGATTGCCAAGAATCAATTTTTAGGGATTCATCATTGTGTATTATACACATAATATTGTATAAATAAGAATATTCATTATCTATTAGTTTCTGAATCTTGAGATATTGTTTTAAATCCTTTGTTTCTATAAATATAGCATCGTAAAGATGTTTAGTACTTCTATCGCTAAACATATTTTTTAAATCGGAAGTAAATTTAGAAAAATTGACAAAATCTGCATTAAGAACTTTCCATTTATCAGATAAAATATGATTTTGAGTTACTAATTCAGATGTTGAAACATCATTGCTCTGTATCTTCAAATTTTTTTTATTAGAAACAGTTTTATGTTTTTCACAATCTGTTATAGAATTTTCTAAAAACTTTTTAAGTAAACTTTCTTTGTTTTCCATTAACTTAGTTTTAGATTTCGATGAATCTTTTTTTGGCAAAATAGCTCTATTTTTGATATCTTGAGAAGTTGATATAGAAGAAACTGGATTCTGAGTAGAAGAACTAGGTTGTATTATTTGACACGGAATTGTTAGAAATATTTGTGGTAGATGAATGTTATAAACAGGATTGTTTATAATTATTTTTTCATTGCTTTTTATTCTTTCTTTAGCTTTATATAAAGAATTAGATTCATTTTTCTTTTTTCGTAAAATATCAAATATTCTCTCACATTTTTCGTGAGTTTCTTGTCCACATATTTCTTTAATTTTCCCAGGAAATTTTTTTTTATAAAACAAAGTCGTTTTATCAATTCACGATATTTATCGATTTTTTTCTTATCATTATCTATTGCAAAGGAATCTGTTGTATTTTTGTCATCATTTTCATAGTCATCTGTAGTTAAATCTATTACAGTATCTATTTGGTTTAAAGTAGAATTCTTATGACAAATATTATTCGTATTTATATTTTGCGAATAATTTTCTTGTATATTTAATGATTCAATATGAATCATATTAGGATCTTGAATATCATCTTTAACTAATTCTGTTTGATATATATCAGAAGTATAATTTGTTATGACTGTATTCTCTGCTGAATAATCTATAAAATTAACATTTTGATTATTTTCATAGATAACATTATCTGTTGACTCTACTATTAAATTTTGGGGTTCTAAGTAATTTGGTGATGAGTCATAAACATCTTCGATTATATGAATATCTTCAAAATTATTAGTGCAATTTTTATTGTCTTTTTCAATAAACAATGGCATTTCTTCAGTTATATTTGCTTCCAATTCGGAAAAATTAAAATTATCATTATTAAGATTATTGGCAAAGTCTACTAAAGTATCTGGAACAGAATTATCGTCTAATGACATCATTACATCATCTAAAATTATATCATTGCTCATATCATTTTGATTAAAATTCATATTATCGTTAAGTTTCATAATATCAGTTAAACTTATATCATTATTATTAAAATTAATAAGACTATCAATTGAGTTTTGTACATCAAAATCTTCTAATACTTGTATGGTACAAAATAAGCCTCTAAAAATACTGATAAATAACATTAAGGGGCTATTAAATAACGATTTTAATAAAAAAAAATTTGAGATTTTTGAATGATTTTTAATAAATTAAAATTCAAAATATATTTTTTGATAAAATTTATAATCTTATTATTTATAAAAATGATTTAGACGACATCTAAATTTTAATATTTAAAATTTATGATTTTTAATGTTAAATAATTAAGGGCTAAAATATATATTAATGAATGATACAGCCATTCACAGAAAAAAACATTATTTATCAACTTTAGAAGATAAAGCCTCATTTAGAATAAGAATTCCAAGAGTTGTAAAGTGAAACGTATCTAATATTAATGATTCAATCTTTACAAACGAAAAAATCACCAAGATGTCTTGAAATATACAGTAAAGATAAATTAGAACAGAAACTCCATTATTTTTTATTAATTTGATGACATCAATATATTACGATTTGACTGTTATAAAAATAAAGATATACCGAAATTATTATTTTAATATGAAACAAAATTAACAGGATTACACTAAAAAACCTTCTTCTAGTCTTGGCAAAGGCTTGACTAATATCAACTTTTGCGCTTTACAAACATCTAAAGTCTGATATTTTTTAACTTTAGTTCTTCTTCATTATTTTTTTATAAATGATGGATGCTTAATTGAATTTGTAATCGTTACACTTTCTAAATAAAATTATTACTCTTTTTTAAATTGTGTTATATTCAGCTTTCTAAATTAAGACCTTTTTATAATGGCAATGTAAATTAGTTCTAATTCTATCCTATGTATCCATTTATGATTCATAATCTAACTATATAGATTTAGTTTCCTTTTTCTTTTAATAATTCAGAGAGTGAACTTGTTCTTTAGGTTGTATAATTAATTAAAAAGGTCTAAATCAGGCTAGTATATATTTTTTCTATTTAATACATTTTATAGCTTTTCTTTTTAAAATAGTAATTTAAAATTATACAGTCCCATTACTAATTTATGTTGTATATTTTTACTATAATATCAACATTACAAACTCCTTTTTTTTTTTCAATACAATCCTTCATTGAATGATGTTTTTTTCAATAATGTTATGGAGGATAATTTTCTAGTTCCTTGTATTCATTTGGTTTTATTTCTATAATTATTAAATAAGATGGCATGCTTATATAATTTAGTTTTACAAATCTTCTTCCATATTTTACTTTTTCCTAAGATTTCTATTAAAGTCTTCAATTCATTCTAAGTAATTGTAGCTTAGTGTAATTTAATATATCTACGGAGATTTTCATCTTAGTAGGCTATTTTTACACATTTATTTTAAATTTTACTACTTACCAAATTTTTGTATTTTTTATCATCTCGTAAAAGTTTCCTCGGTTTTTGCTATTATTTCTATATCATTCATATAAAAAGGTAATGAATTTAGAATTGTGTTCATAATTATTCAGTCTCTATTTTTTAGGTACATTTATTTAGTTTTTTACTAAGAAAATCTAGCAATAGCCTAAGATTACTCAATCAAATTTTCTTATTTAATTGCAAGTTTTAATTTCTATTTTTGAATTATATTTTTATTTCACGAATTTCTCTATTCACATTAATAATTAATGACATTTTATTATATAAAAAGGAGGTTTTGATTAGACTTACATCTTTATAATATCTATACACGTATTATTTAACTTATATTCATTTCTCTTATTAAGATTATATTGATAAGAGCTTACTATTTGACCTCTATACGTATCTGGTTCACATAATACGGAATTTATTTATTACTAGTTTATACCTTAAACTTTCAAAAAATCGGTCAAAAGCACTCTTTGGTATTAAATACGTTTTTAATACAAAGCACTACTCCTTCTTATCGTAGATACTTAAATAAATTGCTCTCACGATCTTATATAAATAATTATAGATTACGGACATTTTCTTTTAGAGAAAAAAATATTTTTTTCAGGTTATAGGGCTTTACAAATTGGAAGTTAAATTATTTTGTTATTAAATCTTTTTATACATCTTGTTGACTTAAATTGTATTCTAAGATAAAATTATCTTATCATGTTTTCATTTCTTACAATTTTATTAACAGATAGTTGGCCAAACTCTTCAATTTATTCTAGGCTATTTCTTAGTCTCAATTTTATTCTCATTTTCTTGCAAAAATCTCTAGATTCATCTTTAATATAATTTGAATTTGCCATTTTCTCTTAGAATCTCTCTTCCTTTTTTTATCTTCCATACATTTATTTAAATAACAACTCTCTCATTTAAGAATGATTTCATTATTGTAACAATTTAGGTTTAGCATGTATCAAACTTTTAGTCTCATATAACTTCTTTTTTTTTATTTGTTGGGGTTAAATTTTAAAGTCTTCTGCAAACTTGCAGAACATATTGCGTATCTTTTCTATCTCACTTTATTTCTTAACTATACTACTTTTTCATATATCTTTTTCCTTTTTTTGCAAAAGATCTTTATGCCTTATTATAGCCAATTTGTTACACTCTTTGTGGGTGGTTCTATCAAAAAATTCCAATAGCTAAGTTTAGTAATTCGATGTACATACATCACATTTGGAATGCTTATTTCTATTTCTTAATTATTGATCTTCAGTCATATTTTAAATTGTTGATATCTTAACTTTTTTTTGTCATATGCTTTTCTAACGTTTTGTATCCTGAATTTTAAAAGTTTTCATTTTCTCACATCAGTCAGACTTCCTACTTAGTTTATATATATATTTTGTGCCATTTTCTTTGTATATTTTCAGAATGATACCACAATAGAACGATGCTACTTTGTCTTAGTCTATTTTAGGCATCTGATGATGAATGATTAGTAATCTTTACTTGATTATTCCTCCATAGATCTTCTATTTAACTTATGATCGTCATAAGTGAAAAAAATTGTTTTCGCTACTTAATCCTTTAAGAACTTATCTTATTGATGTTTTAAAGTGTTTTGTCAGTCTTATTTTCTGCTAAATTTATTTATTTATTAAAATTCACTAGATTTATAACAACATGATTTTTTTCAAAAAGTGCTGTATTTGGTAAAGATAAATGATATTTTAATTTATATAAATTCGAATCATATTATAAAGCATTTGATATATTTAACATATAAAAATTATCTGTTTTATTCTAGACAAAAACTTAAAAAATATAAAAATAAATATAAAATTTTTAGTTTATTTGTTTACACACCATAATTAAAAATACAAACTCTATAAAATATCTTTCTATGAGTATTCATTGAACTTCTGATTTATTTTATTAATAAGTATGAGCCATAATATTTCGATCAAAAACTTGTAGATATTATTTATATTTTAATAGAACTTTTTCCTATAAGATTTAATCTTAATCGTTACAAAAGTTGTTTATACTTTGCTCTATACAATCCAATTCCATCTATATTTAAGTATAACTTTTTAATCTAAGATTTAATCTTAATCATTACAAAAGTTGTTTATACTTTGCTCTATACAATCTAATTTCATTTATATTTTAGTATAACTGTTAAGATTATACAAATTAAGATTATTCAATAATTATAAAAATAGTGAAGAGTGAGTCATCACATAACAATTTTATTTTATTAAAGTTTTTTAAGAGTATAATTACAATAATATAGATATATTTCAATTTTTTTGTAAAATTTATATAACTTTATATGACAATCAACTTATAAAATTTTTAAATATTTTAATTTACTTAAACTTATTTTCCAGTCTTTTATTGTAGAAACATGTTTTCTTTGAAATTTAAAAGGTTTAATATAACAAAAATAATGTATTTATTTAATTTTTTAGAAAGAGTAAGATAATAAAAATTTCATCTATATATTATAATATTAGCTTTTCTAGTTCTTAATGAATAATTCTAATATAATTATCAGACGTGATATTCTTAATTTTTTACCTGTAACCTGATCAATTATTAATCCTTAGATAAATAATAAGAGGTTCAAATTATTTAATAAATTTTTTATTTGATAGAATAAAATTATATTTTTGTCAGTTTTCAATCTTTTTAATTTACTAAGAATACGTGTATATTTATTAAAAAATTAAACAAGCAAATATAACAAGTTATCAACCAAATAAATTTTTTCTATCACTCTATTGAATAAATTTTATGAAAAATCTAAGTCTTAATAATGGCTTGCTACCTAACTTAAACAAAATAAATTTATTTAGAAATAGTTTTATTATGATACAGTATGTTAAAGAAAATCTAATCTGTGTACTGAGATTTTATCTTCCAGATATGAAGTCTTAGAAGTAAATAATAAAAGCTATAATTCTTAATATATTTATAAATCCAATGACTAAAAACTAAAACATGAAAAGAGTGAGTAATAATTTAATAATAATGTTGAAACTGTGAGTCTTAGAAATATTTCTCTTTTAATATATTCTGTTATTGATTTCTAATTATAAATAACGTAAATTAAAGAAGGCATGAAACATAAAAAATAAATCTTATACTGACTTTATGGAAAAAGGCAGAGGCTAGTTTATACAGTATTTAAATGATATATGTAATTTAAAAATATAAGAAGCTTTTTTAATCTTAAAATGATAAAATGTTTTCTACTTTAAATTTTATCACTTAAGTTTTTTTTTCTATATTTCAAATTCAATCATTATTTTATTACATTAGATTTATTTTCATTTATTAAATTATATTAAAAATATCTATAAATTTATTAAAAAACTACGTGTAATGACATCTATCATATTCAAATCAAAGAATTTCAATACAAAATAAACAGAATTATTATAATTCATCTTTTTTTAATAAATAATATCTATGAAAGAATTATCTATGTTTTAAAAGTCTTTATGAAATATTTTCACAATTTATTACTCCCTTCTTATAAAAAAATAATTTTTAAGAAATTAATCATATATATGTGAAATTAATATAAAATATGCTAAGTAGATCTTTAACTTATATAATTGATTATTAATAACTGAAATTTATTACTCTCTTTTTATAAAAAAATAATTTTTAAGAAATTAATCATATTATATGTGAAATTAATAATAAAATATTCTAAATAGATCTTTAACTTATATAATTGATTATTAAAACATGTATATTATTTTATTAATAACTGAATTTAATATAAAAAATTATTTATAAATTTTCTAATTTAACACCTTAAATGTTTTATTTCTACTTTTTTAATTCAATCTATTCTTCTTATAACGAACAAAATTCATTCTACAATTCACCAACACAAATAGAAGATAAAATACATCTAAAATCTGATTATGGAGATGATCTTGATATCATAATGGAAGACATGTTTGATATTATAAAAAGGGATCATTCAGATCTACATGAAAAAATATATTGCACAGATGAAGAATTAAATTTAACAAATGAAGTTAACAATATTAATATAGAAAAATCTGAAGATATAAATAATACAGAAAATTCCCAAAATATTTTTAATAATAATTTAATAGAAAAAATTGACAACGATTTTGAATCAGATTTCATTCTTACATATTGCAAGGATAAAGAATTAAATTTAAAAAATGAAGTTAACGATATTAATATAGAAAAATATGAGAATTCAAATAATACAGAAAATTTCCAAAATACTTTTAATAATAATTTAATAGAAAAAATTGACAACGATTTTGAATCAGATTTCATTCTCAAATATATTTATAATTACAAATACAATTTTTCATTTGATAAAATATTAACTTACTATAACGAAAAAATTAATTCTATATACATTATCAATAGATATAGAATCGATGATAGTTCAGTATTGGTACAGTTTTATTATTTTCTTAATGGACTTATAAAAAAATCTTTGTTCAATAATTCTAAATTGATAAAGATTAATTTAACGAAAAATTCATCTAACTTGATGACACTTAAAGAATTATTTAATAGTACCAATGATATGGTAAATTATCTTAATAAAAAAAAATATAAATTTTTATTTATGAAGATTAAAGATTCTGATGTAAAACCTAATTACTTATTACTAAAAAAATTATTTGATAAAATATCTCAAGATCATTTAGCTAATGAGAAAACTTATACAGATACATATTCATATATAAAATTAGTAAAAACATGTCCAGATCTATTAATTATAAAAAAACAAGATAAAAATATAGAATATCTTGAATTATTTATTTTTAATTTATTAGATAAATTAATTATTAATATTGACTCATTTATTCTATACCAAATATTTATATATATAATAACATATCCTATAGAAAAAATCCAATATTATAAATTATTATCATTGATGGTACTAATAAAAAATTATCACTTCGATAAAAATATGTATTATATATCTCTAGAGGATTATAAAAAATATATGAGCTTGCTTCTAAAAATATGTAACAACAATACGAATTCAACATTTATCATACAATCAGAATTCTTTTATGAACAAATATACAAGCTAAGGATAAAATTGAGGATGGGAATTTTAAATACAGAAGAGTCTAAACAATTATTAAGAATATTAGGATTTATAATACCATACATGATAAGTCATTCTGAATTTAAAATTAATATTGAAAATTCTTTAGAATTTGATGCTATTAGTTCAATATTTTATGAAGAATCAGTTAGAATTATTATGATGATATTGGAACAGACTTGTACGAAATATAAAAGGAATTAAAAATAATTAATTAAAATAAATTCTTAATTTCTATTTAGATTTCTCAATATCACATTATATTTGATTTTATTTTTAGTTTTGAATTTCTCGTTAATTTTTCTAGTTAATATTTAGTACTTAAGATTTTATAAATATTTTTCTTATAAAAATTTAATATATCATCCCATTTTATAAATTATTCATACACATATTATATAAATAAAGTACATTAAATTTTTCATTATTCATACACATATTATATAATTTATTTTTTCATTATTCATACACTTATATAAAAATTATAATTTATTTTTCATTATTTAATTTATTCATACACATATTATATAAATAAGGTACATTAAATTTTTCATATACATCATCTAACCATTTTATGACATCATTATTACTTTTATTATTAAATAACTTTATATTTATATAATCATATTTATCTTTTACAGTCTGCAAATATAAATTAATTTTATACATACATAATTTATCATCATCCTGATATTTAATAAGTAATTGTAATATTCTTACATAGACTATCTTAAGAAGAAGTTCCTGATCATATTTTACTTGTAATTTTGATATAAGAGATTTACAAATAAGTTTATCTAGTAATATATCTTCATGGGTATTATCTTGTACTTTATTAGTTTTATTTTTTATTTTATTTAGTACATTAAATTTATAAGATTCTACTATCTTGTATAATATGTAGTCTAAGTAGTAGACATCTACTATATTATAATTTATATTAGAATTTATAGAATTTATATTTTCATCTGTATTATTAGAATTTATATTTTTATTAGAATCCTTATTATCTATCATAAGGGGTAATAAATTATTTTATATTGACTAGTTAAATTTATATCGTTTTTAATAGAAATGAATTTTTTTATAAGGGAAAAATAAGTTTTATACATTTTATTAATAATTATTTTTATGTATAAAGACTAAATATATTTATTAATAATAAGTCAGTATTATAATTTATAAATATTTTTATACATGTCGTTTCTTTAAATAAATATTTTTATACAAGTCGTTTCTTTAGATGAATATTTTTAAACCCTTCTATGTTAATAAAAAATATTAAGAATAAACAAGTTACAGTACATACAAAAGATAAATTAATTATAGAAGGATTTATTTTACAAGTAGATAAAGAAAGTAATCTTCTTATGAAGGATGTAAGTATTAATAAAAAAGATAATTTAGATAAAATAAGTGTAAGAGGAAGTGATATTTGTTATATTGTGTATTAGATAATAAAATTATATAAAATATCATCCTTTTTTTATATAGCTACTTTTTATTATGAAGTATCACTACCCTTCTAATATACTTCATTACCCTTTCAAAATACTTCATTAAATAGTATAACTAAAAATTATACCCTTTCTTCTAATAAATTATAGTCTCCCTTCTTATATAGTATCACTACCCTTATAATAAATTCTTCACTACTACCCTTTTAATATACTCCATTATCCTTCTAAAATACTTCACTACCCTTTTAATATACTCCATTACCCTTCTAAAATACTCCATAAATAAAAGTATATTAAAAAATTATACCCTCCCCTTATTAAATATCATAATAAAGTTATATTCTCATACAATATATCTCTCATATAATAATAAATATCATTTTCTTCTCCTTCTAATAAAACCATCCCATTCTCAAATTTAATACTTAATTTTCCTTCTATTATATATTTATCTCCAATCTTATCTATCTTCATATTAACACTCATTATTTTCTTTTTAAGATCATTATAATCACATAAAGCTATTTTATCCATCTTATTTACAAATTTAATTATATTCCCATCTTTCTTACCAAGAAATCTAAACATTTTCATATCATTAACTTTAACTCCTTCATTTTCTATATTCTTCATTATATCTGATACATTTACTATATTTATATTAGTACTACTACTAAGATTTATTAAAGATTTACAAATTTGTACATCTTTAACTTTACAAAGAAGATTTGTATAAAGAAATTTACTACTAAAAATATCATCTTCTACTAAAATTATTTTTTTACTTTCTGTATTTTGAAGGATTACTTTTATATTTTTAAGATCACTACATCCTTGTAAATTAAAAATTATAGATTTATATTTAGGATCTATACCTGTCTTTAAAAGAGTCCTTGTTTCTTTATAAACTTTTTCTACTTTAATAGGTTCATTTATAATTTCTTTTTTTTCTACTTTAATTATAAAATTATCTTTATTTATGTATTCTCCATAATTATCATAATTTCTTAATTTTCTTGTTTTAATAAATTTTAATTTATCATCAAAAAATATCTTATTTTTTAATTTAGGAATATTTTCTTCATTATTTCCATATATTCTAGTATAATCTTCATTATTATTAATATTTTCGTTATTATTATTATTATTATTATTAATATTATTGATAATGTTGTTATTATTAATATTTTGATTATTATTATTGTTATCTTCAATTTTATTAATGTCGTTATTTTCATTTATATACTTTTTATTATTTCCATTAATTAAATTTCCAATACTATCTCCAATTTTATTATTTCCAATCTTATCATCTCCAATTTTATTATTTCCAATCTTATCATCTCCAATTTTATTATTTCCAATCTTATCATCTTCAGAATAATACTTCTCTAAATTAATTTCACAATTTAACTCACTCCAATGATGTTCTACTTCTTCATCACTACTCTCTTCATTTAAATCTTCTTCTTTAGTTTCACTTTTAATTTCATACATTCCTTTATATTCATATACTTCTTTATTACTAACATCAATTTTTTTATCTATAAAAATTACACAAGTATCTTCTGAATTGTACATATCAAGTAAAGAAATATCTTCATCAAGAAGTACACAAATATCAAAAGTAGATAATTTAGAGAAATTTTCTATTTTTTCTATATTAGAATATTCATATACATCATTTTGTTCAATAAGTTTACTATTACTCCATTCTACCATATTTTTAGATTTATTAATAAATTTATCAATAAACTTATTCATTACAACTATCTTCTTATTTTTTATTCCATTAAGTACAAGACCTATTTCATGAAATCTTGGATAAGTTACATAAATAATCATTTTTTTTAATTTAGTACTAAACCAACTATTAATAATTCCAAGTAATTGATCATTACGTATATTTACATTAATATTTTCTTTATAACAATAAGAACTATTAGTTATAAAAATATAACTATCAGTTATTTTTTTAAGATCAATTCCATTCAAATGATTTTCTTTACGATGATTAATATTATATCCTATATAAATATTTTCAAGGTTAGCTGTTATTCTAAATAAAGAAGCTCCAAGAGAATTACCACAAGCAAATGCACATATTTGAACATCATTAACAATAAATGGTTGAAGATATTTTAAATCAATTATATTTTTATATTCATTAGGATGAAATATAAGAGAATATTCTTTTATAGGAACACTCATATAAACAGGTTTAAAAAAACCAAGATCAAGAATATTCCATAATCCTTCAATACAAGATAAATCAAATGATGTTATTAAAATACAATCTACAGTATTTATAATTGATAAAATATTTTGAGTATATAATTCTGATGGACCTCCACAATTTATAAGTATTCTTGTATTATTTATTGTTAATAAATGACAATAAATTCCTGAAGTAGTTGGTATTAAAGGATTCCAAGTAATATTATTTTTCATTCAGAGGGGTGAAATATTTTATAACATTTACTTGATTTTTTTATTTGATAATATTTAGTAGATTTTTTATTTGATAATATTTATAGTATTTTATATTTGTATTTATACTTGATAATATTTTTATTTATATTTATAATATTTATTATATGATTGATAATATTTATAATATTAATCACAATATTATTAACAAAATACAAATATAAATAAATATAATTTAATTAAATAATGTTTTAAGTACTAAGGTAATCATAATAGCTGATATATTAAATCCCATAAATACCATAGACAAATCAGGTACACAAATCCAATCAATTAATTCTTCATAAAAAATATTATTATTATAAACTATACAAATCTTAAATTTGATCCCCTTTTCAAAATAATAATCATACTCGTATTCTTTACAAAGATATTTTTTATATTCAAGTACAGTATCTTCAGTAATTTCTATAAAATTATTAATTTTGGTATTTAAAAAAGTTATATTAACTGGTGTATTTATAAGTACTTTATAAGGTGTATTGTTAAACTTAAATATTAAAGATCCTTCTTTTAAGTTCGTATTTCTGATTTGGATTAGTGGTTTTGAAATTAATGCATATAATAAAGGAATAAATATTAGCATAAATGGGATAATAAAATGTTTGATATGTTTACTATAAAATGTTTATTAAGTAATATTAACTATAAAATATTTACTAAGAAATATTTGATATGTTTAATTAAAAAATATTTACTATAAAATATTTGATATGTTTACTAAAAAATATTTATTAAGAAATTTTTACTATAAAAATGTTTGATATGTTTATTAAGTAATATTTACTATAAAAATATTTATTAAGAAATATTTACTATAAAATGTTTGATATGTTTAATTAAAAAAATGTTAAAGATTAAATAAAGAAAATCTTAAATATTATTAATTAAAAAATTATTATTTATATAAATAATCAATTTTAAATAATATTTTATAATAAAATACTGAGATCTAATGCATTATATTAAATCTCAATCTTATATACTTATATTAAGAAACCTTGAAAATATATTAACACATTTAAAACATGTGGATAAGTTCTTTTAATAAGTAAAGGATTTAATAATTAGAGATTATATATTTAAAGAACATTCTATATTTAAAGAATATTTAATAAATAGAGATTATATATTAAAAAACAATATATTTATTAAAGAATACTATGTCAACTTAAATATATTTATTAAAAGAATATTTTATAAAACATTATTATATTAAAGAATATTACATCAAAAATTATTAAATCAAACATTTTAAATTAAAATAATTGATTTATAATAAATTAATATTTGAAAATTTGAATTGTTTACAAAATTTATTAGAAAAAACCTTATTTTATTATTAAGTTTAAACACTGTTTATATTTGACCTGAATTAAAAATATATTTTTTATTTGTTTATTTGTTGATGTAATTTATAAACATTTCAAAAAAATAAAACTATTTTGAGTTTTACACTGAGAATTATTTTTTTTTAATTATTTTTTTATTTGTTTGTTTTTACAAACCAATTAAAATTTAAAAATTAATCAAAAAAAAGTATAAATATAATTTTAGAAGTACCCCTCATGCAGAAAATATTCATTATATTAGCTTCTTTACTAAATGTTATCATTGCTAAAAATGAAGATAAAGACGAAGTTTCTAATACTGAAGATTCATCAGATAAAAACGAGACTAATACAGAAGAGGATAGCAAAAAATCAAAGAAAGATAAGAAGGATAAAAAAAGCAGTAAAGATAAGAAATCCTCTAAGGATAAAAATGGATGCTTAGCTACTCTTTCTTTAATTACATTATGTGCTACAAGTGCTATTATTGTATTTGCTAAATAAATGTAATATCCAATAATTATTTTTTTATTTCATTCTTATGGTGTTATATTTTGATCATTTCTATTTTTTCCTTATATTGTTAATATATCAATCATTTCAATTATTTATAAATATATTATTTTTATCCTTCATATTAATTTATATATTAATTAATTATTCAATTTTATGCTTTTTTTAATGTATTGATCATTTATATTTCATGCTATTTTTATTTTTTATATTAATTATTTCTATTTCATAATACTTTTATTAATAAATTATTTTTATCCTTTAAAATATTTAACACTCATTTATAACTTTTACTTATCATTTTTGTTTTAGATTATTGTTTCAAATCTCTAACAAACATAATTCCTTAATAAAAAAATATTATCAAAAATATATGGAAGAAGGTAGCAGAGTTAATGTAACTTACAGAAAGATAAAATGGACATTTATAAAAGTCATGATAGCTATGATATTATTTATAGGAGGTGTCTTATGTGTACTTCTAGGTATAAATCCTTTATTAGATATGTTCTATGATTTAAAATCATTTAGTAATCTTATTTTCGTAGTATTTCATTTATATTACATGTTCAGCTTTACAGCAGTTAATACAAATTCAGATTTTATATTCTGGGCTTCAAGTTATTGTCTACTTATCATTACAAGTATTATGTTCTACTTTTATGATGATATATTCATATAATAAATTAATTAAATTATTATATTTTTATTATTTATATTTAAATATGTATTTTTAATATTTATATTTAGACCTGCCAAAGGATATCAATCTGACTATTGAACGAGTCTAAGTAAATCAAATAACTCATTAAATTATTTTTTTTGATTTATATTTAAATATATATTTTTAAGAGTATTCTATAATTAAGAACTTTAGTTGAATATTATAAAAAAAAAATTTAATGTTTAACTTTATATAAGAGAAATATCATGAATGTGATCTATAATTTTAAATCTCTTTTTTTTATAAAAATTTATTTTTCTCGTGTGATTAAAAAAATAGTAAATTATATTTTATTGTTGTATTCATCTTAATTATTTTATTTAAATATCTTTACCTGATTTATCAATAGAAGAAAAATTTAAAACAGAATGTAAAATTTTTACTGCTGAAATTTCGAGTATTCTTGTCAATATTTTACTTGCTAGTAAAGAAAAGAGATTAATCTTTAATAGAATTTTTATATAATAAATAATATTATCTGATTGATTTTACCTTTACATTGAGATAATGATCAGAATTCAAACTACTATTTATCATTTCGAAATAATATAATATCAATTTACTTGCTAAATTTATCATATTAAAAATATCAATTTACCTGTCAAAATTATCATATTAATTGAAATAAAAAAATTCTAAAATGATTGAAAATAAAATAATAAAACTTATCTGATAGATTTTATAATCTTTAAGTCAAAAGAAGGCTTATTTACTGACATCTTTCTTATCTATTATATAATATTAGAAAATATATAATAATTTAAATTATTGTTAAATTAAATTGTATTATATCCTTCATCTAATATTTTTATACAATATGACTCATCTAAAATACATTAATTTTATTGATTCGTCTTTGAGTTATATTTATGATTGACTTCTACTATATCTTTAATTTCTTTATCATATTTAATATAAAAAAATCTAACTCAAAATACTTATAAATTTAAATTTGAAGTTGATCAACTTTAAAGTGTAGAATTTTACAATGTTCTTTTTTTTGATTTATTCAAAAATATTTTCAATTTAAATTCTAAGCCCCATGAATTTAAAAGACGATGAAGATATTTTTATAGACAATGAAGTATATGAGAAATATAAAGCACAAAGAATAAAAGAATTGATAGAAGAAATTCCTGAAATACATACAGAACAAGAATTAATAAGAAAGACACATGGTGATACTATGATAGTTCATTTCTATGAAGATAAATTCAATGCATGTAAAATAATGAACAAAGAGCTTAACAAAATATACAAGAATTATGAAAATATAGACTTTTATAAAATAAAAGCTAGTATTTGTCCATTGGTATGTAATAAACTTGATATTAAAGTTTTACCTTTTCTTGGGTTCTTTAAGAGTGGATACTTTGTTGATCAAGTAGTTGGATTTGAAGGAATGGGAGATGAACGATTCGTACCAGAAAAAATGAAAAAAAGAATTGAAGAAAGTAATTTGTTCAAACCATTGTCGTTTATTAAATAATTTAAATATTTATTTACCCTTATATGGATAACAAATACGATGTTATATTGATAGGTAACACTCTTAGTATTTATATGTGTAGTATTTATTTAAAGACTTCTAATCTTAAACATCTAGTTATTTGTGTAGAAGATCCTGAAGATTACAACTTTAAAGGGTTTGATTTAGTTGCAGGAGTTTTTAATATAAAAGACCAGACTGATTTAATACATAAACTTAGATTACAAGCAGAAAATTTGAAGGCGGAAATCAAAGATGAAAAAATTACTCAAATAGGTTATGATGGTAATTATGATATAAAAGATGATAAATTCGAGATACAAACCGATAAAGGAATTTATTATTCTAAATCTCTTATATGTAATAAGAAAAAAATTGAGATTGAAACTTCTGGAGTATTTGATTTATCTGATAATATTTTGTTTAATGAAGCTATTGAATTATTGGGAAATGGATGTAAACTATCTTTTGAAGCAAGAGAGTATTGTAATAAACTTAAGGGAGTGAAAGAAGAAAAAAGAACAAATACGGAGATATTAAAATTTTAGTTATAAAATAAACAAATAATTTCTAATTTAATTAATTAAAAAGTTTTTTAACGACATAATTATTGATTGATAAATTTAATGATATAATTGAATAGATAATAAATTTATGATATAATTATTTAATAATCAATGAAATATTTTTTTAATAATAAATTAAATAAATTTGTAAAGTTATTTAAATGATAGATATATTTTTTAATTTATTTGTTTTTTTACATAATCTTTTACTATATCATTAAATTCACTCTTGATGACAATCATTCTCTTCTCATCATCCCTATCTATAATACAATCCTTAGATATACAGAATTTTACAATCAACTGATAATCTACTAGATTGAGAAAATTAGAATATAAATATCCTGGGAGAATTTTTATTCTTTTACGTTTGACATCCCAAATTTCTATCTGATTAAGTATAGCATCAGGAATATCTTCAAATAAAACGTAAGTTTTAAGAAAATTTATAATTTGTTGACTAGTAACTCCTTTAGAAAATGCATTGTTTAAACTTTCTTCTGTTAAATTTCCTTTTATCATGTTAGGTAAATGCATACAGATATCTGTAAATAGACGTATAATAGATATTTCATATATTGACGTGGTATATGCATACAACTTAAAATTTGTTTCTAGTAGAATAAATCTTGATTTTTCAGTTTCATTTTTAATAAAAACGTTATTTAAAATAATAATTTCATTATTATGTAAAATTAATAAACCAAGTGAACTTAGAAATTTATAAAAATCTAAATTAATTTTTTTGCATATGCTATATTCATCACCAGTCTTCATATTACTCATCTCTATCAAACTTAAAAAATTTTCAATTTGTGTATCGTAATCTTTGCAAAAATATTTTAAAGCTTGAATAATAAGATACCAGTACTGATCATATCTAGGTTTAAGTAAAAATTCAAATCCAAGATTAGTGATATCTTGATTATTATCTATAAGTTTACTGTACATAAGTATTTCAACTAGTCCAAAAAAATTATCTATATTTTCTTTATTAACAAGAAATCTTAGAATATCCTCGAAATTCGTATTTTTTAAATTACTTGGATCGCATTGTTTTTTTAATTTAAAAAAAATTGATGTACTCTCCATATTAACCCCTTCAAGAAAAGCATCTCTGAAAGAATTGTCTATGTAAATATTAGTACCTTTCTTACTAATTAACTGTATTCTAAGTAAAATCTTTAAAGAATTTTTAAGTTCTTCATTTTTCTGTAGAGATTTTACAGATGGAGCAGTTAGAAGTAAATCGAAAATTAAACGTATAGTCGAATCATCAAATATCTTTATGATAGATGTAGTGAACATTGGTGATTTATAGAGTATGACTTTATGATGTTTAGGAAGTTGTTTAATGTAGTCTATTACTGTATTCAAGTTTACCATGGGTAAAATTTTTTTAAATAAATAAAACGATTTGTTGGTAAAAAGATAAAAAAATTTTACAAGGTATTTAAATTTTCACTACTTTTATCTCTGATAATATCATATATTTTTTTATAAAATATAAAAAATCTAAGTATTTTTATCTCAGAAGATAATTTCATATATTTTTTTTATACAAAGTATTATTCTAAGTATTTTTATCTAGTAAGATAATTTCATGAATTTTTTAATAAGGTACTAAAATTCAGTAAAGAAGAAAAACCAACAGACCATCAAAAGTTTTATTGATAAAATAAAATATAAATAGTGCGTTAAATACCAGCATATATTACATTCTTTCCTATTTTTTTTCAATCTTAGGTTTAGAATTTTGTTTTATTTAATATTGTTTCTTCTTAGGTTTTATAATTAAATACTACACTTAATAAACGATATGAAGTTCTAAAAGCTAAGTATGAAATTATACAATTTTTTTAAAATATTTTATATAATGACTAATTGAAGAATTACTAAAACTTATACAAAACACAATTTGAAGTTTTTAATTTATCTTATACTTAAATATCAAATTATAGTCTTATTTAATTTTTGTTAAATTTTTAATGACAAGATGAATTTTTCTCAAATACTAAAAAATATTTTTTAATTAAAATATCACTATCTTTATGTTACATGAATTAATATTTCCATGTCAATTACTCTATTATAATTTTTTTTACTTAAAAAAACTTTGTTTATTTACTTTTGGATTTTTTAATTCTTCTGTAGTATCTTAGAATTTAATTATTCTTTAGATAATTGATATATTACATTTTATGTATAAATTTTAATTTTTATAATATTTTATAGTACATTAATTGATTTCCAATATTTATTTTAATATATTGACATGTAATTCATAAATACACGTTTTAAATATATAAAGTCATTAAAAACATTTAATAAATTTTGTTTAGTTAAAATAATATAAAGTCTTATGCTTACTTAGATTGATTTAAAAGACATATTGCTTCAAATATTGTATAAAAATAATATTACAGTTTTTTTGAAAATCTACACGGTTTTTTAATTTATTTTCAAATCTATAAAATAAAAAAATGTTGAGGGGTATGGTCAGATTAACAGAGATATTATACAAATCCCTTGCTATGATTTCTCCAAATGAGTATGATAGACTATGTGCATCAAAATTTGGTGATTCTTATGATGATAATATCTTGTATTTCATATCAATTCAAGGACCTACGTCATCTGGTAAATCCTCATTATCATCCAGTCTTAAATCTCTATTATCAAATCGTAAACCTTATTTGATAAGACTTGATGATTTTTATTTGACTAGAGATGGTGCTTATGAAGATGAAGATAAACTAGATTTTGATAATCCTAATATACTGAACTGGAAAAATATTTATGGTGTCATCAACTCAATAATTAAAAAAGATAAACGAATACCAGTATACAAAAGATCATCAAAATCTTGTAATGATCTTACTTATGTAGACAATATAGGGTACAATGTTATTATTATAGAAGGATTATATGCTTTCAATTGTCTTAATGAAAAAATATTTAATTTAAAAGAATTTGATATACATAATTCAGATAAATATATTGAAAATCAATATATAAATAATGAACAAATTATAGATTATCATTCAATTAGAAATGGATTTAGGGATATGAAGCTGTTAAATATAAGATTAACACTATGCAAAAGTAAATTGTACAGTATCAGAATCAAACGTGATAGAATTATTCGTAACTTATCTGATAAAGTTATTTTAGACAGATTAGATAGATTTATATGGCCTAATACTTTAAAATGGGTGTATTCTGATATATTTAATCATGACATAGTTATTAGACACGGAAATTTCAATGATACTGAATTACCAAATTTAAAAAGAAGTCTTGGTAAATATTTTGGTAGCACTCAAATAGCATGTGAACATTTTCAAGATAACCTTAAGGAAGATTATATGAAAGATTGTACTGAAGAATGCTTACTTAAATAAATTTATTTTAAATAAAATTTCTTTGTTTATTAAAAAAATTATTTATTTTTTAATTAAAATATAGTTTTGTTTATCGTAAAATGACATTTCGAACACAAAATTTAATTTAACTTTTTAATGATTTGATAAATTTAAATATAAAAATTATTTGAATTCAAATCAGGTAATTTATATTTTTTGTTTATTTTTGACGTGTCTAAAAATATATTTTTTATGAATAATATTCCAGATAATACTTTGTGTAGTGACTTATAGTCATTAACCATTTATATCCTTACTAATTTGATCTTAAAAAATACAATAAATTGTTTTTAATATATAATTTAAATTATCATACAAATATTTAATTAAATCTTTTATAATTCTGAATTATTAGGTTAATATTTTTTTGATAATCTTAAATCATTTGTGTACATAAAAATATAATCTTATATTTTAACTATTGATTATAATGCTAATAAAAACTTAAGTGAATGTATTTTAATTAATTCTTGGACAATATTTTTAGTCATACTAAATAAGTCTATAAAAAACTCTCAATTTCTAGATTATTTTATTAGAAAAATAGTAACACGTATCAAACTTAATTTTAAAAGTTGATAGTTTTTAAATTATTTTAAAACTTCTTAAATAACTGTAGAATTTCAAACTATATTTATTTTGACTAGTTAAAGCTTTTCTATTATCAAAAAAAAATGTACTTTTATTTTAAATATAAAAATAAATACTGTATAATTTTAAACTTTTCTATACAAGTATAAGTCCAGGATAATCCCTTTCGTTATGATTTGGTACGGTATAGTAAAAAACTTCCATCGTGCATACAGAACTGAGCTAAAATTAGATAGCCACATCGAAATATACATAAAGATGACATTGGAAAGTCGCTGTAGAGTCTGCGATGATTAGGTTGCATTAGGTAGTAGTCTAAAAGTAAAAGGATGGAGACTAATCGAAAATATAAGGGTAGCCTACACGGTAAGTGAAGAATAAGATAAAGACATCATAAAACTTAACTATACTTCAAATAAATAATTTATTTTTACAATGTACTTTATTTTGTTTTGATCTTGTAGATAAATATAAGAATATTTTATTATTTTTAATAAGTATTAATGAGACAGCAATAGAATATCTAAAGATGACTACGACATTTTTATTACGAAATAATATTTTACTTGAAATTTCAAAAATCAGGATTAATATATTCTTTTATTATATAAATTAGTTAGAAGTAAATATTCACAGATTATTACGCCATAATTTACTATATTAGTTTAATATTAAATATATTAAGTAAGTTAAATAAAAATTATATTAATATATGAACTTACTTAGATATTATAAGATTCTAACTTAATTAGCAACTTGATAATTCTAATATATGATAAAAAATCATAACGTGTTACTTACCAGAAAAAATTAATGAGTTAACCAATAAAATGGAGGTGGAAATCAAAATTCGTTTTTAGTCTATGAAAATTATACGATTATCTTTATTTGTAATTAAGACTGAGAAATAAATAATTTATAAAAGTGATAAATTGTAATAATACTTTTATTAATTTTTTAAAGACTATAGAAAATACTAATGTATTCTAATTAATTAACTATAAATATATAAAAGCAATTTCTATAAGAACATGAATTCTTAATTTAATGACTTTAATAAATAACTAAAGCTGGTATAATCAACTTTAATATTTAAAACTAGGCAGAAGGTATATCAGCTTTATACTAATTATATTTAATTACTTTAATAAGTAATAGTTATGTTACCAATATTTTAGAATGAAAATTTAAAATATTTTACAGAAAGATTTACAATATTTTATTTATCAATTTCAATATCTTATATTTTAATTTAAATTATATATAAGATAAAATCAATGTATTAGTTTTTATAAAATATCTTATGTTAATTTAAATTATATAAGATAAATTCAATGTATTAGTTTTATATAAAATATCTTATGTTAATTTAAATTATATATAAGATAAAATCAATGTATTAGTTTTATATAAAATATCTTAGATATTTTATTTATTTAGTGAAAAAGGTATAACTAAAAAATTATATATTATTTACTGATCTTGAAATTTTCTAAATATTTTAACTTATCAGATTAAGTCTTTTATTGATCAATATGTTTGTTTTAATACATTTTAATCATTTATTAAGAAATTAAATATAAATTCTACCAAATATATAATAATTTATAGTTTCACTATCGTATTCTTAAAATTTAATAAATGTCTGGTAAAAATTTGGAAAATAAATTAAAAAAATATTTCACCCTATAATGATCATACATAACTATTTATTTTTGATATTTTTTTTAAATATTAGAAATTTATCATACAAAACTATTAATGGAGAAATCAAAAGAAGTTATTCTTACGAATGGAAAATCGATTCTGTATTTAATTTTCCATATATTATTACAAGATACGGAAAACATCTCACAGAGATTATTTTGTGGAAAGATTATATTATAACAAATGAAGATATTATAGGAACTGCAATCTACAAATATAAGATGGAAAATGAATATATATTTTTTTGGTTATATGAAGAAACTTTTCGTCAAAATGATAATATTAGTCAATATATGAATATTTTTGAATTAAATATTAATCATTTTAATACTTTTATATACTTACTTCCTACTATCGATATGAAAAATATCAAAAGAGAAGGATTTGAGTGTGAAAGTACAAATTTAATTCATGATTTAGAATTAGAGATTGATTCAAAAATCATTGAATTACTTAGTGATTTTAATTATAAAGTTAAAGAGGAAATCAAAGAAGAAATAATTAGTCTTTTATCCAAATTTAAAGAGGATACAAATTTTTATGATAAATATATATTTATTTATTTTAATAGAAATCTTGAGAATATAGAAAATTTTTTTGATAAATTATTAGATTCTGTAGAAGATGGTATAAGTTTCTTTGGTCAAGTTAAAAAAATATTTATAGAAGAAGTTGATAAAAATAATTCTGTTATTTATTGGGAAACTTTTTTTAATCATAAAAATGTTAAGCTAATGGAAGAAAAGAAATTATATAAATTATGGGCCTTAGTTATAGATGTGATAAATATTTATAAATTATCTCTTGATAATCAATACAAATTTAAAATTTATTCTTTGAGTACATCGCTTGATTTATCTTTTAGAAATCATAAGACATGTATCATATTAGATATATCTAATGTACCTGTTGTTGAAGATAAAGTTATAGAAATTATTGACGAAAAAGAAAATTCTTATGATTTCGATATACTTAAAATCGAAGATTATAAATGCACATTTGTATTTGATACAATATCTTTGAAAGAAGCGAACGTCAAATCTCTCAAGTTTATAATTATATTTGATAATATAAAACATGAAAGCCCTTATCTAGAAATAAATTATTAAATTTAATTAAGATACTTTTTTTAAATTAAAAATAAAAGTTAACTGTAATTATTAAGTTACAAATTTTTTTATATAAGGATATTCTGTTACTTTTTATCTTTCATATCTCTAAGAAAGTCTACCATTGTCTCTTTTATGCTTCAATGAATGCTCTCTAGAGTTTTCTTAAGGTTATTTGACTAATTGTTTATTTAAATTACATAAGGTATTTTTTTTTCTTTAACTTGTTTGTAAAGCCTATTTCATTTGCTAATAAATTATTTAAATAGATCCGTAAAAATTGGTAGCACATAAGCGTACTCAAAGGCTTCACTCTTAAGTTTTTGATAAAAAATAACTGAATCAAAATGATTAAGAATTTTTTTTAATTAATTAAAGTATGTGGAATACTCATTTTTTAAAATATTAATATTATAAACTTATAGACCTTAAATAGAAATTTAATTTTGATATTTCTCACAACCTTCTAGGAACAGATCCCACGATTTTTTAATCTGATTCTGAATATTATTTATCTCACTGATCATTCTAGATGCATTCTTATTTAATTCACTATCCGAGAATCTAACAATCCCCATAAAATAATTCAGACAGCGTTTGTAAGGTAAATCTAAATCCCCGGATAACTTCCGAATATTTGATTTGTTAAATTTAAGTCTACGTTTGATAAATTCAGATTCAAGTTTCTGGATCTGTGTTTTAGTAAGGATGGTATATTTTAAAATTTTAGACGGACATTTTATTTTGGATGACCATTTAAATTTAGAGGAAGATTTAATTTGTGGAGTCTTTTGTATTTCTATAGGTGATATATTGTATATATCTGGGAGATTTATATCATTATCATCGCTGTCGTATAATACATTTTTAAAAGGTTTTTTATCATACATTTATGGCCTTCTAAAATTAACTTAAAAAATTGAATATTAAATTTATTATATAAATTAAACAAAAATATTAATTAAAATTTAATTTATTCAGATATATATTTAATACTGATCCAAATATGTATGAAATTGAACAATAAAATAATTTTTAAGTTATTAATAACATTTCTTGAAAAGCATAAAAATTAGGGCCCAGCAGGGATTGAACCTGCGACCTACCGATCTGCAATCGAATGTTCTACCACTGAACTATGGACCCTTAATAAGTATTTGAATATTAAATAATATATATGATTAGAATAACTCTTTTTTAGTTATTCAAATTATATTAGATTTTTTTTTAACCGAATTAATAACTGTCTTTTGTTGTTTTGTATTTAATTGGTTCATTTAATTTATATTTCAAGTTTGAAAAATAAATTTTTTTATTTTCTTCCCTTATGAAAGAAGACATAGATGTTATAAACGACCAAGCAACAATTAACATAGGAACCATAGGACATGTAGCACATGGAAAATCAACCATAGTTCGTGCTATAAGTGGAATATCTACCATCAAATTTAAAGCTGAGTTAGAAAGAAATATTACAATTAAGTTGGGATACGCTAATGCTAAAATATACAAATGTTTGGGAAAATGTAAGAGACCTGATTGTTACCAAGCATTTAATAGCAGTTCACCTTCTAAATTAATTTGTAAAATATGTAATGGATCTCTTGTTTTGGTCAGGCATGTTTCTTTTGTAGATTGCCCGGGTCACGATGTACTTATGGCTACCATGTTGAGCGGTACAGCTATTATGGATGCTGCTCTTCTTCTTATTGCTGCTAATGAACCCTGCCCACAACCTCAAACGACAGAACATCTATGCGCAGTAGAAGTAATGAATCTTAAGAAGATTATTATCGTACAGAACAAGATTGATTTAATTTCTAGAGAACAAGCTCTTGAGCAATATGATCAGATACTCAGCTTCCTAAAAAAATCTAATGCATCTGGGCCAGTTATTCCCACAGCAGCTCAACTTGGAGTGAATATCTCTGCTATACTGGATTTTATAGTTAATTATATACCAGAACCAAAGAGAAATGAATCAGAGAATCCTAAAATGATCATTATAAGAAGTTTTGACGTGAATAGACCTGGTACTGGTATTGAAGAATTAAATGGGGGAGTTATTGGGGGTAGTTTAGTTACCGGAGTTGTTAAGCTTGGAGATGAAGTAGAAATTCGTCCAGGAATGATAACTAAAAAAGGTAAAGATTTTATTTGTCAACCTTTTGTCACTAAAATAGTCTCACTTAAAGCAGAAAATAATATTTTGGAACAAGCCTATCCTGGAGGATTAATAGGAGTAGGAACAGAAATTGATCCAAGTTTTTGTAAATCTGACAGGCTAGTAGGACAAGTAATGGGTCTTGTTGGTAAATTACCACCCATTCGTACTGATTTAATAGTTAATTTTGAGTTATTTCAAAAGTCTATGACTCAGGATAAACAGGATTTAAGAGTGAACGATCATATACAACTCAATATAGGTAGTACTATAACAGGAGGAATAGTAAAAGATTTAGAGAAAGATAAATGCACATTAGAATTAATTAAGCCTACATGTTGTGATATAAATGAAAGAATAGCTATAAGTAGAAAGATTAATAATCATTGGAGACTTATTGGACATGGACTTATAGTAGGAGGAAATGAAATTGAGCCTGTTTATTCTTAAAATAATTAAAATTTTATATTAAAAAAAACGTCATTTAAATTGAATTTTATATCTGCAACAAAATAAATTAAATTTTTTTTATTTACTCTTGAATTATATTTTAGATCTTTTAAATAATATTTTATAATATTAAATATATTTCAGCAGTTGAAAATATAAATCTTAGACGAGTATCATTTTTTGTATTTTGTTATTAAATCTTCTTAAGTATAATTTACGGATTATTTTATTAGAAATTTATCTAATGATCTTTAGTAATTAGCTAAAAAATCTTATTTATACGGTTCTTATTTAATTATCTGTCTCTTTTTACTTTTTCATAAAAATAAATCTCGAAGAATATATTTTAATAATTTATTTATAAACAAAATGATACTATTTTTTAATTTAAAAATCTTTAATTAAAACTTAGATTTATTATAGAATGTACTGGAAATCTTGCTCCATATCTAAATAATCTAAGTACAGAGCTGTAAATAGGCTGTGCTTTAACATTTTTGGTATTAATACATAAAATAAAATCTCTTTCTATATTATTAAGTACATCCAAATAAGTTTTAAGAGTGTTCTTTTGTTCAGATCCTTCCTCACCATAGTTGCTTAACTTAGTCAACTTTTTCTTCATAAGTATTGAGCCTCGATCAGACATGGCATTTATAGTACCAGCTAAAAATACAATATTATCTTTTATTTCGGGAGTAGCTTCTATATCGTAAAGTATAGAAGCTAGTTCGAGACTATCTACTAGACTTTTTGTACTATATAGATTCATATTAATCATAGTAAACTTAAAATTCTTAATTTTATGAGTGAAAACTGACCATGAAGCGTAAGCATTCTTTATAATAGGATCATTAGTCTTAAATACACCAGATTTCTCAAAATTTAATTCTTCTGTATCATAAATTATGGGATTAAATGTTTCAGACCCATTTGTAGGATCAGTTATCAATGATTCTCGTCCTTCCACTATTCCGTAATGAGGTAAAATACGATTTTCTAATTGATTCAATTGTTGATTAGTAACTTCCTGTAAGGTCATAATAGGTACATGAGTATTATCTATTAACGCAACGACTTCATTTATCTGATCATCTGCATCCAAAGACTCCTTTTTTTCCATATTGTATGTGATGATACTAAAATCTCCTAAACTTTTTAAATCAACTATCATGTTATGATCTTTGAGATATCCAATTACATTTTTGTGCTCGTCTTTTAGTTCGGGGTCATACCTTGAGACAATATAAGAAAATATGCCAGGGAATAAAAAAAATATCATAATTTAAAGGAAATAATTTTATTATATAGACGTGTATGAAACAGTTTTGTAATACTTATCCTATTATGCATAAATTTCTAACTGATTTATTAATTTAAGATAAAATGTTTTAAGATTTGAATTGTTTAAAAAAAAGTTAAAATTTTTAATCAATTTTGAATAAGATACGAATTTACTTTGAATAAAAATTTTAACTTTTTTTTTACCTTTGTTTTATAAAGATGCATGTATAAGAAGAATTATAGTAGAAAATTATACTAAAGTATTAAAATAAAATTTTATTCATAAAAAAGATTAAAAGTTTATGAAATCAATTTTTTTAAAAATTAAGCACTTAATTTCTTTTCTATATTTTACGACCAATAATAAATGAAGCTAATTTGTATTAAAAACGAAACATTTTAGTTACTCTTCTATCACTTTCGATCTATCATTTTGATTATTGTTTTAAGATACGAAAGATATTTCGTAATGGTCCTTTATTAAATAAAACAAGATGATAACATATTTATAAGTCTGTATCGCTCATGGTACAATATTAATATCAATCAAATTGAGATCTTTATTTGGGATAAATAGATTCATTTTTGTATTAGTATAATAACCAATGACTATTAAAGAAAATTATTGTATCACGAAAAAACAAATAAAATCGTAAGTAAATCTCATTTTTAACGCTAAGATAAAAAATTGTAACTATCTTTAATTTGATAATATAACTTGTTTATTAGATACTACTCTCTTATTAAATATAATAATAACAAAAAAAGTTTTTTATAGATTAGTGGTACTAAAAAATTAATTTACAGCAGTAATTTATAATATAAAATTATTATAATATTATATGTAAAATTTATAAAAGTATATCAGATAAGGTAAGCATATATTTAAAATAAGAGAAAAATAATATATTTTAATTTAAATCATTATCAGCTATATATAGTGTATTAAATTTATAGTAGTAGTACAAAGTAATTAAATAATTTATAGAAGCAATCATATGATTCAGTTACTTCACCTATGAATAATCTATCAGCGAATGTAATATTATTGGTTATAATCACATGTAAATATATTAATTTCGTTACAAATATGAATTTTTTGTATAATGACATAGATAAATCATTTGAATAAGAAAAAATTGTTTTTATTTTGTTTTTTAAATTAATTATGTGAAAATCCATTTTTTTTTCTACAATACGACACGATTTTTTTAATATTTTTCAAATTTTGTTGAACAATCATTTCATTATAAAATTCATTGCTTTAATTATAAAGTTAGATTTTTTACTTTATTGAAAGAATGAATAATCTTTTATTCTATTTTAGTAAATGATAATACGAAGTTAAGTGAAAATATTTAAATATAATTAAATTTACCCTGCATGACATTCCCTTCAAAATTTATATATCCAAAAATAGAATCTACTTGTATAAAAGATACACCTTCAATAAGCATTCTAGAAGATCCTTCAGATTTCAAATCATTAGAAATAAATAAGATACTTGATTTTATTGATTACCCAAAACTAAATAAACAAGAAGAAGATACAGTTTTCTTAGAAAATATTAAAACTTATTTAAACAGATTAGAACAAGACTTGAATATAGAAAATAAAATAGAAATCGACTCAATAATAAAAAAGAGTAAGGAAATTGACTTGTATAAAGAAATTGAGAAAGAATGTGACATTTTGGAAATATCACTTGCCAATCTTAAAGTTGAATACGACGAAATAAAAATACTAAAAAAAAATAATTTGGGAGATTTAGAAAAAGAATTTACAAAACTCAATTCAGATTTTAATGACAAACAATTTGAAATAAAACACAAAGATCTTTTAGACCAGGCATACTCTTTTCTGAATCAGGAACCTGTCAATAAAAATGTATTAAATATGTTTTTTTATATAAAAAATATACGAGGATACAATCTGGCAGTAGAAAAACATTCACTTTTACAAAATATATCTAGGGAGGAAAATGGAGTTTTGGGTCAACTTTTTTATGAATTAACGTGTAAAGGATATTTAAATTTAGAAGAAATAGAGCAGAAATATAAATTGGATAAAGTTCTAATACTTAAGATCGTGTATGGAATGACAAACAATGGAATAGTTACCTATGACAAAGAAAAGGGAGAAATAATCTTGAGAAAATAATTATAATTTTCTTAAAGCCATACTTTTAATCTATGCTGAAGATGATTCTCGTTTCTTTGATTTTTTATGAATGTTAATAATTAAATAGCTTTATAAAAAATATCTAAATAGGGATAATGAATCATGTAAGATTAAATATTTTTATACATGTTCCTTATCATTTCTAAATGGAATTTATTAGATTTTCAGCTAGTTTTGTAATCCATTGAAATGCTTTCAAGCATATTTTTTAGACTAATTGAATAAATATAAGCCTTTATATTAAAAATATATCTAGTGTCATTCTGTGTATTATTTGAATACCGACTTAGGTTGTAAATAATACAATTATTCTGATTCTAAAAAAAATAATGTTATGCATTTAATTTATAATTGTATAACTTAATAAATTGATACATAAATCTTTTTACAATAAATTTTTAAATATCAATCTATAATTTTAAATTGACAAATTAATCTTATTACAATAAATTTTTAAATATCAATCTATAATTATAAATTGAATAACTTTATACATCATAATTATAAATTGACAAATTAATCTTATTACAATAAATTTCTATATATCAATTTATAATTTTAAATTGAATAACTTTATACATCATAATTTATAATTAAAATTTACTGAATATTTTTATATTTAATATTTTTTATTTTTTTTACCCCAAATGGGAAATATCTGTTCATGCACTAACAAAGAAATGCCTAAGCATATTATTTCTGTTATAGGACTAGAAGATGATATTAAAAGTATTTTGATACATATAGTTCCAGGATTTAATAAGGAAAAACAGCTGACTAAATTTTCAGAACATACATTTGTTAATGGTAATATTGAAGTAATAATTCATGCTCATATAATTACTCCAATGATTAAGTCATTAATTAAACTTCATTCTGCTGTTGAATCTGCTATCATTTACTCGATAGATTCAGATAGCAAAGAGTCTATTGAAGCTGTAAAAGTATTAATTGAAGATAATGATTCAAGAAGTAAGAGTGATATGGTTACTGTTTTGTGTAGAGGAAAATACTTGGATAATCCTGATTTAGATGTTGTAAAACAAATGTTTAAGAGTAATGTGCATAATCATTTTGAGTTTGTTAAGTTTAATGAAGAAGAAACTGATATCTATTCTAAACAGACATTTGACAAGATTTATGGTAAATTAAGCGGAAATTAAAAGTTTTATTTTTTTGTTTACAAAAAACAGTGTTTATAAAAAGGTGGGCCCAACCGGGGATCGAACCCGGGACCTTCTGCACCCAAAGCAGACGCCATACCACTAGACTATCAGGCCTCATATTTTTGAGGTGTTATAATTAAATGTAAATAAATATTTGATACAACATGAGAAATTAATGAAGAATTTTTAATGAATTATAATCATAAAGAATATTTTTAAAAATGTCTATGTATAGACTTTTAGTAATTCTAATTCCAGAGATTTCGTTAAATTTTGCATCACTTAAAACTTATTATAAATTCTATAGGAATTTCATATCTTAAAGCTTAAAAATCTATTTATAAATACAGTATCTTTTTTATACAAGTATTTTAATTTTTTAATTTTAAAAATTTAATTTTTAACAATCCGTTATTTTAAATTATTTCTAAATATTTTAAATTCCTTTTCAAATATAAAATTTAGAACGTTTTTAATAAAAGTCATAAAAATCATATTTTCTTCTTAAAGCACATTTTTAGAAAATGATACTTTGCATTAATAAATCTTTTAAATAATTTATTTGGCTATAAAAAGTTTTATTTAATTAGGGGATGCCAGGAAATTTAGAAATCGGTCAAGAAAATAACGACAAATTACCATTAGAAAATAACAACCAATATAATATGATAAATTATATCAGTTCATTTATAGAGAGTTTTGCTGACAAATTAACATCCATAGAAAGTGAATCAAATATTTATAAGACAGATTGGGTTATTTTATTAAGTCTTACATTTTTCTTAATATTTATTCCACTGATTTATTTTTTTTATAGATCGATTTCTAACTGCTGTATGAAAAATTTAAATTGTTCTGATAAATACAATAATATAGATGAGCCCATAGCAGTAGTGGTAGGTAAGAATGGTGAAATAATACCAGATAAAAATTAAATTTATTATACTAAACAAATTATACAATTTTTAATCATTATATAAGTTAATTTATAAAAATATCACATGTTTAGAGAAAATTGATGAGGAATAATCTAGACATGTACTGATGATAAATTCTGAAAGTGCTTTAGTTATAATCAACTTTAATTTATTTAAAGGAGTTTTATAAGATAAAAAGATAATATAATGACGCGATTATATAATATAACACCCACATACATTAAATTATGAAGTTTTATTGAGTATTTATAAAATCACAATATTAATTAATAACGTTAAAATGATAATTAAAAATAAATATAAATAAATTGATCCTTACAAGCAAGGCCTTATAATATGCTGATTTACAACACGGATTATTAACTAAGAAGTTTTTATTGGCCATTTGGTTTTTTCTTCAGATGCTAATAAATAGTTTTGTCAATAAAAGTAACCCCAAAAATGTAAATTTAACGAAAATAATAAATTATTTTAACTAAAAAACCTGATATTTATGAGGAATTATTCCTACTTTAAACAGCTTAAAAATATGGTATACAAAAAGAAATTTGACAAATCTTTTTTTAGCAATTCTATTATAAAAAATTTATGTTTATGTCAATAATTATGAAACTAAGATTATAACATATAATTATATGGGAGAGGTACAAACTTCTATATTTAATACAGAATTAATTATGATGACCCTCAGAAGACTTAATATATAACCTTAAATTCGTTCCCTCTTTAGAAATGCTTTTTGTAAAGTTTATAACCAATATAGCTATTTCAAGGATTAACATCATTTTATTTTAATCTTTAGGGCTTTAACACGAAATGTACTAAAGTCAATAATTTTAATTTAATTAAAATTTTTTGCGTTTTTGTTTATATTTTTAAGATAAATTAAAAATTAAAAAATTATTTACAATTATAATCTCTAAGTAGTGACATAAGAAAACGTGTTAATTAAATATAACAAACATTATAGAAAAATATAGAATTTTTTGGTTGAATGAAAGCATATAAAAATATATATTTTGATTCTAGGCATAAACTTTAATCTTTGAGTATCACATCAAAGTTATAAGTTTCAGAATGAAGTAAAAATATTGATCGAAAGATTTCTTGTCTAAAAAAGAAGAAGTAACAATAATGTCTATATCTAAAAAAATATAATTATTGATGTTTTTTTTAATATAAATACATACCAAATCAAAAATCTTAGATCAAATTTTTTATCTTTAATTAAAAAAGACTTTTACAAAACAAAAAAAAAATTAAATAAACAATAATTAATAAAATATTATATTTTATAGATCAAACTTACAATATTACAATTTTGAATATTCCATTAAAGACCAATTTATTCGAAAAATGAATTTGACTCAAAAATTAGTTTAAAAAGTCATATATGTATAATCAGAAAAAGAAATTTATTTTATTTTTTAATTAAACTCTTTTATCTATTCTCATTTTTTATAAGTCTACCCTATGATAAAAAGATCTGTGCTTATTAAAATATATTCTGTATTTACTATATTAAACATTATTTTGGAAATAATACAAACGAGGAGAATTATGGATTTTATATCATTGATTGATATCAACAATCATGAAATACTAACTCTAGAATACCAATTAATCTACTCTAAAATTCTTCTTCTATTGGATACGTATTACTACGTCAGCTTCTATTTAGAGAGAAGAATAAATGCTATAATACAACTTAAAGTAGTTAAACTTATTACATCAACTATATGGTTAATTATGGCCTTTAGATTAGGATTTAATATAGAGATAATATGTTTTTTGGTTATACAAGGTCTATCTTTGATAATTATTAGGTACTCTTTTGAAATAGAATATGGTTCTATATACACAAGATACAATCATATAGTAAGCGCTGATCCTAATATAATTAACATGTATATCGTATCACAAGCTATAAGAGCTGTAAAATCGGCCATTATTTTATTTCTTCTTTTACTTTTATTTGCTGATATAACTAACGGTAGATGGAATTATTATAGAATACTATCTTATCTTAAAGTCATATTTTTCGTAATAGATCGTGCGTTACAAAGACAAAATCTAAGTGCTAACATTTTTAATTTAACTTCTCTAATAGCTTTTGGTATGCTTAATATTTTAGGGTTGATTTATGTATACATATTATTTAAAGCTGATATCATACTTGATAATGAGGTGTCAGTTTTTATAGAAATAATTTCCTTGACTATGAATATTTTAATGATATATAATTTATATCTTTACAACAAATTAAAGTCAAAATAAAGAATTAATTCAATAAAATTTAAATAGTTCTAATCAAATGCAAATTTAGCAGTCATAGTCTTTCTATATTAAACCCACTATTGATTCATCTATATTTCGAATACGAAATTAAAATTAGATATTTAATTATAAAAAATTTTATGTATAATTAACAATTATGATATTTTACCTTTTATTTATATGAGTCTAATTATATTTCGAGGAGAATACTGTATTTATTTATGAAATATTTTTTTATAAGCATTTAATAAAATCAAAAAAAAAATTCATAATAAATTAAATGATATTCAAAGTGACTAAAAAGAACATAGTTAGTTAAAATTTTTAAAATATTGATTATATAAGATATATTTATTAAAAAATTTGAAAAGACATTTTTATTATTTTAATCCAAACAAAAATATTATTTATTAATTAAAATATAAATTTCTTGATCATAAGATTAAGGCCACTCTCATTTATTATATAAAATTAACTTTATAAGATAATCAATTTTTAAATCCTTCTACAAAATAGATTTATCTTTTTGTTTTTTAATTAGATATAAAGTTTTTCATTATTTTATATACCCAGCGATAGAATGTATAGCGATTATTAAATATCTCTTTTTTTCCTTAGATTAAGCAATAATTTCAAGAAAAATATATTATCATCTTAAGAAGGATTTATACAACTCTTCATTATATATCAGATATGAAGTAAAGCTTACTAGAAAGAAAATAATTGTTTTAAATATATAGAAGTAATCTTTTTACTTGCTTAGTTTTTTAACTCAATGCAAGTTTTCTTAGAATTCTCACAATAATATTTAAATAAATATTTATTTATATCTGTAGCCAACCAAAAAAATTCTAAATTATATATTCTGTTATTCTATTAAACCCCAATTTTTTCAAGCAATAATAATTAATCATATTAATTTATATTGCTGAGTTAAGTATTGAAAAGAAGGCTGATAGATAATATATTAAAAAAAATTTCTATTACTTGTAAGTACCAATTATTTATTATACGCTTAAATAATGATTCATCTAATTTGTTCAATAAAATTCTTATCAAACACTTCTAATTTAAGTTAATCCTTTAAAAATTTAATAGATTAATATTAATAAAGCTTTTAGTTATTTTTTATATGTTCGATATCTATTATGTTATTTAATATTACAATACATATTAAATCATAAAGAAGGATTTCTTACTGAAGAAAGAAAATACGTTAATTTCATTAAAATTTGAATTTATTTACAATATCACATAGTTAGAATATTATGGGAATGATATATTATGTCATTATTTTATATTTAAAAATTTTTATATCTCAATATTATTCGTTTTTTTAGTATTATAAAGTACTGCAAAATGTTTATTTACCAAGAATATTTCTATAGATGTAATATTTAATACCAGATCATGATTAAATAAATTTTTAAATTAAATTACATCTGCTAAATGATAATTTTATTTAATTTCTTACACTTCAAGTCGAGTGACTAAAATTATTTTTTATTTTTTTATCCCCTGAAGTTATTTTAATTGATAAAAATTTTTACATCTGTTTTACTGTATTGACATCATTAAATTATAATTAATTTTCTTAATACCAAAGTATCATCTTTTATATCAGTATTAAAATAACTTGAATTATTTTATTAATATTAAAATAACATTAGAGTTTTAAATTATCATTATATCAATTAAATTACTAAATATTATTTATATCAGTATTAGTTAAATTATTAAAAAATTTTAACCCCAAAAAATGCTGATTATCCAATTTTTGCTAATAAAGTGTTCATTAGAGATCAATAATGAAAAAACAGTAGAGATAATCTTTCAAGATGAGGAGCGTGGTTTTTACAACTTAAGTAATCCTATATTTGAAAGTGCAGGATTACTTAAATTACTTACAAAAGATGAAACTTGGAAGAAAGATAAAATCGATCTGCAGAATTGTAAGTTCAAAGTATTTAATTTTATCTATAATTCTTTTTTAGATAATACAAATGATATACTTAACTTGGATGAATTTCTTGATATTTTATATGTTATTGATTTTTTATCATTTGATAAAGAAAAGGAGAGTATAAATTTAAGAAAACAGTACGAAAGATTATCTTTAATACTAATTGATAAAATCTTAGAAGATGATAAATTTATACCAAATGCATTAGAAATTTTAGAAACTATAAAAATGAAATTTTTAAGAGATCAAATATTAATTCTTTTAAATGAATATAGTAAGATAGAGAATTTTATTTTTGAATTATATGATGAAATATGTAATGTTTATTTTGGTGAAAAAACTGAAAATACAAATTTTAAGGATTTAGAAATATTAGATTGTTCTTCTGATTATTTGTGTTTGAAAGTACATGAAAAAGTTCTTTACTGGTATGCTAGATTTTTAAATTTATCTTTTATTCGTTTATTTGATCCAAAAAATAAAAATAGCTTTAAAATACTGAACTGCGAATATATTGATTTGAATTCTAAAGAATTTATGAATCTGGTGATAAATCTTATAGATTTAAAACTAAAAGTATTGGAGAGATTTTTGAAAAATCTAATGGAGTTGAAGATCTTATTTTAAAAACTAATAAGCTGATTTCTACTGACTTGAATATAATCATAGATTATAAGTCACTAAAAAATATTTATTTGTTTAATTTAAAAAAATCAGAAAAATTTAATTTCCAAGATTTCTACAATATTTATACATGTCCTAATATAAAAGAGATAGTTTTTTATAATTATAATTTGATTCCTAGTTACAATAAATTAAAAGATATTGCAGTATCGAATAATGAAGAAAAAAAAGTGTTTATAAAAATAGCTTTTTGTAAAATTGAACAAGGATTTTTAGAAGTATTCAATTATACGAAAGATTGTGAGTCTTTAAATATAGAGAATTGTGATTTAAGAAATTTGGATATTAGCGTTATATTTACAATGAAAAATCTTATAAATTTAAAATTAAGAGGTTGTTTTTTGAAATCAGAACAATTAAAAATGATAAGCAATTTAAAGAATTTAGAAGTTTTAGATGTTATAAATAACGATTTAACTGATGAGATTATAGTAGAATTTCAAAAACTTGACAAGCTTAGAATTCTAAAAATAGAAAATTCAGGATTGACAAGGGAATCGATTGAAGAACATTTTTTAGATAGAAATATTGTTTATTTAAATAATTAAACTTTTTTACAATTCTCTTTAAATTAAAAATATAATTTTTTTATGACTCTATCTCTTTTTTGTAGAATAATATTTCTAATGAAATTATCCTGTATTACTGGAACTTTGTTAAACTTCAAATAAAATTCAACTAAACTTTTAATTTTATTTTGATACCCACTCTTGTGGCTCTCTATACCTTTATATAATAGCTCCTCTAAACATTTCTTCTCTTGTCTATTCATAATCCTTAAAATAGAATATCCCCTTTTTTAAACAATTATTTTTTAAATTGTTTTTTAATTTATCCTTTTTAAATCTCGAAACAGATTTTTCCGATTCTTCGATAGTTTACATTTTTGAGTATTTCTAAGCAGCTTTCCCTTTTTAGTTTAATTACGTATTTATTTACGATTTTGTCTTAATTAAATTAAAAGAAAAAAGTAATGATATTTTATAATATATCACAGTTTTAAATTATCTTTTATGTCAGTATTAGTTAAATTATTAAAATTTTATAAAAAAATTATTTTGTTTAACCCCCAAAATGCTTATTATCCAATTTTTGCTAATAAAATGTTCATTAGAAATCACTAATGAAAAAAATAATGGCAAAACAGTAGAGATAGTTTTTCAAGATGAGGAACGTGGTTTTTACAACCTAAATAATCCTATATTTGAAGATTCAGAATTACTTAAAGTACTTACAAAAAATGAAACTTGGAAAAAAGATAAAATTGATCTGCAGGATTGTAAATTCAAAGTATTTGATTTTATCTATAATTATTTTTTAGAAAATACAAATGATATACTTAACTTGGATGAATTTCTTGATATTTTATATGTTATTGATTTTTTATCATTTGATAAAGAAAAGGAGAACATAAATTTAAGAAACCTGTACGAAAGATTATCTTCAATATTAATTGATAAAATCTTAAAAGATGATAAATTTATACCAAATGCATTAGAAATTGTAGAAATTATAAAAATGGAAGTTTTAAGAGATAAAATATTGATTCTTTTAAATGAATATAGTAAGATAGAGAATTTTATTTTTGAATTAGAAAATGAAATATGTAATGTTTATCTTGGTGAAAAAACTGAAAATACAAATTTTAAGAATTTAGAAATATTAGATTGTTCTTCTGATTATTTGTGTTTGAAAGTACATGAAAAAGTTCTTTACTGGTATGCTAGATTTTTAAATTTATCTTTTATTCGTTTATTTGATCCAAAAAATAAAAATAGCTTTAAAATAATGAATTTCGAATATATTGATTTAAATTCTAGTAAATTTATGAAACTTAATGAATCTGGTGATAAATCTTATAGATTTCAAATTAAAAGTATTGGTGAGATTTTAAAAAAAATTAATGGAGTTGAAAATCTTGTTTTAAAAAATAATAGGCTGATTTCTACTGACATGAATATAATTAGAGATTACGAGTCACTAAAAAATATTCATTTGTTAAATTACAAAAAAATAGAAAATTTTAATTGCCAAGATTTCTATAATCTTTATGCATGTCCTAATATAGAAATGATAGTTTTTTATAATTATAATCTTATTCCTAGTTACAATAAATTAAAAGATATTGTAGTATCGAATAAAGAAGAAGAAAAAATTATTATTGAACTAACTTCTTGTAAAATAAAACAAGGATTTTTAGAAATATTTAATTATACTAAAGATTGTAAGTCTTTAATTGTAGAGAATTGTGATTTAAGAAATTTGGATATTAACGTAATATTTACAATGAAAAATCTTTTGATTTTAACATTAAATAGTTGTTTTTTAAAATCAGATCAATTAAAAATGATTAGCAATTTGAAGGATTTAACAGTTTTAGATGTTACAAATAACGATTTAACTAATGAAATTATAGTAGAACTTCGAAAACTTGAAAAGCTTAAAGCTATAAGCATAAAAAATTCAGGATTGACGAGGGAATCGATAAATGAACATTTTTTAGATGGAAATGTTCTAATTTTTGATAATTAAACTTTTTTATGATTCTCTTTAAATTAAAATATAATTTTTTATGACTTTCTCTATTTTGTAGAATCATATTTGTAAGGAAATATAAATCAAATTCTTTATAAACATTGAATTAACAATTTAATCTATCAGATTAATAAATTATAACGTTAAGTCTTTCTATTTTTTCATGATAAAATATAATCTTTACATTAATAATAATAGAAGATTAAAAATTACAGAGAAATTGAAAAAAATACCTAATTTAACGTAGTAAAAATATTTTAATTATCAACATTATGCTTAATAAAACATAAGACAATACCGAATTGTTATTTATATACGATAATGTGGTCTAAATATCAAAAGAATAAGATATAGACTATAATTAGAAGGAATAGAAACAGTAAGAAGAGAAGAATTGAAAAATTTTTATGGTAGAAAAAAATAGCTGAGAGCGTTATAGAAACAGTAAGAAGAGAAGAATTGTAAAATTTTTATGGTAGAAAAAAATAGCTTAGAGCGTTATAGAAACAGTAGGAAGAGAACCTAATTTAAGAAATAACATGGAATATCAATATTACGGAAAATTTTTATAAAACAGAAAGAAAGATCAGTGAAAATAATCGTTATAAATCTTATAATTTTGAGGTGATCAGAGCTTTGAAGGTAAAGAAAACAATAAATTTTTAATCTGGTGGAAATTCAAAATGGATTAAATTTAGATAATGTAATAATCAAAGAAGGAAAATATATTAAGTATATAACAACTCAAAAAGAATATAGTTAAGAGAAGGGAAATCATTAAAGGATATTGTACTATAGAAAAGAATAAGATAAGTAGAAAGAACAATCTGTTTCACAAGATTTATACAAGATCTACATCAGATTGGATAAACTTGATAAGAGATATACAGAATCTTAACAGAAATGTGCGTTTAGTCAGCAACTTTATAAAATTAAACGAATTAGTAGAAAAATCCTTAAAAATTGTCAAATTTTAGAGACATATTAAGAGCAATTCAAGAATCATATTTGTAAATAAGCTTTCTATTATGATGAAATATAAACATAAAATGGCATTTAAGTTTCATAAAAAGGTATATGAATTAAGAAAAGGTAATGATAGAATACAAACACATCATAAATGATAGTTGAAATAAGAAAAAAGCCATACTTAAATAATAAACTTATTAAAGGTGAATAAAAAAATACAAGAATTTGACTTTAAAGTGGAATATAGAAAACTAGAAGAAATGATTGTTGCAAATACATTGAGTAAAATAAATTTTATATTATTAAATTCCAATTATGTTAAGTAATAATATATTATATTTAATCTTAAGTTTGCTTTTCTTTTATTAAAATTTGAATTCTCTATTATATAGTTTCACCTAATATTTACACAACGATTTTTTCTTTTTAATCTTACGTCTCAACAAATCTTAATAATCAATAGTAGACAATTTGTTATTGATATTTTTGAATTCCTTCTAAAATTACTTATCGATTTATGTGTTATTGACTATTTTTACATTAAATTTATTTTGTAAACATTTAAGAAAATTAAAAAAAACCATGGATTCTAATCAATAACAAATTTTCGCTTATATAAAATATTTGAAATTATTTTATATTGAATTAATCAATTTGTCTGATTAAACGTTATAAGCAAAAATTAGATGAAATCAAAGATAATTTTAGTTATATCACAAAAATTGAAGTAAAATTTATTATTAAAAAATAATGTCATTAAACTTAATAAAATCTCTTAATTGTTGTAAAAAAATAAACAATTCTTAAATATTTTCTAATTATTCAAAAGAAAATCTAATCTGGACAATTAGATTTTAAACTTGTAGCATCTGACACTATTTTTATTCCTTAAAATAAGCTTATGAAACTAATCTATTTCTAAAATGATTCTTTATGTATTATTTTAATTTATTCCTATGGAGTTATTAGTTTAAGGTATACTGTTATCAACTAGCATTCTTTACTTCTGATGAATACTTTTAAATATTTATATATTGTTAAGAGAGCTTTAAAGTCTTCAGATATGTAAATATCTCTAAAAAAATAACAAGCATATTTTTAACCTAAAAAAATAAAGTTAAAAGAGATTAAACATATTTTTGTATACTCGATTAAGACGACAAAGTAAATAAAGCTCGAATCCATAATATTTTAAATTAATTATAGGCTTAGATGTAATAAGTAACTTAATATGAAATTCAGAGAAAAAATTATATTTCAATTGTATCCTATTCAAAATAAATTTTTAATAAGATAATTTAAATGACTCTTCAACTTTATTATTATCAATTAATTTTTTAAATAATTTAGCTCCTATTTTTATATTAAGCTAAAATGCGAAGGAACTTTTTGATGAAAAAATATGTATGACGATAAATTTATTTAATGACGTAATTTGCGATAGAAATGTTTAAAATGTCACTTTCAACTTAAATAAAAATAGGGCAGTTCAAAAAAGTTGTTATTTTGAATATAAAAATATTTTATATTTTTTTCAACTTAACATTTAAAAAATAAATTTGTAAATAAACATTGAAGTAAAGGTTAAATAAAATATTTTATATTCAGTTAAGTTTAAATTTTCTTTAATCTTTAATTTTGTTTATTTTAATTCGAAATGTTAATTAAAAAAAAATAAATTTTTCATAATAGCATGCTTATATGCAACAAAAATTATTAGATATGAAGTTTTTAATAACCTAGTACGTTTTATATCACATTCAAATAAATATTTTTTATTTATTGTCCCTGATAATGAAAAAATCAATATTGATAATGGTGTATTGTATATTAACTTTATTGAGTATAATTGTAGAAATGATATTTACTAGAAACATAATGTATATAATAGAAAGAAAATCTATGAGTGAATTTGAAATATTGACTTACGAATACGATTTATTATATACCAAGGTACTTCTTCTAATGGATACATACTACTATGCTAGTTTCTATTTACAAAGAAGAATTAGTGCTATTATACAGTTAAAAGTAGTTAAGCTTATTATTATGAGTATCTGGTTGATTATAGCTTGTAGGTTAAAACTTTATTCTGAATTTATTGTTTTGTTTTTTATACAAGGATTATCAATGATGGTTGTTCAATACTCTTCCGATAATGAATATGGTTCTATATATACACAGTATAATCATAGGATAAGTACTGACCTTAATATTATTAACATGTATATTGTATCAGAAATTATAATTGCATTGAAATCAGCTATTGCTTTATTAATTATAATACTGATTATGGAAGATATTACTTATGAAAGAAAGAATAATTACCGTATTCTTTCATATTTTAAGATTCTCGCCTTTTTAATAGATAATGTTTTACAAAAAAGTAAATTAACTTTTTATAGTTACAATATATCATCATTGGTGATGTTTGGAATACTAAATATATACGGAATGTACTATTCTATAACATTATTTGTTAGAAAAGAAGCTCTTAATAATCAGATATCGATTTTTATAGAATTACTTACTTTTATCTTAATTCTTTTAAACATTTACTATTTATTTTTATACAAAAAGAGAGAAAATAATGATTAAAAGTAGTAATAATAGATATAAAATCAATTAAACCTTGATTTGAATTTATTTTACTCTCTTTTCTGCCGTTTTTTATTTGCTTGTATATTTATAAAATCTATATCAATATCGGTTATACAGTCGTTTTCGACAAAATATTAACATTGACCTTTCAACGTCATTTAAAGTTTTTAGACTGCACAATTTCTCAATTTATTTTTGAAGATTAATCCCTTTCTATAGATTTGTGGAAATTAGTCACTATATCTAATAATATAATAACGTACGAAATAATTCTACTGTATTTATTTAGTAAATCACAATAATCGGGAATGATGTACTTTATTTATTATAATCTTGTAGAAACATTATTGAAATACAAAATAGTTTAATTAAAAAATATTTTTAATCTAATAACTGCAAATAAATAAAACGTATCTTTTTTTCCAAATCTTAAAGTTTGTGTATGCTGAAAGATTAGATAATATAAATTATTCTTATAGGTTTATTAAAATTTAAACATTTATTCAATTTTCTTAACTTCTTCTAAATCATTCTTAAGAAGATCGAGTCGTCTTAATAATATTTGTAAAGCTTTCCTAACCAAATAAACAGGATCTAAAATAAGACTTTCTACTGTAAATATAAAATGATCATTTTTTCTTCCTAGAAAGACTTTTCCATCAAATTCTTTATGTCTAAAAACTTCTCTACTAACACTATCATTTCTAGGACTAACAACTACAGCTTTCATTCTTCCATTTTCTTTAATTAAATCTATAACACCAGAACTAAAACAAGACTGTAATTTTTTTGCTTCATCATCATAAATATCTTCAATTTCTATTATAGGCATTAATCTGTATGTAGCTGGACATACTGGGCTCCATTTAGCATGAACCCTTCCTACATTCTTTAAAGCAACCATTTCTGCTTCAATAATCTGTCTTGGAGCAAGTTTAGCAATAGGAACATCCTTTTTTAATTCAAAAAGTGGCTGATCACCTTTAGAAATGAATTTTATATCATTAGAAGTAATTATCATTACATCTGGTGTATTATTAACGACTTTAAGTTCAAAATTTATTTCTTCTATATCCAGATCAGGCATGATATCAATTGGAATAAGACCAAGTCTATGTGCAAGAAATTCGTCAGGAAGTACGCTAGTGTTATTTATTAAAGATATTTTGTCTATAGCAAATGTTGGTATTTCGTTAATAAGAATTCTTCTAAGAGCATTTGCTACTGAACAATTTACTCCTATAAGATCAAACTCAAACACCAATCCTTTTTTTTTAATGATTTCTACTTTAATATTTTGTAGCATTTCTTTGTAAGTCTGTTGTTGTGAATTATAAATGTCTACTAAAGTTTCTTGTTCTATTTTATAAAATTTCGACATGAAGAACGGTAAAAAAATATCGTAAATATTTTATAACGTTAAAATTACATTATTTTCATATTCAACCAAAATATCACACTATGATTTATAAATATTCTTATCTTTCACTTTTATATTATGAATTATAAATATTTTTATCTTTTACTTTTATATTATAATTTCACATTATCATTAAATTTAAAAAATATTCTTATCTTTCACTTTTATATTAAAAATTAACAAATTTCACATTAACATTAAAATTTAACAAATATTCTTATCTTTCACTTTTATATTAAAAATTTAACAAATTTATTTTGAATCATCTTTCTTTAACTTATCAATATATCTTTCTAAAACATCTATAATTTGTTTTTTATTCCCATTACAACCATCAACCTCAGCAAAGAATTCTTCAATATTAAAAGTTTTACTAAGTACAATAACATTCCTCTGTTCCCATACTTTCTCTAGATCACCAAATTTCTTAGCTATTGATGGGTACTTAGAAGCTTCAAGTTTAGTTTTACTAAAATTTTCTATAATAAAAGACCTAAATCCGTTTTTTAGTTTCTTAGAATCTTCGTCATAACTTTTATCAGTTTGAAGGATTTCGTTGACAAGGTACATAAGAACAAGTTTATGATGAATACTTGATTCGTTATAAACAAACTGCCAGACTTCTAAAATATTTTTGTATTCTTTTTTAAATGTCTTAATGTACATTCCCATTGTACGAATCTGTTCTTCTGTTACTGTTAGCTGTTTCAGAGATTTTAAGAAATAATCTTTAGAAAATAAAAACATGGGTAAAAAGATAAGAAAAAAATTAATTACATTTATTTTGAAATAAAAGTTGAATACATTTATAATTCAAGTTATAATTAATTATTAATTTATAAAAAGATTGTTAAATTTTCTTTATTAATAAAAATTTTACATGTATTGATTTATAAGTTAAGAATAATTCATATTTGTAAAGCATAAATTCAAAAATTATTTATTTTTTTACCTCTAATAAAAAAAGTATATTCTGTTATGAGAAATAAAAACTTTAGCTAGTTAAACAAATATTAATATATATATTATTTGTAAAGCATAAATTTAACTTAAAACTTTAGCTAGTTAAACAAATATATTTTATCAAAGTTGAAGCAATAAATATTTTTTTAGTAGTATTTTAAATTAAAATACTTATTCTTAGTATTTTATTCTAAAAATAACATTAAAAGAGCTCAGTCATATTTAGTGATACATAAATATCTTATTTTTAAGATGTTTGAGATTTGATGGTTAAATAGATTGATCATAATAAATAATATTATAAACTTTTATTACAATAATATTATTTCTCTTACACTGATATTATTTTTCTTACACTGATATTATTTTTATTACACTGATATTATTTCTCAATAATCTTATTAACTTTTTATTACAATAATATTATTAACTTTTTATTACAATAATATTATTAACTTTTATTACAATAATCTTATTAACTTTTTATTACAATAATATTATTAACTTTTTTTACAATAATATTATTAACTTTTTTTACAATAATATTATTTTCTAATACACTAAATTTTGATCTTCTCCCCTTTTTTACATCATTTACCTGACCAATAATTTTTCTATTTTTTATAATAGATTTATTTGTAAAAAAGATATCCCCTAGATGGCTTCTAAAATAGAATTATATTTTCAACTTGGTACTACAATTATAGATCCAGAATATAAAACAACATTTATACTAAAAAAGTTATTAGGAAGGGGTGCATATGCTCAATGCTATCTAGTAACCCAAGAAAATGATGAATCATATGCTATGAAAATAGTCAAACTAAAAGATATAAAAAGTCAGAAAGTGCATGAAAAACTTAAATCAGAAATAGAAATACATTCAGAACTTAATAATAAAAATATAGTAAAAATGTATAGACATTTTCGTAATGAAGATTATGTATTCATGATTTTAGAATTATGTGAGAGAGGAGCTTTAGATAGTCTTTTAAAAAGGAATGGTAAATTAAAAGAAAGATACGTCATTAACTTTGTTAAACAAATTATAGAAGGTCTTTTATATTTACATAATGAAGTTAATGTCGTACATAGAGATTTAAAATTAGGAAATTTATTTTTAGATTCAAAAATGAATATAAAAATTGGAGATTTTGGATTATCTGCTCGTATTAAAAATGGAGAAAGAAAAATTACAATGTGTGGTACTCCTAATTATATAGCACCAGAAGTATTATTTGGTAAACATAGTGGACATTCTTATGAAGTTGATATTTGGTCATTAGGTGTAATAATTTATACATTACTTATTGGAATACCACCATTTCAAAAGAAGAATGTAGAAGAAATTTATAAAGAAATTAAAAGAAATAATTATATTTTCCCTGAAGATTGTGATCTATCAAGTGAAGCTATAGATCTTATAAATTCAATATTAACTTTGGATCCTTTAGAAAGACCTGGACTTGAAGAAATTCTTAATCACAAGTTTTTGAATAAAAGAGAACACTTTTTGTTACGTATATATAAAAATATTGTAACTAACAAATATAAAGAAGAAGAAGTTATTTCTGATTATGTATTATTTAGTATCCCTATAAGTAAATTAAAAGGTATAGGATATGTTCTTAAATCTGGAGTTAGTGGATTCTTTTTCAATGACAAGAAAAATATAATGCTAAAACGTAATCATAAAAGTATAATTTATATTCAAACTGATGTTATAGATGGAAAAAAGACTTTTTTAAAAGAAGAACATTTTGTAGATAATTTACCTGAAGATTTACAATCTTCTTATAATGTTCTAAAATATTTTATCGATACTTTTGTTCACGATTTTGATTTCTTAGATATTGTTCCATCTTTTATAATGAAAATACGTAAAATTAAAGGAGGGTTATTATTTGTAATGGCTGATAGCACTTTAGTATTTGATTTTACTAATGAAATAAGAGTAATTATTACTAGTGATGGAGAGAAAGTACAATGTTTAAAAAATAATGAACCAGTTATGTTTAATAATGAAATAAGAGAAGAATGTATAGAAATTATAAAAGGATGTCTTGGTGGTAAATAGATTGTTTATGCATTAAAAATTTTGAAAAGTCAAATATTTTTTTATTATTTAAAAATTAAATTAATTGAATTATTTTAAATTACAAATCATTTGTCATATATGAATTATTTAAAATAAGACTTAATTATAATAGCATAAATTAATTATTTAAAATTATAAATATTTAAAAATTAAATTATAATAGCATAAATGAATTATTTAAATATTTAAAAATAGAAATATTCAAGATTAGAATTACTTAAAATTATAAATATTCAAGATTAATTGAATTATTTAAAATTATAAATATTTAAAGATTAATTTGTCAAATATGAAACAAGAAATAACTTAAGTGTATTATCATAATAAAAACATGGAAGAAGTAAGGCAAATTTTAAATTATTACAAGACAATAAAAACAAAGACTTCTTATATAAAGAGTTACTTTGAACACATAAATGTAATAAATAAAAAATCTTCTGAATTATTATTTCGTGCTACACAAATACCAAGAGATACATCCTGGCAAGATAATAATTTAGTAAATATGGTAGAAATGGGTGAAAGACAAAGAGCTATTTATGATCAAGTATCATTTTCATTTAAAACTTTATTTACTGATTTGGATGATTTAGTGGGACAAATTAATGAAGAAATAAGAATGATAGAAACAGATTTATCAGAGGTTATTGAACAAAATGAACAAAGATCGAATGATCTTGAAACAGCAAAAAAAGCTCATATTGACAGTTGGATAAAAAATAAAGATCCATGGATTACTGATATTAAACTTAAAATAGCTATTAAGAATATGTATAACTTAAAAGAAAACAATAATTCATTAATCAATACTAAGATATCAATTTACAATGACAAATTTCTAAATACACAAGATTTGTATTCACAAATACTTCATAATTTTATAAAAATTCAGAGATCTTTATTTAGTGAATTATGTGATTCATCAATTTTTAAGATTTCGAATTACGAAGAATCAGAAAAATATTTTGATGCTATTTCTGATAATAATAAAGAAATTGTAGAAGGAAAAATTATTAATGCATATGAAGGTATTATTCATAGTATAAATAATGAATTACAAAAAAAGAATATATCTATATATAAAAATATTGAACCTATTAAATATGGATTATGTAAAATACGTCGTGGATTAACAGGAGATTGGATGCTATTTTTTATTTCTGTTACAAAATCTAAATTTGCTCATTTTTTTGATATTTCTAATATAGATCTAAAAATTCTTCAAAAATATTCTGAAGTACTTTATAAACTCAAACAGAGTACAAATAGATCTATTGTATCAATATTTGATTCAAGAAAGAATAATATAAATTATACAGATGAAAGATTAATATCTCTTTTATCTGAAGATATAAGAGAAAATATTGATAAATTAATTGATAATATTTATATGAGTATTAATTTAAAAAATAAAAGGTTAAAAATAGATAAAGATAAATGTATTATTACTATTGATGAAAAGATACAAAATGGTATATCAAGTTTTTTAGGAATGAATATGATAAGAATTAAGAGTTTTACATTGACAAGTTGTTATGAATTATATTTTAGTATGAAGAAGAATGATGAAAAAGTAGAAATTAATGAATTTAATGAAAAAGATAAGGAAAATGTTTTAGAAGAAAGTTCAAAAGGAGTAATAATTAAAATAGAAGAAGAAAATCCATGGGCTGAATAAATTTTTTAACAGTATTTTCTTATTTATCTTAAAAAAATATGAATTATTTGTAATTATACTTATTTTAAAAAGACTTGTTTAAATTATACTTATTTGTAATTATACTTGTCAAAAATAGTTTTTAATACCCTTAATAATATTCATTAATAAAATTTAATAATATTCACTAATAAAATTTATTAAATTTTATTAATATTCACTAATAAAATTTAATAAAATTCATTAATATTCATTAATATTCATTAATAATACCCTTAATAAAATTCAATAATACTTTTTAATAATTAATAATAATATTCATTAACAACATTCACTAATAAAATTTAATAATATTATTAAATTTTTTTATCAATTTTTATTTCATACAAACAAACTATTTTTTTTGCATAAAAAGGGTCAAAAAAAAAATATAAATAAGAAAATTATTTCACCCCACATGAATAAAAAAATTAAAATTACAGATAATTTAAAAAAACCTAGTACAAAAGTATCTTATGGTACTGCAGGTTATAGATCTAATACTTTTGATCTTATTAATATAATATGTAGATCATCATTTATAGCTTACTTGAGATCTTCTTCATTTGCTGGTAAACGTATTGGTATAATGATAACAGCTAGTCATAATCCAGCAGATTATAATGGAGTAAAATTTATTGATCATAATGGGAATATGTTAGATAAATCTTGGGAGAAATGTAGTGATGATCTTGTAAATTGTGAAGATAAAGATTTTCATAATATGTTAAATAAAATTTTAAGAAAGAATAGTAATCTTTGTGATATTGATGATGGTATTACTGGTCATGTAGTTATAGGAAGAGATACTAGAGAATCAGGTCAAGAGATATCTGAAAATATTAAAGATGTATTATCACAAGTAGATTGTATAGTAGAAGATTATGGAGTATTAAGTACTCCAGAAATGCATTATTTAATTAGAATGTCTAATAATAAGAATATTTTAGAAGAAAATGAAAATTATTTAGATAATTTATTAAGTAATTATAGAAAATTAAGAGATCTTACAGGACATGATTTATCAGTAATGGTAGATACTGCTAATGGTGTAGTAAAAAAAAATATTACAGAAGATATGGAAATAAGAATTATTAATGAAAATACTGGTATTTTAAATGAAAAATGTGGAGCAGATTTTGTTAAGACACATAATCAATTACCTTTTATAAATAATTTTAATTTTAAAAATGAGAATGAAAATACTTTATTCGCATCTTTTGATGGAGATGCAGATAGATTAATATTTTTTACATTACAAAATGAATTTACTTTAATAGATGGAGATGCACAAGCTGTGATATTAGCAAATTATATAAAAGGTTTACTAGAAAATGTAGGTCTTCGTCTTAGGATAGGTGTTATTTTATCTTATTATTCTAATGGAGCAGCTTTAGATTCTTTAAATAAATTTGATACAGAGATGGTACAGACTGGAGTTAAGAATTCAGTAAAAGCTGCTAAGAAATATGATATAGGAATATATTTTGAACCAAATGGACATGGAAGTGTAATATTTTCTAATAATGCTATACAAGCATTTAATTCTGGAAGTACTAAAGAATATGAAATATTACAAATTATTTCTAATATGTTTGATCCTTGTATAGGAGATGCCTTAGCAAATTTATTAGTTTTTAAATGTATCTTGTCTAATGTAATAAATCTTAAACCTTATAAAGAAAATGGAAGTAGATTATTAACAGTTAGAGTAAAAGATAAATCTTTAATAACAGTTAATGATCAGAATGATGTATTATATCCTAAAACATTACAAGAAAGAATTAATGAAGAAGTAGATCGATATGGAGGAAGGTCTTTTATAAGACCATCAGGTACAGAAGATCTTATACGAATATATGCAGAATGTTCTAATCAACAAGATTCAGATATTTTAGCATTAAAAGTTGCACAACTTGTTTATGATATGTGTGAAGGAATTGGGAATCATCCTGAAATTGATTATTCTAAATAAATATACTGTAAAGCTTATTATTTAAAAGAGATATATAAATTATCTTTATTAAGATACTTAATATTTTTGAATATATTTCTACTAATTTTATCATTCTTAATAATTTATTTTATATTATATTGCATTAATTTATAATTCATATTTCTTTTTAATAATTTTATTATTCTTATTTCTTAGTAATTTTATTTTTTGATCAATTATTTTATATTATACTTCATTATTTATCATTCTTAATTATTTCTAATAAATTTATCATTCTTATTTCTTATAAGTTTTATTTTTTGATCAATTATTTTATATTATACTCCATTATTTATCATTCTTAATGATTTATTTTATATTATACTTCATCATTTATCATTCTTTTTTATTTCTAATAAATTTATAATTCTTAATGATTTATTTTTGAATGAAAATTCCTGTCAAAAAAAGGATCCTCATATTTGTAATAAAATCATATTATAAATGTACAGAAAAAATTATTTGATTAAAATATATCTTTTAAATTTTTTTGTACCCCAAAATGACAGAGTCTGGTACTCAGCAAGCAGAAAAAATTGAACTTCATATAACTGCATCCCAAGATAATAAAAGTGAATTTTCTGATTTATTCTGTTATAAAGATAAAAGAAAACCAGTTATATGGACAGAAGAAGAAGAACTAATACTAAAAGAAGGTATTCGTAGGTTTGGTAAAGGTAATTGGAGTAAAATACTAGCTGAATATAAAGATGATTTTGATTCACAAAGAAGATATAAAGATTTAAGTGATAAATTACGAAACTGTGAAAGAAACACTTCATACAGAAGAAGAATAAAAAGAGATTATTGTTAAGTTGATAAAAATGATAATACTATATTAAATAAGATGAATGAACCTGTTATAGTATCTTGTAGATTACCATTTGAAGCAGCTAGTAAGATAGCTTTTTCTAAGAATTATAAGGAAGGTAATCATGTTATAAGAATATGTTATGAAGAAGCTGGTCAGAAATGGTATCATGTATACAATGCAAGGTATGATAAGACAGCACGAGGGGGTGTAAGAATTAGGAAAATAGCAGGACAAAGTTTATATAGGAATGATGGAATGTAGAATATATAATAAACAAAGGAAATGTCTTATTTTAAATGATAAAATTTTATGGTATTTGGAATGACAGCTATCAAAATATAATGACGTCATTCGATATACTTAATAAATTTATATTATTTCATTTATCTGACTTTTTTTATTATTATAATTTATGCTAACGAGAAAAAAATCTATTCAGTAGATTTTTAGATAGAATGTTTTTAATCAGATAAATTGGAATAAAATCATTTATTTTTTATAGATTAACTAAATTCTTTTCTAATATAAAATGAACTTATTTTAAATTCAATTTATATATTTGAAATACATGATTCTAATATACAGTAGAGTTGATGCTCATTACTTTGATAATTTTTGAGTATTTATTTATTCAATCTATTTATTTGAATAACTAAAGACTTTTGTAATATAAAATGATATTATTTTAAATTCAATTTATTTATATGAATGATGAAAAATAATTTATCCAAATTCTTTTAGATGAAAGGGATAAAAAAATAAAAAGTTGAATATCAATTATTTTGAATTTTGATCCCTAAAAATGAGTTTTGAATGTGTAATATGTATATATAAACCTCAATATATATTAGAATATGAATGTAAACATCAAGTATGTGTACATTGTGGTATTAGACTTCTTAAATTGTATGAAACTTCAAATTGTCCGTTATGTAAACAAAAATCAAATTCTTATAGAATAAAAAGCTTAAAAAAAAATAAAATTATCAAAGAAATATTTTTAAATGAAATTGTATATGAGAATGATGAATGTAAATCTGTAGTAGATAATCTTCTTCTTAAAAAATGTCAGATTTGTTCTTTAGTATTGAAAGATACTTATAAATTAAGATCTCATTATAGAGAAATTCATTCAAATATGCTTTGTTTTGAATGTACAGATAATAAAAAACAATTTTGGTTTGAATATGTCTTGTACAATGTAACTACATTAAGATTACATAAAAAGGGTAAACTTAATGAAGATGGATTTCGAGGTCATGTTTATTGTCCATTCTGTAATATTTATTTTTATGATGAAAAAAGTGCTAAACATCATTGTAATCAATCACATGTACTTTGTGCTGTATGTGATATATTAGGAAACAAAAACAAATATTATAAAGGATTTTCTGAACTTGAAATTCATTTTAAAAATGCGCATTATTGTTGTACCTACAATTATTGTTTAGGAATTAAAGCTTACGCTTTTCCTTATAAAACTGAACTTTTAGAACATCTTCTTAAATTTCATAAACAGAGTGCGAAATTAAGTGATATAAGAACTAATCAAGAATGTAATGTTGAATATTTTGATCCATATTATTTAAATAATCAAAATTATATAAAATCAAAAGTACTAAATGAAAGTTTAATTAATTTATCTATAAATAAAATAGAAAAAAATAATTTAACTAAAGAAATTCCTAATTATTTAGATAGAGCAAAATTATCTGAAATAAAAAGACAACAATCTCTTAGAAAAGCTTTAATTAAAAGATCACTAAATACTAATCAAGAAGAAGTTATTTCTATAGTTGAAGAAATCGTTACAAAAAAATTATCAGTTAAAGATGGATTTGAAGATCTTAAATTGATTATTAAAGATAATTCTTTATTAAAATTAGTTAAAGAAATATTTTGGGCTGATGTACAACAAGAAGTTAATGAATATTACAAAATATTAGAAAAACAAATATTGTTTCCAAAGTTTGAAAGTAAATCTGAAATAAAAAATCAATCAAAAAAACAAGAAAAAAATGTTGGATTTAAAATAGTTGATTTGAATAATTATAAAAAAAAATGAACATATAAAAATGTAAGTAAAATTTTTTTTTATTTTTTTTCCCCTTTTAAATGTCTGAGAATAATATCAATTGGGTAAATAATATTCCTTTACCATTACCAGGACCTTGTTATATAGAACCATCAATTGAAATAGATTTTAAAGATCATGACGACTCACTTGAAACATTTTTACCACCAACGATATACACAGATCCACTTAGTTTGTTAGATATTGATTATATGAAAATTGTATTAGACGATTTATGTGGAAGTATAGAAGAGTCTAATATAAAAAAAAGTAAAATTTATGAAGAAGAATACGATTTTGAGAATTATATGCAAGATTCTTTTGATAATGTACATGAATATGATCACCCAATAGATAAAAATATAAAAATAAAAAATGTGTACGACGTTTATAACGGTGATGATGATAAATATCTTGTTTTACAAGCAGAAAATATTAAATTAAATGGGAATGTTTTTAGTTTAGAAGATAATGAACATAGTAATTTACATAAATATCTTGTAAATGAAGATGGTGAAAAAATGTATGAAGGTATTAGATTTACTAATAATGAATATATGGTGTGTAAAATAGTAGATGATAAAATGTATTATTATGATGTGGAATGCGTATTCAAATATAAAGAAGTTAATAAAAAAAATGATTGATTTACAGTTTTTATTTCTATTATTCAAATATAAAGAAGTTAATAAAAAAAATGATTGATTTACAGTTTTTATTTCTATTATTCAAATATAAAGAAGTTAATAAAAAAAATGATTGATTTACAGTTTTTATTTCTATTATTCAAATATAAAGAAGTTAATAAAAAAAATGATTGATTTACAGTTTTTATTTCTATTATTCAAATATAAAGAAGTTAATAAAAAAAATGATTGATTTACAGTTTTTATTTCTATTATTCAAATATAAAGAAGTTAATAAAAAAAATGATTGATTTACAGTTTTTATTTCTATTATTCAAATATAAAGAAGTTAATAAAAAAAATGATTGATTTACAGTTTTTATTTCTATTATTCAAATATAAAGAAGTTAATAAAAAAAATGATTGATTTACAGTTTTTATTTCTATTATTCAAATATAAAGAAGTTAATAAAAAAAATGATTGATTTACAGTTTTTATTTCTATTATTCAAATATAAAGAAGTTAATAAAAAAAATGATTGATTTACAGTTTTTATTTCTATTATTCAAATATAAAGAAGTTAATAAAAAAAATGATTGATTTACAGTTTTTATTTCTATTATTCAAATATAAAGAAGTTAATAAAAAAAATGATTGATTTACAGTTTTTATTTCTATTATTCAAATATAAAGAAGTTAATAAAAAAAATGATTGATTTACAGTTTTTATTTCTATTATTCAAATATAAAGAAGTTAATAAAAAAAATGATTGATTTACAGTTTTTATTTCTATTATTCAAATATAAAGAAGTTAATAAAAAAAATGATTGATTTACAGTTTTTATTTCTATTATTCAAATATAAAGAAGTTAATAAAAAAAATTATTGATTTACAGTTTTTATTTCTATTATTCAAATATAAAGAAGTTAATAAAAAAAATGATTGATTTACAGTTTTTATTTCTATTATTCAAATATAAAGAAGTTAATAAAAAAAATGATTGATTTACAGTTTTTATTTCTATTATTCAAATATAAAGAAGTTAATAAAAAAAATGATTGATTTACAGTTTTTATTTCTATTATTCAAATATAAAGAAGTTAATAAAAAAAATGATTGATTTACAGTTTTTATTTCTATTATTCAAATATAAAGAAGTTAATAAAAAAAATGATTGATTTACAGTTTTTATTTCTATTATTCAAATATAAAGAAGTTAATAAAAAAAATTATTGATTTACAGTTTTTATTTCTATTATTCAAATATAAAGAAGTTAATAAAAAAAATGATTGATTTACAGTTTTTATTTCTATTATTCAAATATAAAGAAGTTAATAAAAAAAATTATTGATTTACAGTTTTTATTTCTATTATTCAAATATAAAGAAGTTAATAAAAAAAATGATTGATTTACAGTTTTTATTTCTATTATTCAAATATAAAGAAGTTAATAAAAAAAATTATTGATTTACAGTTTTTATTTCCATTTGTGATTATTCATATTTATGTAGAATAAAGAATCATTCGTCCATCTTGAAGCCTCATTTGATTCCCAAAAAGGACGACGATCTTTTACTAACAATGTATTCATAAATAAAGAATCTTCTTTGCTTAACTTTATAAATTTATCGTTCCACTCTTTCTTTACAGATCTTTCAATATTATAATCTTTACACTGATATCCTTCAGGTAATTCAAAGACTATTTTATTAGGTAAATCGTTAGATATATCGATATTTCCCATCTCTATATCATCTTCTTCTTCTGCGCTAGAACTTATTTCGTTATTAAAATAATTATTAAAATTTATCGTATCAATTTCTTCGTTATACTTTAAAATATTTTTTCTTTTTTCGTTGTCATAATATTCACATTTAATGTATTTGGTTGGTGTGTGGTTTTTATTTACATTTGGATTTGAGTCGATAATAGATATTTCAATATCATCGTCAAAAATATCTTCCTGATAGATAATTTTAATATTTGACTCAATAATATTTGGAGTTGAATTGTTCTCAGTAATATTTACATGTGAGATATTTTTAATGATATCTGAATCTATTTCATTTTCAATTAAATCAGATGTTAATTTATTTTCGATATCTATTTCATTTTCTATTGAATCAGATTTTAACTTATTTTCGATATCTATTTCATTTTCAATTAAATCAGATTTTAATTTATTTTCGATATCTAATTCATTCTGAAGTAAGTCGGATGTTAATTTATTTTCGATATCAATAGTAGATTCCTTAATAATAGTAAATTCTACAGAATTGTTTTCTATGAACTTATTCTTAATATGAATAAAACAACATCTTTTTCCATAAGGACAACTTCCTTCTTCCCAAAATGTTCTACATGTTTCTGTTTTATATCTAGGATGTCTGTTTACATTACGTAATTCCTTAATATCATGTGCAAATTGACATTTGTTACCATATTTACAATATCCCATCTCAGAATGACTTCTACAAATTTCTGTTTTATACAATTGCATCTTCTTATTATAAAAATATTCCTTAGTAGATAAATTCATTTGTTTTGATTTAGTATCTTTATTTGTAAATAAATATTCCTTGTTAGTATTACTATATACAGATTCTTTGTTTGTATCAGATTCATCTTGTATTTGTCTATCTCTAGATCTGGTTCGAATATTCGTATTTAAATTAAAAATATTCCCTCCCTTTTTCATAATCATAAGGTATTATTGTGTTTTAAAAGATAAAAAAGATATTCTTTGTTTATAAACAAACATATATTATATTAATCAGATTTAATAAATATAATAAGAAGTATTATACAATTCTTATACATTCAATTGAATATTTGTTTGTTGAAATATCTTAATATATAATGAATTGTTTATTAAATTTTAGAATTTATCAATATGTGTTAAAAATAAAATTTTAAACAACAAATATTTATAAAAAATTTATCTATACATATTATTTACAAAAATTTGTTTTGTTTAGTGATTATTTAATCATCTAATCAGAAATTTTATAATTAATTAATTTAAACGTAAATAAAGTATAAAAAAAAATTATCTTAAAATAGTTAAATAAGCTAAAATATAATTTTATTTTTTTTATTAAAAAATAACGGAAAGTAATTTAGTATTTTTTAATTTAATTTATAAATTTTTCACATGTCAAAAATGTCAATCAAAAAAAGTTTTTTTTGAATTTTAGTGTATAATTTATGAAGAATACTTTAAATTACAATTTTTTTAATTTAACTAATTGTTTGTTTATTTACAATACAATTAAACTGATTTAAAATTTTATATTTAATTAGTAAATAAAAACAATATTAATTTTCTATTGTAAATTTATAATATTAGTTTTCTATTGTAAATTTATAATATTATTTTTCTACTGTAAATTTATAATATTTTTTTTCTATTGTAAATTTATAATATTATTTTTCTACTGTAAATTTAAAATATTAGTTCTCTAATGTAAATTTATAATATTAGTTTTCTATTGTAAATTTATAATATTTTATCGAAGATAATAAATTAATATAGTAATATTTTATATATAAATAGATATTAAACATGTTATTCTAAATAAAATAGTTAAAATATTAGTTTTCTAATGTAAATTTAAAATAATTTATTAAAGATAATAAATTAATATAGTAATATTTTATATATAAATAGATATTAAACATGTCATTCAAAATAAAATAGTTAAAATATTAGTTTTCTATTGTAAATGTTATTCAATTTAAAAAATATATATCTCCAAATACTTATGAATTATTCTAATTAGTAATTTCTACTTCACAGTCCTTTTCAAAAACTTTACTCACCTACATTTTATATGTCAAATTTTAAGTATCATTTTAAATATTCTATATTAATAATTTTATATTAGATTTAAATAAAGTTCAATATTCAATTAAAATAATACTTATCTTAAATTAAATCATATCATCTTTTCCAGTGTTCAATTAAAATAGTACGTAAGTTAAATTATTTATTAAATCTAATTTATATTCTCAATATAAAATAGTTCCTTATATTGTTATTTATATATAAAATTATAAGTTAGTAGGATATGCATATTAATATATAAAATTATTTAATTTAAGAACTTTTATATTTTTTTATTTCCTCAAATGATGAACTAAATTTCTATTTATTATAAAATTAATTTATATATTTTTATATAAATCTAATTTTCTGCATTGCATTAGAACTTAAGCAAGCATACAAAAGATTACCAGTTTTAACTTAAAGGAGTTTATCGGTACACAGGCAAAATAATAAAAAACCAATTAAAATTTACTTCAGTGAGTACCATCTTGAAATTTTTCTTTAGCTCTAGTCTTCTAATTTTATAATATGAAAAATATTTTTATAAAATTACTTCTCTAATTAATTATTAAATATTTTTCTTATATAAAATTACTTCTCTAATTTATTATTTTTATAAAACTACATCTCAATTTATTATTAAATATTTTTATAAAATTACTTCTCTAATTTATTATTAAATTTTTTATTTTTTTACCCCCTTAATGGAATTTGGTCAAATACTCATAGCACAAGGCTCATCAATAATTTCCTTAATAACTCTATTCCTTGCTCTAGATAATACATACATACAAAGATTGAGTAAGACTCTTTACTCAATATCATTTATTAACATATCAGATGATAAAGGTCTATTCCTATGTTCATTCATGATATACATGATTTTATTTACATCTTTTATTGAAATTATGCGTATCTCTGCTCGTAAAAATTTTACTCTACGTGATAAGATAGTTTACATACAGACATGTAATTTTAATAATTCATTTATTTTATTCGCTAATTTCCTTAGTATTTATATTTATAAAAAGTTGTGTGCTCGTACTTTAAATCTTCTGATGTATTCTATTTGTAACAGTTTCTTTTATAATGTATCGTACTTAGCTGATTTTAAAATTCTAAGTGGATTCTTTTATCTTAATTTTGTATTAGCTAATCTTGTTAATGTTTTGTATACTTATGTAAGTAATTTTAATTATGTGCTCGATTTATTCATGATTTATTATAAAGGATTTACAGGAGTAAAATATTTTAATTAAATTATTATAATAATAGTCTATTTTAATAAAAAGGTTATGTAAAATATTTTAATTAAAAATTATAATAATAGTTTATTATAAAGGAGTTATCTAAAATATAATAATAATCTATTTAAAAATATTTTAATTAAAAAATATAATAATAGTCTATTTAAAAAAGTATATGTAAAATATTTATACTTATAAATTATTATAATAATAGTTTATTTATTATTAAATTTAATAAAAAGATAGTCCCTTTAATTTTTATATAAGGTTAATCTTCTTTTATTAAATATCTTTTTTTTATAAACTAAGATTACACTATAATAATTTATATTTCATTATTTTATATTATTTGTATTAATAAAAATAGTGTTTAATATAAGTAGTATTAATAAACTCTATAAATATTAAAGTAATAAATCTGATTTATACATAGTAGATGAAGTTGTGATAATAAAGGTATAAATAACCAAATTGATAATTTGTGATCCGTGGGTATAGAGAAAAAACTTAAGTACGATTTATGTCCAACTACTCTGCTTCGTTATACAAGTATAAGTCCAGGATAATCCCTTTCGTTATGAATTGGGATTTTATAATAATAAAATTCCATCATGCATAAAGAATTAATCTAAATTTAGATAGCTACATTAAGGCATACATTCAGATAAAAATACTTAATATGACATTAGAAAGCCTAAAAAGGAAAGTTATTTCAGAATCTGTGATGACTAAGTCATAGTATGTAGTAGTCTAAAAGTAGAAGGAAGGAGACCAATTAAAAATATAAGAGGACCTACCCGGTGAATGAAAAATATAAATATTATTGTAAAGAATAATTCATACAATCTTTCAATTTTTTAAACTTCTATTTATTTGTTATATGCATAATTTAAAATGATTGGTTTATTTTATATAAAGGAGAAAAGTTCAATTTTCTAAAAATGATTGATTTTAATTTATATAAGTAAATATTATAATTTAATATAAGATTTAAAATCTTTATTATAGAATTTAATATAATTAAATATAAGTAAATATATATAAGAAATATCATATATAAGAAATATAAATATATAAATATATAAATATATAAATATATAAATATATAAATATATAAATATATAAATATATAAATATATAAATATATAAATATATAAATATATAAATATATAAATATATAAATATATAAATATATAAATATATAAATATATAAATATATAAATATATAAATATATAAATATATAAATATATAAATATATAAATATATAAATATATAAATATATAAATATATAAATATATAAATATATAAATATATAAATATATAAATATATAAATATATAAATATATAAATATATAAATATATAAATATATAAATATATAAATATATAAATATATAAATATATAAATATATAAATATATAAATATATAAATATATAAATATATAAATATATAAATATATAAATATATAAATATATAAATATATAAATATATATAAGAAATATAAGATAAAAAATATAAAAATTAAATAAATTAATTTTTTCCCCTTTTTTTTCTCCTTTATTTTTCTATAAATATTTTCTACACTCCCATCTTATGAAATTGATTGTTGTTAGTAATCGTCTTCCTATTTCTTTAAAACGTACAGAATCAGGTTTTGATTATATACATAGTAGTGGAGGGTTAGTAACTGGTCTTAAAAGTATAAATACTAAGATTAAGTTTCAATGGTTTGGTAATTTAAGTAGTGAAGGATTAACTGAAAATGATAAAGAAATTATAAGAAAAGACTGTACTACTAAATTTAATCTCCATCCCATATTTATAGATCCAATTTTAAATGAAGATTGTTATAATGGATTCTGTAATGGAATTTTATGGCCAATGCTTCATTATTTCTCAGATGATTTGGTAGTAACTGATAAATATTACAAAGCTTATATTGAATATAATGAAATATTTTGTAAAGAAATACTTAAAGAAACAGAGGATAATGATATTATTTGGGTACATGATTATCATTTAACTGTACTTCCTAAAATGATTAGAGATATTAAAAAAGATAAAGTTAAATTAATGTTCTTCCTTCATACACCATTCCCAAGTTCTATAAGTTTTAATAAGTTGTATTGTAGAAAAGAAATTTTAAAAGGAATATTAGCTAGTGATTTAGTTTCATTTCATTCTTATGAATATGTAGTTAATTTTATAGAATGTGTTAAGAAGAATGATCTTAAAGGTATACTTTATAATAATAGCATAAATAGTAAAAGTGTAGAAGATAGTAAAAGTGGAAATAGCATAAATGAAGATAGTATAAGTGTAGAAGAAATAATTGAATGTGGAAATATCATAAATGAAGATAGTAAAAGTGGAAATATCATAAATAAAAATAGCATAAATACAAAAGACAATAATAGCATAAATAAAATAAATGAAGATAAAAATAACATAAATGAAGATAAAAATAACATAAATAAAGATAAAAATAAAATAAGCATAAATGCTATCCCTATAGGAATAGATCCAAATATATTTATAGATTGTATAAATACAAAAGACACTCAAGATAAAATAAAATATTTTAAAGAGAAATTCAAAGGTAAGAAAGTTATACTTGGTGTAGATAGATCTGATTATATAAAAGGAATTCCTCATAGAATACAAGGATATTCCCAATTCTTAGATAAATATCCTGAATACAGAGATACTTCAGTATTTTTACAAATAGGAGTACCTTCTAGAACTGAAGTAACTGAATATAAAGGATATACTGATTGCATAAATAGACTAGTATCAGATACTAATAGTACAATAGGAGGAATAGAAAAAACAAATATTTATTTATTGAATGATTCAGTAGATTTTAATACATTATGTGCTTTATATTATATAAGTGATATTCTTCTTATAACAAGTTTAAGAGATGGAATGAATTTAGTAGCTATGGAATATATAAGTTGTAATTTTAATACTAAAGGAGTATTAATATTAAGTGAATTTACAGGAGTATCTTCTACTTTACCAGGAAGTATAAGTATAAATCCATGGAATACTGAAGAAATATGTGAGAGTATAAAAGAAGGTCTCGAAATGAAAGAAGAAGAAAGAATAAGAAGATATGAAATTAATAAGAAGAATGTATTTGAATTTACTAGTTTTAGATGGGCAGAGGAAAATTTAAGTATACTTGGTATTAATTGGGAAGAAGATATAAAGAAAGAATAAAAGATTTATCTTATTATTTATTTAATATTATTTTTATGTATATATAATTTATTTATAGTTTTTATGTATATATAGTTTATTTATTATTTTTATGTATATCAATATCTTCCTTTTTATAATACCTTCTTCTATATAATATTTTTATGTATATAATATCTTATACATCAATATTTATATAATCTTCCCATATATATATCATAATAATATTTATAAAATATCATAATAATATTCTATATAATATCATTATAATCTTCCCATATATATATCATATAATCTTCCAATATACATCAATATCTTCCTTATATAATAACATAATAATAATTTAAAGGTATTTTTTTTTACCCTTAAATATGATTTTATTTTTTTATATCATCTATGTTTATTCAAATGTATTCTCACTTAAAGATAATGATACAGTAGAAGTATTTAAAAATTTATCTGATAGAACTGTAGTACTATTAAAAACAACTGTAATGATTGAGAATCCTCATACTAAAGAATGGCATGAATCTGATGATAGTATTCCTACAATGACCCAATTAAAAATTTATAAATCAGATAATCCATCTGATTTGAGTAATACAGAAAAATCTCAATTATTTGAAGATGAGAAATATGATCCTCATAATGTATTCTTTTTTACATCTTATAAAGGATCAGGATTATATGGATTTGAATTTAAAATGAATACCAGTGTACCAAATACTTATGGACTTAAATTGGAAATATTTGAAGGAAATGCTGATAATCCTGAGATTATGTCTGGTATTGACTATCATATGTCATGGATATCTCAGAAAGTAGGAGATTTAAATAACTTTGCTAGGAATAATTTTGAGATTGAAGAAATGGGAGATCAAGATGAAGTAGAATATGTTAAGTTGTATAATTATATTTTTAAGTTAGTGTTTAGAATATTTATGCTTAAAATTATTGTACTTATAATTACTATATTTTATGTTAATAAAAGTGTAAAGAAATTCTTTATAACTCAAAAGATAGCTAAATAAAGGGTTTTCTATTATAAAGTATTTTTATTAAATATTATTATTATAGAGGATTTTATAAATAGATTTTATTGATATATTATATATATAATGTATTTTAATTTATTTATATTGATATATTATATATATAATATATTTTAATTTATTTTAATACATATTAACCAATCAATTATTAATTAATCCATTATTTATTTCAATTTGTCTTAGCTAATTCTACACATAATCTTAAATTATCTATAATAACTACCTTAAGATCATTAATAAGTCTACTAGCATCTTCTTTACACCCTACACTTAAAAATGTATACCCTTTACTAACTCCTGTTTCTCTATCCATTACCATATGAAATCTACCAAATCTTACTTGAGTATGTCCAGTTATAATTTTATAAAGTTCTTCTCTTTTAATATCCAAAGCATAATTACTTATTTTAACACTTATACTTTCTTTATTAATTGTACTAGTAGGTGGAATATAAGTATTATCATCTACTTTAGATATTACAGGAGGAGTGTATGTAAATGAAGGAACATAAGCTACTTGATCTTCAATATTTATTTCATCTTTTATTTCTACACTTTCTGATGTACATTTAGTAAATAAAAAAGGAGATATTCTATCTAATATTGATATATCATTAGTATTACCAAATTTAGGGAGAGATTTTCTTCTATTAATTTCTGATATATTTTTTGAATATTTTGATATTTCCATTTAAAGGGGTTTATAAAGAAAATTTATAAAGGAGTAGTAAAAGAGCAGTAAAAGGATGTAGTAAAAGAAAATTTATAAAGGTTTAGTAAAAGAAAATGTAATATAATATTTTTAAAGGTTTAGTAAAAGAATGTAGTAAAAAATGTAATAGAATAAATTTATAAAAGAGCATTAAAAAAATGTAATATAATATAATAAAAAAATATCATGTACAAACTTATTAATATAATAATGTAATATAATAAAAAAATATCATGTACAAACTTATTAATAAAAATAAATACAAACTATCTTATTTTTTAAACACCCCCTTTAATTAAATGACATAGGAAATGGATTCTTTCTACTAAATACCATTACATTCTTATTAATACTAATATATCCTTTAATAAGATTATAATCTATTACACTACATATCATACTAATAATATCTTCATATTTCATATCCAAACATTCAATTAAATAATTTAAATTAAGTTTATAATCTTCATTAAACATATCAAATAATCTTCTTATAAGATTACTAAAACATATTAAAGGTAAATAACTCTTACAAATATTATAAATATTATAAAATACAAGAATATCTTTAAGATTATTTATATCTTTATCTAATCTATTTATTAATCCAAATTTAATAGATTCTTTAATATTTTTACATCTTATATCTCCATATTTATTAATATGATTATCATTTAATATTCTATTATTAATTAAACTTATTATAAAAAAAATAAAAAAAGAATTATTCCTTATCTTTTTACATCTATAACTTATTTTTATACATTCATTTGATTCTATTATATCTTCTTTATAAAGTAATAAAAGACTTTTATATAAATTAAAAATATAAAAATCTTTTTTTTTAATTCTTGTGTTAGATGTTATATGTAAAAAATTATAAGCTAATTCATAATTCTTAATTTTAAAATAAAGACTTAGAAGGACATTTGTTATCCAATGCTTAAAATATATATTCTTGTATATTTCTTGTAATATCTTAATTAAACTTTTTATATCATCTTGTGATTGTATTTCATTTATAGAATTATTAATTACAAATTTAAATATGTAATGTGAATCAGAATCTTCTTGAAATAAAATATAACAAGATTTTATAACTTCTATTGATGAAAGAAATGATCTATTTTTTATGTATAGAAAATGTTGATTTATGATTGTATCAAAAGGAGGGATTATTTTTGATGTGTTATATTTAAAATTATGTATTTTAAATATACTTGATAATTTTAAATATTTACCTTCTCTAATAAATTTGTTGATTATCTTTTCATTCATGCGTATTTATGGGATAAAATATTTATTTTATAATAAATATTAAAGTAGTTGTAATAATTTTATAATAAATAATTTATATTAATATAGTTATAATATAATATTATTACATTATTATAATGATATTATACCTATTTATAAATATTATTACACCTACTTATAAAATATTATTTTCTTATTAACTCATCCCCTATTGAAAAATGAATAATAATCTTAAAAAAATAGATAAATATCAAATTTATATACATAGAAATTTAAATAAATATATCTTTATTTTATTTGTTAATAAAACTATGCTATACTTCTTATCTTTACAAATTAAAGATAAGAGATGTTATATAGATAAACTAGATAGTACAGGATATTCTAATTATAAAATATGTAAAGATTTCTTAGTATCTGTTATTAATGAATATATTCAAGATTGTGAACTTATTTATTGTTTTAGTTTACCTAAATCTGTTTATGTATTTAATTCAAAGATTAAAAATATTCTTTCAAGGGAAGCATTAAATTTATTTTGGGTGAGTGTTTTTAAAGAGATCATTAAAAGAGGTGTAAAGGAAAGTATTAATGAGGGTATAAAGGGAGGTATTAATGAGGAGTGTATGAAAGAAGGTATTAATGCAGGTGTAAAAGAAAGTATGAAAAATAACATAAATGATAATAATAATAACATAAACAATATAGATAATATAAAAGATAATAATATAGATAATATAGATAATATAAATGATATAAATAATAATAATACCAAACTTTATGTACTCAAACATGGTGGGTATAACTACTTACCTAGCATATACAAATCAGTATCTGATATAACATTATTTGATGACGAACCTATCACAAAAATATTAAAAAATAAGAATGTCAGTATGGAAAAATTATTTAATATATTAAATTGTAGATCAGATTTTATGAAGGGATCTCTTATTTATTTATTAAATGTACCAAATAAAAATACTAAATTAAAAGTTAAGTCTAGTAATGAAGATATAATAAAATATTTAAGGAATTTAAATTTAGAAGATGATATTAAAATAGAAAAGTCGAGTAGAATGTTTATAGAAAAATTTAATATAAAATTGGTAGATTTTAATTTAAAAATATTTTGTAGAGAGAAGATAAATAATGAGAAGATTCAAGTTATATCAGTGAAAAGAAGAAAATGAAATGTATTTTAATATTAACGTTATTTAATTAAATACCGCATTTTTTATTTAATTTAAATAACGTATTTCTCATTAAATTATTTTTAAAATAACGTATTTATATAAAATTAAACTAACGTATTTTCATCAAATTATTTTTTAATTTAAATATCTTAATTAAATTTAATTAAAATATTTTTAAAATAACGTACTTTTTAAATTTAAAATATTTTTTTAATTTGAATAATGTTTATTTAGATGATACCTTCTTATATAATTTATGAAGTACTTCAATCATTTTCTTCCCATCTTTAACACAATACTCTGCTTTAGTTGTTTCTTTACTACCTCCTACTTTAATAGTTATTCCTTTATTTCTATCAAACATATCTTCATCAGTTATATCATCTCCACATATCATAAGATCTTTATCATAATACTTAAAAATATCTTTTTTACTTGTACACTTAAATTCTACTATATTATTTCCTAACTTAATATTATCACTTATTTTAATTAAATCTGTGTAAAGTTTCTTAGCTTGTGATTGTCCAATAAAATCTTCACAATTTCTGTAATGAAATACGAATCCATTATTCTTTCTTTCTAAAGTACTTCCTGGTGTACGGTTTACATAGAAATTTGCTATTTTGTATTCTAAATCGAAATTAATAGGACCTCTTAATTCAGTCCATTTACCATTCTTTCGTACAAAACTTACATGCTCAGCATAAACTTCAATCTCTTTAGGAACAAATTTATCCATGTCTTCTTTCTTTCTACCAGTACATATCACTACTTTTATGTATTTATTTAAATTAAGAAGTAGATTTTTAATATCTTCAGGTAGGAAACATTCATCAGGATTATTTCTTAAAGGTACAAGTGTACCATCATAATCTAATAAAAGAGATTTTATTGGTCTATTTAAAATATCAGGATTATTTTTAGATAAATGAAGTTTTTCTATTAACCTTGTAGCTTCTGAAAAATTATATGTTGTATTATCAGTTATATTTGAAGTACTCATTTCTTTTTTATTTGAATTATTCATTTCTTTTTTATTTGAATTATTCATTTCTTTTTTATTTGAATTATTCATTTCTTTTTTATTTGAATTACTCATTTCTTTTTTATTTGATTGATCGTTAATTATTTTTTCTTCCTTACATATTTTTTCTTCATGTATTATTTCTTCTTTATTATTAGGTTCTTCCTTGTATGTCTTTTCTTCTTTAAATATTTTTTCTTCATGTATTATTTCCTTATTATTTGGTTCTTCCTTACATATTTTTTCTTCATGTATTATTTCTTCTTTATTATTTGGTTCTTCCTTATAGGTCTTTTCTTCTTTATTTACTTGATCTTCCTTATTTATCCTTTCATTGTGTATGCTTTCATTATGTATCCTTTCCTTATGTATGCTTTCATTACTATTTATGCTTTCATTATGTATCCTTTCATTATTATGTATCCTTTCATTATTAAGATATTCTACTTCACTACTACTACTTATAATATTTAATATTTCATTCTTACTATCATTAATATCTTTTATTGGTTTATCTACTCTCTCTATATAATGTAATTTCTTATATATTTCATCTGCTACTTTCTCATAATCATATTCATAATTTTCTATGACGTGTCTATTGAAATATAAAAAAGTATCATCTAATGATTTATAAAATCCTATTTGAGATTTACTAATTATATCATAAAATTCAGAATCTGTTTCTGGATTAATTATTTCTAAATTAGTTTTCATCTGTAAATATGTTATATAATTTAATATTTCTTGATTTATGCTCTTTCCTATATTTATATTTAATAAATAAATTTTAAGAGGTACATCATATTTATTAATATATTTATCTATACATATCATATGATGTATTGAGTCATAAGGTATTACTATAGTATTTTTATTAAAAGATATACTTTTAGGAAGTACAGTATCTATAAAAAATTTATCTATACCCATTTGAATAGAAACACATTTCTGTTTTGGTATTTCTTTATCAAAATATGTATATTTGATAAATTTATTATATTCTTCTATATCATTCTCATTTTGAAAATTTAATATTTTAACTTTAATTATATTATCTAATAAATCTTTATAAAAAGGAATACATTTCCATAATTCATTAAACTTTTCTAAATTAAGAATACTATTCTTAAATTTAGATACTATATATAAAAAATTAAGATCTTGTGCCCATAAAATATCTTTAGAAAAATCAGCTACTTTTTCTAATTTACTAAGTACTTTTTTATTAAAATTTATGTATTCTTCATAAATAAATGTATGATATAATTTAGAATATGTGTAAGAAAATGTATCGGAATTTAAAATATCTTTCATCATTTTATGTAAATCTGTATTTGTATCAAATATAGGAATTATATTATGAGTCATACATACTTCTTCTATATAAGCATAATCTGATTCAGAAATAGTCCAATCAATATCTATAAGACCTACATAAATAAAAGATTTATCATAAATATAATTATTTATGTAACATCTTGGTTTTATGTATATATTTATCTTGGAAGATTCTTGTTCATATCTTACATCTATTTTGGATGACTTATTTGGTGTGTCTGATGTTTTATATTGGTTACCTAGTAGAACTCCATAAGCATCTTTACGATTTAATCTTGATGCATGGAATAATAAATTTGTATTGAGGATATACTTTTTCATGTTAGGGTAAGTACTAAAGAAAAATTTATAGATAAATTAAAAGGAGAGGAACCAATAAGAAAAAAAAGGATTAAAAGTTTAATAAAAAAATATTTAATATATAATAAGTTACATAAAAATATTTCTTATAATTTACATTAAAAAGATTCTTAATATGTTTTATTTTTTATATTGAAAGTATTCCTAATATACTTTATAAGTTACATTAAAAATATTCTAAATAAGTTTTATTTTTTTATAAGTTACATTGAAGGTATTCTTAATATACTTTAATTTGTTCTTTATATATTATAAAATATCTTTATTTTAATTCGTTCTTTATATATTATAAAAAATCTATACTTTAATTTAATCTATATAAAAAGATTTCTTTCAATACTTTAAATTTTATGTCTTACAGTTAAAGTATTTAAATATTATACTAAACTCCTCCAAGCTTCTGTGGCGCAATGGTTAGCGCGTTCGGCTGTTAACCGAAAGGTTGAGAGTTCGAGTCTCTCCAGAAGCGTATTTTTATTTTAATCATAATTTATTTTTTTATGTTCCTCACTTATTTTAAATTCTTTTTTTAATTCTCCTATTCTTCTTACAAATCCATTTCCTGATACAAAAAGTCTCTTCTTAGATTTAAATGATGATACATACGAATCATGAAAATATATTATATCTCCTATGTCGAATAAGATGTTCCATACAGTTGCTTCTATAGATCCTGTTTCATCTGCTACTAAGTATGTGTATACCTTGTCATTATCCTTTGTAGTATTTGTTTCTAAAAGTTTTAGTACAATAAATTCTACATTTACATTTTTCTTAGATAATTCTAAATCTTTTATTTTAGAAATAGACATTTAAAAAGGGGTGATAGTAAAATATTGTAATATTTATATAATAATAGTTAAGTATTTTATATTATATTAATAGTTATATATTTTATTTAATAATAGTAGGATATTATACTTATATAAATAGTAGTTATATAAATAGTAGGAAATTTTATTTAATAATAGTTAAGTATTTTATATTATACTTATATAAATAGTAGTTATATAAATAGTAGGACATTTTACTTAATAATAGTTAAGTATTTTTTAAATATTTGTAATAATAGTTATATATTTTATTCATTGTGAAATTAAAAATCAATACCTAATCTTCCAAATGGAATTTTTCTTCTTTTTTTATGTCTAGTATGATTTAAGAAAAATCTGTACATTCTTGTAGTTGGCATATATTCTGTAGTGTATGGATACATATAAGGATTATGTCTGTAATATGCAGAAAATATTTCTAATATGAATAATAGAATCATCATAAAAAAAAAATAATTTTCTAAATTTATAAGTTGTTACAGAATTTGATGATATGAAGTAAAATATGAAAAAAATTTTGATTTTAATCTAAAATTTGTTTTAAATAATTTTTATTTAGAAATTAAAAAAATTATTTAATTAAATTTAGGATTGAGTCAAATTAAATTAAATATAAAAAATAGTAAAATTTATTTGTTTACTAAATCATAAAATTCTTTTTTCTTATTCTCATCATCAAACATTAATAAAACATTCTCTCCATTTGCTAAAAACCCTACACCTCTATTTTTAATATAAGGTTTGATATCTCTATCCAAGTAAAAATCAAATGAAACTGTTAAAAAAGCATTCTTAATAAATAAAACCCGTAATTTATCTTGTTTATATACATAGACAATACCACAGCTTATTTTCTCCCATTTCTTTATAAATTTATACAATACACACTTTGTCTCAAATATCTTCTCTCCTAAATTAATTTCAGATGTTTTTTCTACTTCTTCGTCTTCTTTCTTAGAAACAGGAGTATCTAAGAAAGCTGAAGATTTTTTAGATGGAGATTTATTCGTGTTTGTTGAAAATATGTTTACAGAATTATTTATAGGATTTTTAGGTTGAAGAAAAAAAAGATTGTCTTCTTTTTTAGTAACACTTTCTTCATTGCTGATTGTATCTTTTTTTTCATCATTCGTCTTATCATTATTCATATTTTTTTCACTATTTTCAACTTCATTTTTATCACAAAACTGTTCTTCATTAGACTTATCTTCATTCTCATTCGTCTTATTTTCATTCATATCTTTTTCATCAGACTTTCCTTCATTCTTATTTGTCTTATCATTATCACAAAGCTGTTCTTCATCAGACTTTCCTTCATTCATATCTTTTTCGTCAGACTTATCTTCATTCATATCTTTTTCATCAGACTTTTCTTCATTCTTATTTGTCTTATCATTATCACAAAGCTGTTCTTCATTTGTCTTATTTTCATTCATATCTTTTTCATCAGACTTATCTTCATTAATATTTTTTTCATTAGACTTTTCTTCATTCAAATTTTTTTCACTATTTTCAACTTCATTCTCATTTGTCTTATCTTCATTCATATCTTTTTCATCAGACTTATTACAAAGCTGTTCTTCATCATTTTTGACTGTTTCACTATTTTCAACTTCATTATTTTTAATATTATCATTTTCATTAACTAACTTTTCTTTTTCAACTAGCTTATTTTTTTTACAGGGTTGTTCTTCGTCTTTTTCATTAATCTTATCATCTGTTAAATTTCTTTTAATTTCATTATCTTCTTCAATGACATTATTTTCTTCATCAGCCAACTTATTCTTACTGCAAAGCTTTTCTTCATCTTTTTCACTTATCTCATCCATTTTTTCTTTTTCATCTTTCATATCATTTTTATTTCCTTCGTCCTCAATTTCCTCATTATTAAAAACAATTTCCTCTACTACACTATAATCTTCATGTTTAGATTTATTAATTGTTATCTGTTCGTATGTAGAATTTTCTTCTATATCTTTATTCTCCATTTTATCCTTGATATCTGTCATAAAAGGGGCAAACAAAATTAATTATTATTTATATCACTAATATTAATCAAGACATATATAAAAAGAGACATAAGTACTTTCCTTAAATTAAGTAATATTAAAAAATTATTACTAAATTTAAATTGTAGTAATATAAAAATTCTATCGTAACATATCAATATTGAAAAAAAATGTTATCCTATGAATAGGAATTTGTTTTAGACAGTTATAAATTTTTATAGTTAAACATTGTTGAAAATATAGTATGAGAATTTTTTATTTACGTTTTTACTCATCCAAAACATCTCTTAAACTTGATCCCTTTGGTTTATCAGCCGATGAACTTCCAGATTCAGCAGGGGCTGCACCAGTAGATCCGCACAATTTTGATTCTTTTAATGTTGAGGCTTTTGATTTATCAGTCGATGAACTTCCAGATTCAGCAGGAGTATTATTACCAGTAGATCCACAAAGTTTTGAATCCTTAGGTTTTTCTTCTTTTGGTTTAGCGGTCGATGAACTTCCAGAATCAGCAGGAGCTGTACCTGAAGATCCGCACAATTTTGATCCTTTTAATGTTGAGGCTTTTGATTTATCAGACGATGAACTTCCAGAATCAGTAGTGTTTGTACCTGAAGATCCGCACAGTTTAGAGCTGGTAGCAGGTGCAGAATCAGATGTTCCACAAAAGTTATTTTCTTTAAGTCTTAATTCTTTTCCTATTTTTGTATCAGCAGTGCCATCTTGAGATACTGAATTACTTAAAGCATGTAGTTTACTTTCTGAAACAAGATTATCGCAAGTATTTGTTTCTCTAGCAAGCTTACTTGATAACTTATCTTTTGAATCTGTGGAGTTAGAAAAAAATCCAAACAGATAAGATTTAGTTTTATCATCCTTTTTAAGATCACATGATTTATTTGTGGCCTCTGCTCTTAAGAGTTTCATACTAATTGAACATAATGCAATATATTTCATAAAAATGTTCACCAAAATTAAATTTATAGTTTTTTCCAGGGGTTTATAACCAATTATAGAATAAAGGGTGTATATATCATTAAAAATATTAATTATTGGTTTCATTGTATTTTAATTTACCAGTTAATTTTTTTTTAAAAAAAAATTCCAATTATATCAAAAATTATTCTAAATTGCCAATAAGGTAATATTTAAAAAAAATTAGTTTTTTATAAATATGAATTATAAGGTATTTTCTAAGCATAAACTCTTTATTAAAAATTTGGTTCTCCTTTTTAGGTGATAAATTAAAAATTTTTTCACAATTAGAAGTTGTATTCGTTTATTGTTTATTAATCATATTGTTAAGTTTTTTATTATTTATAGATAAATAATTAATATCTAAGTAAAACCTGAAACATTTAATTAAAATTGTCTCACTTTTGATACTACAGGAGAATATTAATAAATTTTAAATTAAAAAGTTTCATTTGTAAATTTTAAGGGAAAAGCATTTACCAATAGAAATTATCATATAAAAGATGTTAAAATGTACCTTAGATTTACATCATTATTACTGTTATTACATTAGTATTGAATATAATATTTATATAAAAAATTGGAATGATATTGATTTTTTATATTTATTAATATAAAAACTAGTTATTATGCTGATATATAACTTAATATGTACAATAAAATTTATAAAAGAGATTATTTATTAGAAATCAGGTACTTGTAATGTATTAGTCAACAAATTCAATTTATTAAGAATTAAAACTGTAAATATCATGTAAATTTATTTTGATATAAATTTTATATAAAGGATTTTAGAAATTGTTTTTTAAATAAAAATATGTTTTTGTTTATCAAAATTTTAATTTTTATTTAACTCTTTTACTAAATATTTGTTATTAGTATCTTAATCTTTCAGAGTAAACCTCTGAAAGTGTTTGGGTAATAACTCGATATTAATCTAAAGTATTCATTAAGAAAGCAATTATAATTTACTGAAATTGAATAACTAACAATTTTGTAATAAAATTAAAAATTAATCTTTGTTTATTCGAATTTTCTTGTGAAATTAAAAATATCTAAGAAAATATTATTTATTTCTTATAAATAAAAACACGTCATTAAATAAAATGAAATTATAAATTTGGGGATTACTTAACCTATGAAAAAGTAAGAATAAATTTAACAAAAATAAATAGATTCATTTGACTTAGGGACAAAGGAATAACATAATTATAGTTCATATTACTTTTTTAACATTTATTATATGAAACATTAAGAGTTTCTTATATATGTATACATATTAAAAAATTATAAAAAAATCCTCTAACAAAAAATACTATCCTGTTCTGAGAATGTAAAAGTTTTTGCTATTAATTATAAAAAATTTAAAATGTAATATTAACATATTTTTTTACCTCTAACAAAAAGTACTATCCTGTTCTGAGAATGTAAAAGTTTTTGCTATTAATTATAAAAAATTTAAAATGTAACATTAACATATTTTTTATCTCTAATAAAAAGTACTATCTTGTTCTGAGAATGTAAAAGTTTTTGCTATTAATTATAAAAAATTTGAACTTTAAAATTTATAATATTTTTTTATAAAAATAAAAAAACAAAATATATTTGCAAAGCTTTATTTAGTTCAATATAAAAAGTTTGAGCTTTAAATTTAATTTTGTTTTAATATTTATAATAAATAAATTCAAGATTTTTTTTCTCCTAATTTTATCTAAGTTTTTTATTAATTTTTTCTCCTAATTATATCTAAGTTTTTTATTAATTTTTCATAAATTGTAACAAGACATCTTTTCAAATAAAAATTATCGAATATATTTTATATTTCTTTATTTTACATTTATTTAATTAATATATTTTCTTCTACAATTATATTTTTATTTCTTCTATAATTACATTTTATTTCTTCTATAATTTTTTTTATTTCTTCTATATTACATTTTATTTCTTGTATTATTATATTTTATTTCTTCTATTATTATATTTTATATTTTTTTATGTTAGAAAAATCATAAATTGCTATTACGTAATTTAAATCAGATCAATCAAAATTCGTTTCATCTAACGTTAGATATTTTAATATATCATTTATATTTCCTTTATATTTTAAAAAAATTACCCCTAAAGAATGAATCAGAAAATTCAAGTTTTTTTATTTTCGGTGATAGCTGCCTTGTCGTCCTTCTTATTTGGATTATTCTTAACATCAGAAAGCGTTTTATACGATAAACTCGAATTAAATTATATGTCGCAGAATTTAAATATCAATTTCAAATATTACAAAAGTCTTTTTGTGAGTATCGTCTTCCTTGGCGCATTCTTTTCAAGTTGTTTTAATTATATTGGTAATGCTATATCAAGAAAATATATTCTTATATCTAATAATCTTCTTTATTTATCTGGCGCACTAATTATCTGTTTTTTTGATAATATTTATATTTTGTTATTAGGTAGATTTATCGTAGGAATGGCTGCTGGTATTTCATGTTGTAATGTTCCTAATTACATATTTAGTACGACTGATGATAAAAATCGAGGATTTTATATGTCTTTTCATTCTATTGGAATTGTTCTTGGATTGGTAGTTGGTCAGTCGTTAGCTGTATATTTTGGGAGTGAGGAATGGTTTCATGTTTACATTTATATATCATCCTTCATATTTATTCATACAATGCTACTCTGTTTCATAAGAAATAGTAATTCTTCTATTACTAGTAATGACACTATCTCTATATATAAATTAATTAAAGATCGTCGAGCTAGTAGATCTATTTTCTTAGCTATATCCTTCCATTTTGCTCAGCATGCTTGTGGAATTGATTATTTCTCAATATTTAGTGAAGAAATACTGAAGAATCAAAATAATCCAGGCCTCCAAGGTACTTTATCTTTGGTATTTTCAGCTGTAATTTCTATTATAAGCTGTAATTTTATAGACAAAGTAGGTAGAAAGATTTTCATAGTTCTAAGTACTTCCATAATTCTTGTATCTACCTTGATTATGGGATTTAATATTATAAATCTACCAATTATTCTTCTTTATCTCTTTGGGTTTAATATTGGAATGGCTGCTATACCTTGGTTTATTACTAATGAAATATTTCCTGTAGAGTATATGTCAGCAGCTATGAGATTAGCAGTGGGAGTTAATTGGTTTTCTGCTTTTATATTATCATTTATTAATACTCCCTTACATGAACAGATAGGTCACTATATGTTCTTTTTCTACACATTTGTAATGATTATATTTTTAATTATTGTAATTACAACATTTAAAGAAACAAAAAATAAACCAGTAGAATTTCAATAAATTAATTAAAAGATATTTTTTTGATAGTATTTAAATTAATTTATTATAACATAATTAAAAGATATTTTTTTGATAGTATTTAAATTATTTTTTTCATGATATTTTAATTAATTAATTAATTATAAAACATTTATCTTAACAAAACATTTTTAATTTATCTCTCTTCTTTTAAAATACTAATCATTTCATTTCCGCTATCTCTTTCGTCTACATAATACTTATTAAAAAATATATTCGTGATTTCTTTGTTACCATAACACATACTAAAAACTAAAGAAGTAGTCGACTTGTATTTATCAAAATTTAATTCATCAAATATTTTAAGAAGATAAAATATTTTCTGGATTTCTGGTTTATGTCTTACTATATCAGATAAAAGTACACAAGCATTATCGTATAAATCATCATTTTTTAATAATCCGAGTATTTTAGGGAATTGTAACTGTATTTTTCTATTATAAAGTATATCATCTTTAGTAAACACTACGGTAAGTTCTTCTATCAATTCATTCTTACGTTCTATTGAATCAATACTATTTATTTCTTTGAGTGTGTCTTCTATAGCATGTACATGTGGATTTAGTATTAAGTCTATATCATCGAAAGATTCTTCTACTTTTTGTAACATAAGAGGGGTAAAAAATATAAAAACTTTTATGAATCTGAAGATGGTCAAATAAATTTAAAAAAAGATGGCTGGTTTTATATTTAAAATTTTTTTGGTAAAGCCTATTTTACTTTTAACAATATTTAATAAAAACTTTTTGTATATCATTTTTTTATATTCAACAATATTATCTGGTTATGAAATATTCTTACATCGATCATCACAAACTCTTTTAATAATTTATTACACAATCTTATTGATAAATCAATTATGACTTTCTAAATATCGGCTTATTATGAAATTCTTGTATATTTTTTCTAACAATATCATCATACTTCTTACGATTTGTTCTATACAGATGTCCTGCTGGAGGATTAGCTGGACTTTTTATATTGGGTAATTCTAAAAGAGTCTGTAACCCGCTAAGTACACTCATAACATTCATGGAAGGTTTCCATTTTGATGATATAATATCAAGACATACATTCCCATCTTCATATACATTGGGATGGTACACAAAATTCTTAAACTTGACGTTGGGTGGATTCATAGGATAAGATTTTGTAAATGTAAGTTCGACAGTATAGTACGAACCAGTGAATGGCTCTGAATCTGGTCCAGGGAATCCACATTCCCAGACTATATTTCGATTGGAATCTATTGGAAGAGCATAGAATAGATATTTACGTGTTTTTCTTAGATTTTGTTGTTCTGTTAATAGTCTTTCATTGTGTAGCATCAAAGGGGTTAAATAAAAAATATTATGTTAAGACAAATCTTATTATAAACAATAACTGTCTTAAGATGGTGATCATTTTTATAGAGGTTAAATAAAAAATATTATGTTAAGTACAAATCTTATGAGAAATAATGATTGTCTTAAGATGATGATCATTTTTTCGAGGGTATAAAATATTTTGATATTTAATCTAATTATATGTAAGAAATACAAAAATAATTAAGAAATCCATATTTGCTTAAAAAATTTACTAATCTTTATATTTAATTAAGGAATTTAATTAAATTAAAATTTATTTCTCACTTTCATTAAGATAAAATAAATGAAAACTTTTAGTCTAAAATTTATCTATAAATTTTCAGTTGATGAGCCTGTTCTGTCATTAATGATGATATTTTTGTCAAGAAAGGTATTTAATATCTTATTATTTTATCATACACAAATAGCTAGATCTTTAATAAAAAACCCGCCAGTATTCTACAATAAATTAATTAATAATATTTATACTTTTGATTATCTTAAAAAAGTTCCAACTAATAAACACATTTTAATACATCTTCATCCAATATTTTCAAGAAAGATCATACCACACCATTTTTTATATTTATATTAATTATTCGATTTTTTAATAAAAATATTCAGAAAAAAAATTAATAAGAATATTAATATTTTCATAAATTAAATCTTGTTATAAAAAGTTTTTTAATTAATTATATTGAAATGATGTAGCAAAATAAAGATTTCTAAGATTGTAGCACATATTTGAATAGTTTTTTAGTATATCAAGTATTTCCTTCAAACTCTCACTAAATTCTACTTCTAAAACATCCGTAGATGGATTATCATCTACTAATGTTTTATATTTATTGATAAAAGTAGTAATTTCAAATAAAGATACAGAAGCTAAGGATATTTTTTGGTACATATTCAAAAAAGATTCTATATCATAATCTTCGTATTTTAAGTCTAACATAACAAAATCATGCTTATTACGTATATATTTTTTAATCTCAGAATAATCTTTTTGAAAATCATTAACGAAATCATAACAACACATAAGTTCAGATATTACTAAAATTTTTTTGTATAATAAATTAAGATGCCCATCTTCATATGCATTTATACTATTAATGGAATCTTCTATGTACTTATTTAATATAATAGAGTCGTTAGTTATTTCATGCTTTTTAATAGTTTCTATTGTGCTTGATGAAATAATAGAAAAAAATATAAGTGATAATTCAAAGTTCATGGGCTGAAAACGTTATTTTATTTATATTTAAAAATCTTTAATTAATTTTTCCAAAAATAGAAAAATGAAAGTTTTTATGTTTAGAAATTGTTTTTCTCAAAAAATAATGATCCTTTTTTTATTGATAAATTATTACGAGAATGGGTCATATATTTATATAGATGAGTCATATAGTGGATTTAACAAGACTACTTTTAGATACAAAGAAACTAAAATATCAAAAAAATTCTAATAAAAAAAAAATAAAAATATTTATTGGAAAAATAAAATCAGTATAGAAAAAAATTCTAATATAATAAAAAAATAAATTTAATATTAAAAAACGTTATAATTATGAAGTGTGTCTTAATAATTAACTTTACGTTATTTGTTGGCTTATTTTATTAATTTAATTTTTATAAATTTGATTTGATAATTTTATAAATTATTTATATTGATAATAAATTTAAGTTTAACTGAAGAAATATTTTTAATTAAAGTTTTTAAAACAAATGATTTAAAAACTAAATAAATAATTGGGTGTTTGAATAATGAAGTTTAAGCCACAAATAGATTCAATAAAAAAAAATCTTTTTTTAAATTCGAGTTCTTGTTTAATAAAATATTCCAATTCTCAAGAAAAATAGAAAACAAGCTTATACGATATCAAGCACTTATCTAATTAACGGAAATGTTTTAATTTATTTTTATCTTGCATTTATTGTTATTAAATATTTTTAAAATATTTAATTATTTTTAGAATAAATAATAAATGAATATTTCGGCGTCAAGTATAAAATATCTAGAGAATGACTACAATACTAATAATAAAAGACAAACACTAGCATACCAGAATATCTTTTTTGTAGATTACAAGAAAATAGATAATTTTAATATATAAAAGTCTTTAAATATTTGTTAATGATCTTATTAGTCTACATTAAGATATATTAATAATTAATAATTATAATCTTTAGTTCTATTATTTTCATGAAATAAATAATTTTTTTTAGTTTCTACTTGACTAATTTAAATTAATTAAATAGTATAAAAATATAAAATATTAAAAAAATCGAAAAATAATTATAAGAATCAATACTTAGTTCAAATAATTTCGATATTTAAAGTTCAAATTTATTTACGTCGAGATAAGTTGAAACCTACAATATTTAATAATTACCTTTTTAAAAACAAACATATTCTAATTTTTTGTTTGTAAAACATACTTTTTTTATATCTAAACATTACAAGAATTTAATAGATAAATTTTAGTAGTATTCATCTATTAATGTTATTTTAACAGTCATTGATTTAAAAAAACAGATTTTATTTATTTTTTATTGATATTTTAAATTAAAAAAATTGATCACCTATTGATTTTAATTAGAAATTTCTTGATCTTGATTATTTTGCATGTCGAGTGAATTTAAAAAATCTTCATCTGTACTTAATATATTAATTAAATCTGGATAATCTTGATCAATAATTTCGACAAGATCATCAATAAACTCGCCAAGGTTAGATGGTGAATACCTTTTTGGAAAGGTTTGTTCGTTATCTTCTACATTAGAAATATTTTCATTATTTTTTTTTGAACTGTCAATTTCATCATTTTCCATTTCAATTCTCATCTCATTTTCTATTACTTTACTTATCACGTCATAAAGACTCGAAATGGAATTATTTTCTTGATCTGAGTATTCATCATCACTAGAAAATCTGATTGTTGTTTTATTACTATCAAAACAAGTCTTAAAATTATTTGAGGAACTTTTAATCAAATTTAATAAAATACTAAGAAGCATGGCTTTTTTAAAAAAAAATTAATTTATTAAAAATAAACAAATTAAATTTTTTGTTTTTATTATATAATTTTTTTAGAAAAATCAATAAACTGTGAATTAATCAATTAACATTTGTTTAACTTGTTTAGAAATTCACGTTTTTAATTTATAATAAATAAATATTATTCCATCAAAATATTTTTTTAACAATCATTTATTAAATAACAAATCTAAAATGATTTTAAATAAAGAAAATTATTTATTATATAACATATCTAATATACTATTTATTTAAATAATACATCATTTTTAAATATTTTCTTTTAAAAATTTTGCTGGTCCTGAGTAGAAAGTTGATGATTGAATAAGAAGAATAAAAGAAATGTAAAATGGAATTTCTAGTGGAAATAATGACGATTTCAAAAACTTCTACTATTTTTAAGATAGATTTAAAATTTTTAATAAAAGTCAAAAAATTATGATAAAGTAATAAAAAATTTTAATGAACCTTACTAGGTACAAAAAATTCCTAGAAACTTCATATTCATAAGATGCATTAATGTAGATAATTAAAAGACGTATAGTTGTTTTTTGGATATTTAATATTTTAATTAAGATATGCTTGATAATAGAAAAAAACAATTATTAATTTTGCTCAGAAATAATTTAAATTAAATATTAGTACTAAAGGACTACTTGAACTAAAACCATGGTGTTTAATTCAATTTCAATATCGGTTTATTTTAATCCATATATAACAATGATGGTAAAGTTGCTAATTACACCTTGAATTATTTTTTAGAGAATATTCAAGATAAAGATTTAAGTTTAATAAAAAAGCAATATTTTTAATTTTGAAATAAATATTAAAAGTACGTTAAGTCTTATATAGAATCTGATACAATATTGAGCTGCTTATTTGATAAACCAATGCCCTATCTTTACTATACCAGTATGGACTAACAAATATGATAAATTTGTCGATATTTTTAATTAAAAGATAAGCCATAAACTAATTGGAATAATTCTTATCTATATATGAAATATTTAATGTTATAACTCTCTTAAAAAAATATATACACAATCAATTATATATAGAATCACCACATATCTCCGTGTGTATTTATGTTATAAAAAATAAAAAATGATGATTTCATAAAATGTATAAGATATTTAATAAACTACTTTCTTCTGATTCTAGAATAATAGAAATCAACTTATATGTGAATGATTAAAATTTTAAGATTATTTTATCATAACTCATAAATTAAGTTGTTTTTTTGAATGTAAAATGATCATCCAAATAAGATAATGTATTCAAGTCGTATTAATTATATAATTTTTTCGATAGGAGTCAAATCCATCTCCTTTAATATTTATTTTTCGTATTTAATTTGATAACGTGATTAAATTACTGTTAAAAATCAGTAAAGATAAAAAAGATATAAGTTTAACTTTATATGAGTTAGTACTGAGTCTTTCTAGTATATATTTATTCGTCGTCATTTCACAATTTAAAGCGTCAGCAAAAAACGTAAATATATTACTTATTTCTCATTCTTTATTTATCCTCAGTAGTCTAATTATCAGTGTCGATTCACTTTCTAACAAATAATTCTTATATCTTAATTTTTTAAGTTCGGACTATTTAGAAAGTTAAAAATATTTATTTTTTTACTACTTGAATTATTAAAAAAAACAGTCTAAAATTTTCAAAACTATTTAGAATTTATATTCTCTTAATTTTTTTTTAATTTTAATATATAAATTTTTTATTAAAAAAACACCTAACCAATTATATACATATTAACAAAAAATAAAATACTTCTATATTATTTTTGGTTCAGTATTGAATCTTCAATATATGTTTATATTTTTTAATCAAATTAAACATTCCAGAAATGTGTTTCATTAAACTTTTATTTAATTTATTTTCTTTAATTAATGAATGACTAAACTTAATTACTACGTGACTTTTTATTTAATAGCTTACTAGAATTTATATGATAATTATACAAAAATAATAATCTAATTTATATTAATATTTACCCGCTTTTTAAATTAAAAAAAATATTAAAATAAAAATTTAACCCAAAAGAGAATTTTTAATAAACAATTACTTTTATACAAAAAAATCCAAAAATTAAATAAATTATCTAAAATAAGTTTTTATCAAAAAATATTTTTTAATTTTCTATTGTATTTTGTAGTAATGTAAAGAAATGAAGATTTCTTAAATTATAGCACAAATTTAAATAGCTATTCAATATATCTAATATTTTCTTGATATACTCATTGCACTCGATTTGTATGATATTCGTAGAATAATCTTCATTTAGTAAAGTTTTATATTTATTAATAAAAGAATTAATTTCACATAACGAAATAGATCCTAATGATAATTCTTTATATGTATCTTCAAAAGATTTCATATTAAAATTTTCAAATGTAATATCAAATATAAAAAAATCTTCTTTATCACGTATATACTTTCTAATTTTAGAATAATCTGTTAAAAAACTATCGACTAAATCACGTAAATACATATTCGTATTAGATATTCTAACAATACTATCGTACCAATAATTTAAATGAGAATCACCATATATATTCATATAATAAATAAAATTGGTGATATATTGGTCTTTTATATTATAATCATTAATTTTATTATGTTGTAAAGTATGATCTGTAGGACTGGATGAGATAAAAATAAATACTATAGATAGCACCTCAAAATTCATATGGGTTATCAGTTTTTTTAATTTATTTCAAAAAATAATATATTTAAATAGAGTAATTCTTTGTTACTAAATTTATTAGTAAGAAAATAATTATTTAACCATATCTACTTCTAATTGTAATGTTTTTTTTTGAGACTTATATTTCTTATTTAATAATTTTTTTATTCAACTTTTCTTTAAATATTATAATTAATTATTCTTAGTCATCAATGACAATTTAAATGGAAAACTTAATATATTTTTAATAAATAAATAGTAATGATTCATAATTTTGTTAAATCCAAATTTACCAAATTGACTATTATTCAGTCCCAAACGGACTAAAACATTAAAAAAATTTGATCTTATTTTTGCTGTAAAAATAATAATTTTGGTTTCAAAATCTCAATAACAAAAATACAAAAAAAATTATATTTAAATGCTTATTTCAAGTCACAAAAAAATTTAAATTAATTAAACATAGATTCATTGATGTTGGGATCAAGTAACTTGGTGACGTCATGGCTTAATTTATCACCATTGCTACATAAAGAGTAACCCCTAAGAATAAATATGTTTTTTAGTAATCATTCTGCATACAACAATTGAGATAAATATAATATCTTTATATATTTTTATTCTCATATTGACAACTTTCATAACTATAAATAGTCATTGATAAATTTAAATAAAATTTTAAGAATATTGAAAGAAAGGGGAAAGAAGAAAAAATATAAAGTCATAATTTATCTCAAATAGAATTATATTTTGAGAAAATTTATGACACTAAAAATTTTTAATATTATTTATTTTAAAAATACATCTAAAAATTTTAATATCTTTAGAAGTATATAAAATATGGAAGAATATATATTATTACTTCTGCCATGAAGAGTGCTTAATTAAAGATATACTTATTTTAATAATAAGTTTTAGTATCACATATCAATTATTTTATGCATTATCTAACAAACCTTTTACTTTAAAATTTAATAAAACTTTAAGTCTCATTTTTTTAATCTTAATTAAAATAATGCAGTAATAATCTTCACAATGCCTGCTAATTTTATTTTTGATTATATGAATAAATAAGTTGCAAATTAGACAAGTCTTCAATAGTCTGTAATAAGAGATCAGTAATTTGATCATATGTAATATAACGTCATAAAATATCGGTTTTCAAGATAAAGAAATAATATATTAATTGTTTTGATAAAGAAGATAAAACTAAATTAGAAACATTATCATTTGTTTCTTTAGTTTATAAGAAAATAAAATCTCTACTTACGATATAGACTTGATAAATCTTATTTGTTGAGTAAATAGTTTTATTTATACAAATCTTAAATATCTTTGTTAAGTAGATTTTTCTTTAAGAAGTCGAATAATAAAATATTAAATATATTTTAAAAAGGAAAGATTTTTATTTAGTCTACTAAAATCAACTTTATAAAAATTTAGATCTAGAAATGATAACATTTTAAAATTTAAAATAAATCATATTGGCTCTACAACCAATTTAATTAAAATATGTTAATTTGTAAAATATATTATAAGTTAAGAATTTTTTATGTACGATCACCCACTCTTCTTATTCTAATAAATAGGTTAAGATGTTTATCTAATCATTGTTAAACTTTTTAAAGATTATAATTTTATTTTTAAGATGTAGTCTTTATTCTGTTAAATATTGATAATATGAATTTTTTAATAATAGTCTTATTTACAATATATAAACTAACAGCCAATTCTCGTTATTTTCTGTTAATATATTTAATATAAATAAATTGAATCATAGTATTTTTCCATAGAATATACTTTTAGAACAGTATAAATATTCCTTAGAAAATTACAAATATTAATGAATTTCTCCAAATTTGTTAAATACTGGTTCAATAAAATTCTACTACTTTTTAAATAGTTTCTTCCTAGGATCTGCATAATTATATTTTTCTTATATTTTTTAATAAAAAGTTTTATATCAGCAAGAGGAATTTCTCCTAATTTATATTTTGAATATACATTCAAAAATACATCAGAAAATTCATAAAAATATTTTTTAGTTGAATATTCGTTTAAGCATGGTAAAAAATCTTTTAAATCTAAAAAAGATTCAAAATGTACTTTAAATTCATTATTTTCATTTATAAATTCATTTAAAAATAAGTCACTTCCGTTTTTTTCTAAATGTAAATCTAAAAGATTTAAATTTATGATCATTTCATTTGAATCAAATCTTTTAAGCAAATCTTTTGTTTCTGTAATATTTTTTAATACGATGTTTAGAATAGCTTCATCTTCATAGACTACTGTTGATCTTATATTTAAAAATAGAAAATTATATACTAGAGTCTTACTCAAAAATGATAATAAAAGCATTTTTATGGGGTAAATTTTTTTAATTGTTAATCAAATTAAAAAAATTTTAATATATTTCACGTTCATTCTTATAAATTATACTGGCAGAATTCAGCCTTTCGATTGGTACATTAGTGATAATATTTAAAGAGAGAAACACTATAAAGAACACCAAATTTCATAAGTAATTTGTATAAAAAAAGATTTGTAATGAGCTTTTAATCTCGATATAAGTGCTTAACATAAATTTTGTTTTAATAATATAATATAATATAAAATCACCTCTTTAGACGGTTATTCTCATCCTTACTAAGTCTTTTTAAATCATAATGTCTTTTCTTGACATATCTTCCATTTTCAAGCCTCAATATAGAAAAAACACCTGGATATATTTCAACCGCTGTGCCACGGTCCAAAAACTTTCTTAACTGTACTTATTACATCCTTTCAAATTTTTATTTTTTGCTACTTTAACCTCTTGTTTATTTATAAATTGCTTTATGTACCAACGCTAAAACTTCTTAGTATAACTTCCATGTGAACTATTCTCGATCATAACTGTTCCTGTCTTGTCATCTAATGCTTCTACTGAGGTGCACTTTATTCCTGTGTAGAAGCTTAGAATACATTTCTCAATTGCTTAGTAAACCTTATCTTAAAATAATACCTTTTACTATTTAGTATTCAATCTATCATTGTCATAATGATTCTTTTAAATCTACCATTACTTCTATGTGGTTCTATCATAACCTGCCTGTGTTTAATACTTAAATTCCTACAAACCTTACTCATCCGTTCATTACAAAATTCTATGCCGTTGTCATTGATTATTTTCTCCGGATTCTTACCCTCTTTGCATAAATTCTCCAAAAACGTGACTATTTCAGAAGCCTGTTTACTTTTAATAACTTTACCTCATAATCTTCTAATAAAATAATCAATTCTGTCTACTAAGAAAACCCTCTCTTCTATAAATTCAATTAAATTCATCTTGACTTTTTCCAAATATCTCGTTGTATTTATAAAATAGTTGTCTCTACTCGTCTTTCTATTGTATTTCTGTCATTTCTCGCATCTCTTTATATTTTCTCTTTTATTACTAGTCAATAATATTGCTTTCTCAGCTCATAATATACCGTAGTTCTACTTCTATAACTTAACTTCACATGGCAATCTATTTTTAATTTTTCTCTATCCTTCTCTTCCACTATCAAAAATACATATCTTTTTCCTATCTACGTACTTTACGCATTTATTTCTTTTACCTTCAATTTGTTTATCTTTCCTGCATCGATTTTCTTCTTTTTCTCTTCCTCTTCAGCTGTATAAATTCTACTTAGAGAATCTGCTACTACCATTTCTTCCCCTGGTATATGCTCAATTTCAAAGTCAAAGTCTGTAACTAATTAATTGTTTAACATAAAACTTAAGAATTTCTTCACTTAATTCTATTTTTTAATTTCTTAAATATATTTTAAAAATTTGATATATTAAATTTTATAAGGTCATCATTTACTTAATAGTAAAATTTAATACGTTTAGATTTTGATACAATCAATTCTAAGATTTGTTTCTCAATTCTTAAAGATATGAATAAATTTCTCTCTTTGTAGTCAAGTTAAATATTTTACATCTTTTAGAAGATTATAAACTTTAATTTAATATCTTTCTGTTATTGTCATTAGAATTTATATTATATTAAAATGAATAAAATTATAGCATTTTTTAATTAAATATTCTTAATGATATCAAGTAGGATATTTTTTTAATTAAATATTCTTAATGATATTAAATAGAATCTTTTTTTAAATTAAATATTAAGGAAATTTTTTTAATCAAATATTTTTAATGATATCAAGTAGATTATCAAAGATATTGCAATAATAATTGATCCAGTAAGACCACATCTTAATTTCATTTTATTCTCCTTATTCTTAATAGAATATAATCCAAATAAACTTAACAATACTATTCCTGTAAACGTAACAGGTACAACAGTATTTACATCAAAATCCTTAATTTCAGTAGAATTTTCAACTGTAGAAATTTCTTCAATACTACGTAATCTTCTTCCATAATGATGAGTATCCTCAATGGCTGATAAATCTTTATGAGGTCTTGTCTCAAATTCAATATTAAATATTTTACCAATTTCATTAAGTTGATTCTCAAAATGATCATTCTTACATTCTGATCTAATATCTCGACTTAAAGTATTAGTCAAACAATTCAAGTCGTTAAAACATTCGTCACGTAATTCATACGCACTGTATTTAGCTTCATAAATCTTATTACTATCATCACAAAGCTCATCCAATTTTTTAATAAAAATATCCTTAGCTTCATTAACATATTTACCTACGTCATATTTTACCATTTCTCCATTCACCGGTCGATAATCGTATTTATCACATCCTTCTATATATTTATCATCCGTGCTAATATTTTGCATATCAAATATCGAACATGGCTTGTAAAAATTTAAACTGTCAGCAAAGATTTTTATACAACTTGGATCAAAATTACACATCTTCTTACTTAAATGAAATAAACATTTTGGTATCATTTTAAGTTCCTGTTTCATTTTTTCAGCATCTTGAACATTTTTAGTTTCCAACATCTTACATATAGGCATCTTAGAATCTAAAAGATCATATTTCCAGTAAATAAACTTCTCCATATAATCATAATCAGCTCCTGTACTTGGATTTCGTAATATTTCTGAAGTAGAATTCGTAGCAGATATCTTGTTAGAAGATTCCATTTGAACAATTTCATGGGCTCCTAATTCTTCAATATTTTTATCTTTAGCTTCATCTTTATTAGTCTCGATTAGTTCATCATTGTTGTTAGTTATTGGTATCCTCATTTTAATTTTTAGGGTTTATGTCTTTATATATTTTATTTTTAATTAATGATATTTAATTAAAATTTGATATTTTAAAAGTGAAAAAATAAAATGTATAAAATTGATATATATCATATTTTAACATACTCTAAATTTTTATCAAAATATATTTATAATTATTTAATTAAAATAAATCTATAAAGTATTAATTAAAATTTAAACTTATAAATATTGTAAAATACAATGTTAATAGAAAAAATAAATATTTAAGATTTAAATTCTCGAATCAAAAATATTTTAATCTATCAATTCTTCAATCCATTTAACTACAAATAATTAAATCAATTAATCTTAAATTTTTCAATAAATTTTATTACAAATTCTTTAATATATTAAACTACAAATTATTAAATCTATTAATCTTAAATTTATCAATACATTTAACTACAAATTCTTTAATCAATTAATCTTAAATTTTTCAATCCATTTAACTACAAATTCTTTAATCAATTAAACTTCAAGTTATAAATAAAGTAAATCATTAATTTGTTCTAAATTAAATTGATCAAAATTTTAATGAAATATCAAATTTTTGTTAATAGTTCAATGATATTTTACAAATGTAAAAAAATAAGTGATTATTTACCTGAGAATATTAGAAACGAAATATAATCTGTTAGATAATCACTCAGTTTTTTTATACAAATTTAAACTAAGAATGATACTATAAGTGGCTACATGTAATGAAATTGTACTAATTTTAATTGTCAATATATAACAAGACTCAAATTATAAAGTCGAATATTTTCAAATAAGAATATTTAAGGGAATTTTAAAAGCTTAACGATGGTAAAACATTTATGAATAAAGATTAAAAAAGAATTAGAAAGAAAAAATATTGATGAATAATGTATTAAGAATTAAAAAATATTTTGATTTATACTATTAAGCGAAACACTGATATTTAATTATATCAATAAAAGCTTAAGATTACAAAAATAAAAAGTTTAATTTAGATACTAGAACAATTAAAAAAATATTAAAAAATTAAAATAACTAAAATAGGTTTTTTAAGGCGATATTCAATTATCTTTAATATCTTGTAGATTATAAAATTTGAGATCGATCATATAATGAACAATTTTTTGTAATCACCTCTTCTTTTTATAGATGATTTTACAAAGTTTAACGAACTAGTAAAAAAACACAGAAATATGCTTGATATTGTTATATTACTAAATAAAGAAAAGAACAAGTATATAATATTAATAGAAGAAAATTAGGAATATAAATAAAGTAATGTGTGAAATGAAATGTAAAACTAAATTGAATGCTAAAAAATTTAATATCATTTATTAAATATTATGTTGAACTAAAAAATAAAGAGAATAGAAACATCATTTTATATATTTTAAAAATAAATAAAACAAAGTATTATCTAATTAAGCTGTCTTATACAAAAAAGAACTTAATAGTGTTTAATATAAAAAAACTTGATTGTTTTTGACACTGGATGATTAAAAGAGGTTATTTTGAGAAGATAAATTATATTGAAGATTGAATTGAACAAATAAATTTTTAATAACGAACTCATGATGAAAATTTAAAGAAGTTTTAAGTATTGAATCTATATAGTGATATTAAAAACAATCACAATTAAACAAACCATTTTGATATAATGAAGTACCTGGTAGTAAGTTTTAATAATTTGATAAATATCAATATTAAGAAGAAAAGAATTTTTAAATTATATTTTAGGTAAAATATCAATGCTTAAATAAAATGTTTTTTAATTAATTTTCAACTAGATATAACTGACTTTCAAAGTATATAAGAGGTACTGTATCGGATCTGCAATAAGGGCATTTATTCATTAAATTATCAAACCATTCTTTTATAGATTTGTATCCGATAAAATGATTGCAAGATAATACTAAACATCCATGCTTTCCCACACTTAATCCTTCTTTTGAATCAAATGAATAAGTTTCTTGATCTAATAAAGTAGTAAAAGAATGTAACTGTTCATTTCTTATATTCTCTTTGATTATTGGTTCAATAAATTCAGTTTTATTGAGCAATTTCTCGTAAAAAAACATTAAATTTTCAACATTTGTTCCATCTATCGAAATTATTTGACAAATAGGAGCAAAATTTTCGTTAAAAGTATGATTAACCACTATATTTAAATTAAAATTTATAGTAAAATATTTTAGTAGTAAGATAAAGTGATCTAAATTAAATTGTCCTACAAATGAACACTTATGCTTCATATAGTACATCAGTATTCTAATAATCTGTAAGTCTTTCTCAGAATAATTTCGTGAATTTACTTTATCAATTTTTTTAGATTCTATAATAATTTTTTCAGTATTTTTTATATATTTATTTTTACTTACCATAAAAAAATTTTCTTCTAAAAAATCAAAGTTAAAGTAGTCATCTAAATTCTGAGAAATAATTTTACTATCAAAATTTTCATAATCGTTTACTATATTATTAAATTCAGCCCAGAATACTTTGTAAATTATATTTTGATATGGGTTTGTTTGAAAATCAGTTTGTTTTTTCAATTTAATTTCATATTTCTTGTCAGCAAATTTTACTAGCGATTTATCAAAAAACTTTCCAGTAAAATCTTTATTGCTATAAAAATCTTGTAAACTGCTTTTATTATTAAAACATTCTGCATATTTATCCATATTACAGATTATGTAATGAATCTTAAGAAGTAATTTATCCATATGAGTAGTTTTTTTAGTATTTATTATATCAAATATGGCTGGTACTAAATAGCAATCAACATTTAATATAAAGTTATAGAAATCGAATATTTGTAATGCATAGTAGATGCCTTTACATTCATCTCGAGCTATATCTTCATCAGAATATTTATTTAAATCAGAACAGAATGTCTTAAATACATCATAAGCTATTGTATTCTCATATTGTTGTTTAAATTTAACGAGATTATCTTCATATACTTTCTGATCATCTAAGTAAGATTGTAAATCAACTATGTTATTTGATAATATTCCTAATAAAAAAATCAACATAAGGGAGTTATATTTTTTAATTAAATAGAAAATAAATACGTCATTATGACACAATACCAATATAAGATATAAATATATGATGAATTTATACTAAATAAAATATTGCTGTTATCTTTAATTAATTTTTTGAAATAACCAATAATTTTTTTCTAGTAGAATTAATTTAATTTTTTATAAAATTTATTTGATATTTAACTATCTAATTCTCTCTGTTTCAAAAAATAAAACATATTTCTTTATTTTACATTATTTAGTATTTAATGATTTTTTTTCGTAAAATGTAATAATTTCAAAAAAAGTATATTTATATTGAAATAAAATAAGTATCTAAAATATTTATATAATTTTATTAAATTCATTTATGCTCCTTATTAAAAATTTTTAGTACTTCTCCTAAAAAATTTAACAATCGATTAGAGCTTAAAATTAATATGAATAATTTCTTTCTGAGATATCTAAAAAGTCGATTTATAATAGTTATATAAATATTTAGAGTAATCAAAAGTGTATTATTGAAATGATTTTTGTTTAAAGATAGATATTATCATTTTAATTTTTTTCTTCACTAATACTGATAATTACCATCACAGTTAAAATGGACCATTCATTTTGAGACATAAGAAAAGTGAAAAAAAAGTCTATTTTCTTGTAAATTTATAACTAAGAATTTTACTTCTTTTATGTTTTCGTAATTATTTTAATATATAAAAATATTTATGATAGGAATACATATACAAAAATTCTTAATGTAAAAGATAAGAAGCTCCAATAATTTATATTATATTTATAGTTATTTTTAAGATAGCAAATTATTATTAAATAGTGCTAATATTTTTTAATAATATAATTTAGTATTAAATATGTAAATATTTTTAATTTAACAAAGGCAATATTGAAGTAAAATTATTTGAAAATAGAAATTAACTTTTCAAAAATGTATAATAGGAAGAAACTATAGATAATTAAAACTTAACTCTTATGAATTTAAAAAATATGGTAAGGTGATATTATTTATCTACTTTTAGGTTCAAAGATTAAAATAATTAATAAAAATGTTTTCAAATTTTTTAGCAATTTTGTAAATTTATGTGATTCAAAAATATTTAATTAAAATCGAAAATAATTTCATATGTGTTGACATATGATGTATTGTGACAAATTACTATCGACAATAGAAAGTGGACCTCAAGTTAGATAACTGAACAGAGACACATATTCAGATAAGGATCTTTAAGATGACCTTAAAAAGCCTGATGATGGACATTGGCCGTAAGGTGAGTATGATGTTCGGAGACATTGGAGAGAACGAAGGTAAAGATATAAAACATACTGTTTTAAAGAAAGTGAAACTTTTTGGCAGATGAACGAGAAGGGTTAAAATAAAAATATACCCAAATAAATAATTTCCTTTTTAATCTAATACCTGGTTATTAATTAGCAGTATTCACTTTAATATTGATCTAAAACTAACATATCAAGGATTAGAATAAAGATTTTACTATTTATTCTAATTAAATTAATATCATGAAATTAAACTCATCATATCTAATTATTAAAATAATTATTTTAATTTGTTTGCTTAATTAAACAAACTGAAATTTTACTATTTAAATAAAATATTTTTATTTCCATAATGGTGTATAAAAGGAATCGAGGACATGACTAAAATGGTCTTGTAGTTTTTCTCTTTAAAAACTACAAGAAAATAATATTTAAAAGAAGAAGAGCATCAGACAAGGAAACAAATGATGCCGTTGGATTGATAAATGTTAACAATCCACAATCAGTAGCTAATCAGAGGCCAACTGATTTAAGAATGAATGAAGAAGAGAGTGTGATAGATAGAAATATCACACCTCAAGAAAATACAAATATAGAAATATATCCTCTCGTAAAAGGAATGTATTTCTATACCCTTCCATAAGTAAAACTTATGATAAAAATAAAAAATGTACAAGAAAATATCCAATTGAAGTATTAAATGATACATCTAAACTATCAAAATACATTCAGTCTATTAACTTTTGGTTGAATTTTCATCATTTATTCAATGCATATGACTTTAAAATAGATAAAGACTTACATAAAAATGATAAATGTAGACCTATAAATAAATACATGAATACATATTTAAATAATTTTAAAAAAGATATAAATTGTAAAATTGTAGAGAGGACTTTTAACTTTATTTATTTATTGAAAAAGTGGAAAAATATATTAAAATGATATTTAGAATTAACTTATTTTTATTTGTTAAATTTTCTACAGATTGTTTTTTATATAACTTATTACTACTTAACATAATTACAGTTTAATAATATAATAGAATATAAAATTTATTTTACTCAATGTATTTGCAACAATAATTTCTTCTAGTTTTATTCCACTGTAAATTCAAATTCTTGTATTTTTTTATTCACCTTTAATAAGTTTATTATTTAAGTATGGCTTTTTTCTTATTTCAACTATCATTTATGATGTGTTTGTATTCTATCATTACCTTTTCTTAATTCATATACCTTTTTATGAAACTTAAATGCCGTCTTGTGTTTATATTTCATCATAATAGAAAGCTTCTTTACAAATATGATTCTTGAATTGCTCTTAATATGTCTTTAATAATTGACTGTTCTTAAAGATTTATTCTACTAATTCGTTTAATTTTATAAAGTTACTGACTAAACGCACATTTCTGTTAAGATTCTGTATAGCTCTTATTAAGTTTCTTCAATCTGATGTAGATCTTCTATTTATCATGTGAAACAGATTGTTCTATCTACTTATCTTATTCTTTTCTATAGTACAATATCCTCTTGTTTTTTTAATATCCCCTAATGATTTACCTTCTCTTAACTGTATTATTTTTGAGTTTTTATCCACTTAATATATTTTCCTTCTTATAATTATTATATTCTCTAAATTTAATCCATTATGAATTTCTACTAAATTAAAAATTTTAATGATTTCTTTACTTTCAAAGCTCTGATCACCTCAAAATTATAAGATTTATAGTAATTATTTTCACTAATCTTTCTTTCTGTTTTATAAAAATTTTCCATGCTATTTCTTAAATTAGGTTCTCTTCTTACTGTTTCTATAACGCGCACAGCTATTTTTCAGTTATTTGATTTTTACTTTTTCTTCTTTACTTATTTTTTCTACCATAAAAATTTTCAGTTCTTCTCTTCATAAAATTTGTTTCTATTCCTTCTAATTATAGTCTATATCTTATTCTTTTGATATCTAGACCACATTATCGTATATAAATCACAATTCTATATCGTCTTATGTTTTTATTTAGCATAAATTCTGATAATTAAGATATTTTTACTACGTTAAATTAGGTATTTTTTTAATTTCTCTGTAATTTTTAATCTTCTATTATTATTAATATAAAGATTATATTTTATCATTAAAAAATAGAAAGACTTAACATTATAATTTATTAATCTGATAGATTAAATTTTTATTTCAATATTTTATAAAGAATTTGATTGATATTTTCTTATAAATATTATTCTACAAAATAGAGATAGAGTCATAAAAAAATTATATTTTTAATTTAAAGAGAATTGTAAAAAAGTTTAATTATTTAAATAAACAATATTTCTATCTAAAAAATGTTCTTCAATCGATTTACTCGTCAATCCTGAATTTTCTATTTTTAGAATTCTAAGCTTGTCAAGTTTTCGAAATTCTACTATAATCTCATTAGTTAAATCGTTACCCATAACATCTAAAATCATCAAATTCTTCAGATTGCTTATCATTTTTAATTGTTCTGATTTTAAAAAACAACCATTTAATGATAAATATTCAAGATTTTTCATTGTAAATATTACGCTAATATCCAAATTGCTTAAATCACAATTTTCTATAGTTAAAGACTCACAATCCTTCATATAATTAAATATTTCTAAAAATCCTTGTTCAATTTTACAATAATATAGTTGAATAGCCACTTTTTCTTCTTTATTGTTCGATACTACAATATCTTTTAATTCATTGTAACTAGGAATCAGATTATAATTATAAACAACTATCTTTTCCATGTTAGGACATGTATAAAGATTATAGAAATCTTGGCAATTAAAATTTTCCATTTTTTCGTAATTGCGCAAATTAATATATTGAAGTGACTTGTAATCTCTAATTATTATATTCAGGTCAGTAGAAATCAGCTTATTGTTTATTATATAAAGATTTTCAACTCCATTAATTTTTTTTAAAATCTCACCAATACTTTTAGTTTTTAATTCATAAGATTTATCACCAGATTTACTAAGTTTCATAAATTCCTTGGAATTTAAATCAATATATTCGCAGTTTAGTATTTTAAGGCTAAATATATTTTCTGAATCAAATAAACGAATAAAAGATAAATTTAAAAATCTAGCATACCAGCAAAGAATTTTTTCATGTACTTTCGAACACAAGTAATCAAAAGAACAATCTAATATTTCTAAATTCTTAATTTTTGTTTCATCAAATTTTTCACCGTAATAAATATTACCTATTTCATTATCTAATATAAAAATAAAATTTTTTATCTTACCATATTCATTCAAAAGAATTGATAATTGATCTTTCATAACTTGCATTTCTATAATTTCTAATTCATTTGGTATAAATTTATCATCATCTTTTAAGATTTTATCAATTAGTATTGATGATAATCTTTCGTACTGTCTTCTTAAATTTATGCTCTCCTTTTCTTTATCAAATGATAAAAAATCCATGACGTATAGAATATCAAGAAGTTCGTCTACGTTAAGTATATCATTTTTGTTATCCATAAGCATATAATAGATAAAATCAAATGCTTTGAATTTACAATTCTGCAGATCTATTTTATCTTTTTTCCAAGTTTCATTTTTTGTAAGTACTTTAAGTAATTCTGAATCTTCAAATATAGGATTACTTAAGTTGTAAAAACCATGCACATCATATTGAAAAACTATCTCTACTATTTTGTCATTAGTGATTTCTAATGAACACTTTATCAGCAAAAATTGGATGATCAGCATTTTGGGGTCAAAAAAAATAATTTTTTATAAAATTTTAATAATTTAACTAATACGAATATAAATGATATTTACTATTTAATTTATATAATGATAATTTAAAACTGTGATATATTATAACATATCACTTTGTTTTTTTTTAAATTTAATTAAGACAAAATCGTAAATAAATACGTAATTAAACTAAAAAGGGAAAGCTGCTTAGAAATACTCAAAAATGTAAACTATCGAAGAATCGGAAAAATCTGTTTCGAGATTTAAAAAGGATAAATTAAAAAACAATTTAAAAAATAATTGTTTAAAAAAGAGGATATTTTATTGTAAAGATTATGAATAGACAAGAAAGAAATGTTTGGAGGAGCTATCATATAAAGGTATAGAGAGCCACAAGAGTGGGTATCAAAATAAAATTAAAAGTTTAGTTGAATTTTATTTGAAGTTTAACAAAGTTCCAGTAATACAGGATAATTTCATTAGAAATGTTATTCTACAAAATAGAGATAGAGTCATAAAAAAATTATATTTTTAATTCTAAAGTATGATAAAAAAAGTTTAATTATTTAAAAAAACAATATTTCTATCTAAAAAATGTTCTTCAATCGATTCCCTTGTCAATCCTGAATTTTCTATTTTTAGAATTCTAAGCTTGTCAAGTTTTTGAAATTCTACTATAATCTCATCAGTTAAATCGTTATTTATAACATCTAAAACTTCTAAATTCTTCAAATTGCTTATCATTTTTAATTGTTCTGATTTCAAAAAACAACCTCTTAATTTTAAATTTATAAGATTTTTCATTGTAAATATAACGCTAATATCCAAATTTCTTAAATCACAATTCTCTATATTTAAAGACTCACAATCTTTCGTATAATTGAATACTTCTAAAAATCCTTGTTCAATTTTACAAAAAGCTATTTTTATAAACACTTTTTTTTCTTCATTATTCGATACTGCAATATCTTTTAATTTATTGTAACTAGGAATCAAATTATAATTATAAAAAACTATCTCTTTTATATTAGGACATGTATAAATATTGTAGAAATCTTGGAAATTAAATTTTTCTGATTTTTTTAAATTAAACAAATAAATATTTTTTAGTGACTTATAATCTATGATTATATTCAAGTCAGTAGAAATCAGCTTATTAGTTTTTAAAATAAGATCTTCAACTCCATTAGATTTTTCAAAAATCTCTCCAATACTTTTAGTTTTAAATCTATAAGATTTATCACCAGATTCATTAAGTTTCATAAATTCTTTAGAATTCAAATCAATATATTCGCAGTTCAGTATTTTAAAGCTATTTTTATTTTTTGGATCAAATAAACGAATAAAAGATAAATTTAAAAATCTAGCATACCAGTAAAGAACTTTTTCATGTACTTTCAAACACAAATAATCAGAAGAACAATCTAATATTTCTAAATTCTTAAAATTTGTATTTTCAGTTTTTTCACCAAGATAAACATTACATATTTCATTTTCTAATTCAAAAATAAAATTCTCTATCTTACTATATTCATTTAAAAGAATCAATATTTTATCTCTTAAAAATTTCATTTTTATAGTTTCTTCAATTTCTAATGCATTTGGTATAAATTTATCATCTTCTAAGATTTTATCAATTAGTATTGATGATAATCTTTCGTACTGTTTTCTTAAATTTATGTTCTCTTTTCCTTTATCAAATGATAAAAAATCAATAACATATAAAATGTCAAGAAATTCGTCTACGTTAAATATATCATTTGTATTATCTAAAAAAGAATTATAGATAAAATCAAATGCTTTGAATTTACAATTCTGCAGATCTATTTTATCTTTTTTCCAAGTTTCATTTTTTGTAAGTATTTTAAGTAATTCTGAATCTTCAAATATAGGATTGCTTAAGTTGTAAAAACCACGCTCCTCATCTTGAAAGATTATCTCTACTGTTTTTCCATTATTGATCTCTAATGAACACTTTATTAGCAAAAATTGGATAATCAGCATTTTGGGGCTTAAAATTTTTTAATAATTTAACTAATACTGATATAAATAATATTTAGTAATTTAATTGATATAATGATAATTTAAAACTCTAATGTTATTTTAATATTAATAAAATAATTCAAGTTATTTTAATACTGATATAAAAGATGATACTTTGGTATTAAAAAAATTACTTATAATTTATTGATGTCAATACAGTAAAATAAATGTAAAAATTTTTATCAATTAAAATAACTTCAGGGGATAAAAAAAATAAAAAATAATTTTAGTCACTCGACTTGAAGTGTAAGAAATAAAATAAAATTATCATTTAGCAGATGTAATTTAATTTAGAAATTTATTTAACAATGATCTGGTATTAAATATTACATCTATAGAAATATTCTTGGTAAATAAACATTTTGCAGTACTTTAAAATACTAAAAAAAACGAATAATATTGAGATATAAAAATTTTTAAATATAAAATAAAGACATAATATATCATTCCTATAATATTCTAACTATGTGATATTGTAAATAAATTCAAATTTATAATGAAATTAACGTATTTTCTTTCTTCAGTAAGAAATCCTTCTTTATGATTTAGTATGTATTGTAATATTAAATAATATAATAAATATAAGTGCTTAACATAAATTGAGGTTTATTAAATAATAGAATATAACATTATATTTCTAAAACCTATAAAGGAAATAAATACATATTGTTAATTTATGAAAGTTAAGAGTTGTTTAATAATTAACTTGTAAAAGAAAGTGAGTCATCTCAGAGCAATATTATCTATTTTTTATAAGCAACATAGGCATTCATTTCTTATAAATTATTTACAAAAACAGCTTATTATTAAATTTTTATATATTTTAAGTTAAATTAATTTTTTTGAATTATCCAATAAAAAATATTGTATATGAAAATAATTTTTTATTCTTTATTATGATAGAACAGATACTTTATAAATACTTTATAAAATATTTAATATTATCTTTAAATTAAATTAACCGAATGACCTTCCCGATAATATTTTATATTTTAGTTTGTACAAAAAAATCGAAAAAGTTATCTTCATTTCAGATTGTTTCATAATTTATTCTTTGACTAATATTTATAACAATTCAGATCGAATTCTAATTATTTATTTTCATAAAATCTTAAACACTTCAATTGATTTATAACTATTTAATTTGAAATTATAAATTTTTCATAACATTGTTCAACAAGAACTTTTTTGATTATTAAAAATAATTTATAAAAATCTTTTTTTTACTTAATTTGAATTCATACATACTTAATCGATTTCAGTTCAATATTAAACAAAAATTAATTTCAAGATTTAAAAATAATTTAATTAGATTCTAACTCATTCAAAATAAACTCAGTAGCTTTTGTCTTCTCATTAAAATCAGAGATTACAGCAATACCGCATCCACTATTTCTAACCTTTCCACTAGCACTGATTTTTTCAAATTTAACGATTCTTCCTAATTCTTGTCTATCATCAATACTAATGATTGGTATTTTGTTCTTTTGAGCAAAGAAAGTGGCTATTGTTAGAATTCTCTGCTCACAATCTTTTGCAAGTAAAACAACTTTAGCATCATTAGCACAAATTTTCTTAACACACTCTCTGCCTCCTTTAGCAAGGTTGTTACTTATGCGTGCTGCTCTGCAAGCTTGAGTAAGTGCATCTCTGAGTGTATATTGCTGTTCAACAATTGGTTTATATTCTTCGTCTGACATTTGGGGTGAAAATATTTAAAAAAATTTACATTGATTTTTTAAGATACCTTCCTGTAAAAAAAATACTTTATAGAGATTTAAATAAGAGACTAGTGAAGATTTTTTATTATAAAATACTCTTAATTTTCTTAAAATTAGTTTTTCTTTCAGTTGTAACTAATTAATTAGAAGGTTTAATCTAACAGATGAAATATTGTGTTTCATCTTAATAATTATAAAATCAAAATATAAATGACTAAAAAATAATTTTACTAACTCTTTTTTTCTAAAAAAATGACTAAAACGTTAAAAATAATATATTTGGTTTTTATCCTGCTCATATCGTATCATCAATTCATAAAAAAATTGAAATTCAACAATTATTCATTTTTTACCCCTAATAAATAAAATATATCCCTGATTGATATTTGAAAAGCTTTGGCTAGTTATCTAATAATAAATCTAAGACTTTTCATCCTGATGATACATATATAATCAATAAATATAGTTTCATAAAGTATTCTTCTTTAAAAGCAAGGAGCCCTTCAATTAGCATTTTTTCATTCCTCTTCCAAGCTTTATATTTCATACTTAAAAAATTTTATTACACACCTATATATAATCTTCAAGATCTTTAGATTTATTTTAGGACTATTTATTGTATATATGCTTCAATCTAGTTATAATTTTTTCATAAGCTTTGTAATATTTATTTACAATTTCTTCACCCATCAGATAAAATATTACCCTCGTCTTATATTTGTACATTAAGTCTAGTGGTTAGATAGTAAATCTTATTCATTTGTTGAATAAATTTTATAAATTTATAGTACTATTCTACCAAATAAATCTTGTCTTATATATTCTTTCAAAAAAAGAAAAAGGCATATGCAGCCCAGAAGCTTTCATTCAAGAAGAAGTAATTTTATAAAAGTGAGTTTACAAAAAAAATAATTCAAAGTTATAATATATATTGGATTAGGATGAAATATCATAGACAGTTAATTATTTATTTTTTGTCAAGTTCTCAGAAAATACTATAAAAAGTTAGTATAATATAATCGATATCGAAATCTTTTTAAAATAAGATCAAAAGAGTTTTATCATGGTGGAACTAAAACATCTTATTTTTTTAAAATGAAAAATCACAGCTAGTAATGATAAAAAAATTCACATTATCTGAAATTTTAGAACAATAACCTATTAACTAAACATTAAAAAGATTTAGACTTATGATATGACTTTCTTTTTACTATACATAATTATTAATAAAATTTTAACTTGAATTATCTTAACAAAAATACTTTAATGATCAAATGTAGTATTTCAAAAAGGCGTTATTTTACTGATTTAGTAGGTTTTATCTTTTATTGTATTTATTATACAGCCAAGTTTTATAAGTTGACAAAAATGTTCCTATACTATTTAAATAATTCGTATAGTTCTTCCAAAATAATCATAAGACATTAGTCTTATTAAGAATATTATACTATGTTTAACTTAATAAATCAATTAATAGATGGATCTTATGATATTTGAATCATTATTTTTGTGTTGTAAGTATGAGTTTATAACATATTCTCTCTTAAAGATTAGAAGTATATTAAATATAATTTTCAGTGTTTTAAAAAATGAACTTTAGACTAGCAAAACGTATTTAATCCTTAAGATTATCCTTCTATGAATTATTTTAGTATAATTAGGTATTTATTTAACACGTCACATGACTCTACCTATTTATTTTAATGAACTGTATTATAAATACTAAAACATTTTACTTAATAATTTTTTATATTAAAAAAGTAACTTCTCAAAAAATTTAATTTATTTAATTTTTTTCCAATATTTTTTATCTTTAAATAATTCTATATGTCCAAGATGTTCATCAAAATTAAACATAATATTTAACTTATCTTGTATAAGTTCAGAATGTTTAAAAGATACTACATCATCACTCTTACCATGGAATCCTAAAATATTACTCATTATATTAATTTTTGGATCTATTTCACTAACTTCAAAATTAATATTACTAGGTATTGGTATTAATATATTAACTAATGAAGATACAAATTTGGGTAGAAAATTTATATTTGATATTTTTTTATCGATAGATTCTTTAACAATATCCTTAGTAGAACTAAAAGGAGAAAATAAATAAATATTTCGTATCTTCCATTTTTGATTAGAATTATGTCTTAGTAAATAGTTGTCATAAAAAAATAGAGCAAGTGTAGCTCCCAAAGATTGACCAATAATAACAAAATCTTTTATCTTGTATTTATTTGATAAATATTTTAAAGAAAAATACAAATCATCAAAAACATCTTTCTTATCAAACTCTAGATCTGAATCTCCAAATCCTCTATAATCAGGAATGTAATACATATTTTTAGGATCCATCTTATCTTTTATATCGTATCCATCTACGAAAGATCTTCTATTTTCTGTAGTACCATGTAGCAATACATAACATATTGTAGGATTATCAGGGGTATACAAGTATCCTGGTATATTTACGTTAGAACTCTTTTCTATATAATAATTTATGAAGTATGGATGTCTACTAAAAAAATCAGAATCCTTTTTAGATTCATTCAGACCTAAAAATATTCTTATCAATCTTTCAGTAATAAATTTCATGTCCGTTTGATGGATAAAAAAAATAAAACAGTTTTTGATTTAAAAATTAATTGGTTCTTTTTTTGGTAAATAAATACAAAAATATATAAAATTATATTTATATAAAGTGAATTTTTTTATTAAAGAAATATCAAAAATTTTATTAAAAATTTAAATAAGTTGAAAAAGTCAAGAATTAAATTTTTTTAATAATATTTTTGTTCAAAAATTATAGAAAATGACTCGAAATAAATCAATGATTGATAATATTTGTATTCAAGAATTATAGGATTAGAATTAAATTTAAGCTATTGTATAATAATAGGTTATGTAAGAATAAAAATATTTACAAATTAATAAAATACGATGACATTAATACGTCACACCAGATATATAAAATATTTAAAATAATTGGATAGTGATTCTTAAGAATTAATCATCTATTTGTCCAAGTTTTTTAGTCAAAAAATTATCTTTAAATGAAATTTAATAATAGAAATACACATTCATTCTGAGAAAAGAAAATCATTATCTTTGAAAATATTAATTATTAAATGTATACATATTTTTAAACAGAATAATTTTTTGAAAGATAAATGTCAAATATTTCATATTATTTTAATTTAAAACAAGATTTTTATTAATAAAGATAAATTTGAAATGATGTTAGACAAATAATAATCGAAACTTTATACTTAAAATTATTTCATAAAAATATATATTTCTTAGATGATACATTAATATTTAAGTAGATTTGATTGTAATTAAATTTTTTTTATAAATAAGTAATAAGGCTATGTAAATAATTATTTTTCACAATCCAATCAAATTAAACATTAAAAATTAAGTTACAAAAATATAGTTGAGAATTTTATTGATATAAGTGTTAATTAAGATCAATTACATTATTATTTTAAGTTATTTATCTTTAATTATTATAAACCTTTCTTCTATAACATTTCTTTGTATTCATTCAATTTAAAAAATCTTATCTTTTAATAATTAAGGACAAATTAAATGTGATTTATTTTTTAGTATCATTAAAAGAATATTTTTAGACCAGTATAAAATAAAATTTAAATACATTATTTTTGTTATATGACAAATGATAGTGATATTTTTATCACCCTCTTGTTCATTGAGATATGGTACGTCTAATTTTTTTCTTTCTTTTTCTTCTTGTAAAATTCTCTATTCTAATATTAATTATTAACATATTTATTAAATTTTTATTTATTTATTATAATTAAGATATACTTTAAAAAGTATCTTACAATGTATGAAATATCGTTATTTAAAACTATTAATTAATAATTATAATGACATATTATATTCTACACTTCTTTTTTCGTCATGATCCATGTAAATTCAATACATAGAGTTTAGTATTTTGATTAAAAATAGATTTATTATTTAAGGTCTGTAATAAATTTTCTATAATATATCTGTCAATAATGTTATTAATTAATTTGCTTTCTTTCTTAATGAGGTAAAAAAATTAAATATTTTTAATACTTTTCAACAATTATAAGAAGGTACTTGACAATATCATATATAAAATACTTACTCGTGTATTTGATAAGTCATCTTTTTATAAAAAATAATACTATCAGTGATAACTAAACAAATTATTAGTTTGCAGCAGAATGTTAGACCACGAATTACAAGTTCAAGACGTTTTTAATAATAATGAATTTATATTTTTAATCTAAATTTAAGATAAATAAAACAGTATTAAATTGCCATATTCAAGTATTTAACTTTAATTTACACAATTAGAGAAAGAGAAAATAGCATATCATAAAAGAATTATATGCAAATTTATAAAAAAATAAATATATTATTTCTAATAGATATATCTAATCGTATAAAAGATTATATAGTAGATGTTTAAAGAATCTCTAGTTTTTTATCATATATATAAAACCTATATTTTTTATTTTTCAAGAATAAAGAATGATTAAAAATTATGTGATTTTTAAAAATACTAATTAAATTGAGTATTTTGATTATTAAAGATATTTATTTATTATTTACTAATTAAATTATTCTTGGCTCTAATAGACTATTTATATCTTTTTTGTTAATTAAACAAATGTGTTAAATAATCTTATAAAGATATTTGTATTTAAAGTCTTTACAATATATTATTTTTTTAATTTTATTTCTTGTATTAGTTACAATAATTAAAAAGACCTTCAATGTATTGTTTTTTTGACAATTAATATATGAAAAAAATTTGGCATTTATTTAATTTTGAAATCCCTTATGTTTGTTAAATTTCTTCATTCAGAACTAAATTACGTAAAAATATTTATTGTCAATTTGATATGTGTTACAATTATTTTATTAAATTAATATTATAAATATTATTGTAATGAAATCTTTTATATGTAGCTTAGAAGACTTCCATTCACAACAAAACAATTAAAGTTATAATTTAAATTTATGTATCTTTTTAATTAAATTGTCTCAGATGAAGTATAATAGATGAAATCTATGATTTAATAAATTCCCTCCAAATATTGTTACGAAATTATTACATTAAAAATCTCATTTGATATTTTTTAATCAAAGTTGATTTTTGACATTTCAACCTCAAACAAAATAAATTGTTTCAATTAATAAATATTTAATGAAAAAAAATAATTCACCCATAATGATTATTAGACACAAATGCAATACCAAAGAAGAAGTTAAAAAAAAAGTAGCAGAAATAGGAAGAAAGTCAATTCTAGTATTTGGATCAGCAACATGTCCACCATGTAGAGAATTAAGCAGAATGCTTGATAATTGGAATACAGATAAATGTTTAAACTTCATTGATCTAAAGAAGCCTGAATTCGTTGACATGGACTATTTTAAAGAAAAATATGATTTAAAGGGATTCCCAACTTTAGTAGTTGTTGATGATGAATCTCTAGATAAAAAAGACATGTTAGTAGGATTTAGAAATGAGGAATTTGTCTTTGATTTTATCAATAGAAACTTTAAAAATTAAATCCAGTTATCTTCATTAATGAAAGCTAATATATCAAAAATTATTTTTTATTTTTTAATATGTAGTTGAATCTACAAATATTAATTAAAAACAAACAAAACAAGTCAATATTAAGTTCTTCCTTAAATTTTATCATAAGAGTATGCGTAGACTTACTATAAAACATATAACATCTTTTATCCGTATAATTAAAAAATTCGCTCACATTTTCATTAAGATATTCTATCTTCTTACTACCACTTATAAAAAATTTACTTAACACAATATCGTAATCATTATAATTTATGAATGATAACTGAGTATTAATATTTTTATTAGTATAATAACACGTATCTATCTTTGTATAATACTTATCGTATACAGCTTTATTTAAGTACTTAAGTCTTTTTAAAATATCTTGTGATGGATATCTTACAATATATTTACCATTATCTATGTACACGATCATATGTCCTTCATCAATTTTACTATATTCTTCTTTATTAGCATTTAGACTTATTCCGTTATACTTAAATTTCAAAAAAGATTTTAAAATATTTGGTACAGAATACATTTTCTTGTTCTGTATATATATCAATAAAGAGATACAATCAACTAAGAAAGTATTAAAATGTATCAAATATCCATTTCTATCTAAATATTCACGTATACAAAAAGATATATCACTAATTTCTTTTGTAAGTATTCTGTCATAGAACTTCTCAATAAGTTTGTTATTCAGAATAGATATCTTAGAATATTTTGTTAATATAAAACTATGAGAAATCTCTTTAGGACTTTTAAGAATTTTATAAATCTCATATAAAGCTATTTTACTGATTAAAGGTGTATTCTCTCCTAATATAATAAATATATTAAAAATATTATCACTTAAATATTTTATATCTAAATCTATTTTGATTTTATTAAGAAATGACATAGTCAATTCTATATTATACTTAATATCAACCATTAATCCTTTGACTAAACAATTATTGTGGGTTAAATAATCTAAAATCTGCTTGTCAATATTTTTCTTAAATTTTAACCCGTAGAAATTTTTATTCTTCATATCGTAAGATAAACACTTAAGTTTCTCAAAGAAATTTGTGTAAAAATTCAATTCTAGATCATAAGGATACATCTTGTTGTACAAAGCAGATAATACTTTGTACTGATCAGAGTATTTCAATAAAAAAGTATCATAAACATCATTAAAGTCTCTGTTTGATATTTCTATTTCTTTGAGAAGTGTGTCGGTGTCTAAGCTTATGTTGTACTTTTCTAATATTTTGTTTATCTTTTCTTTGTATTCGTTATATTTTTGCATAGATATCTAACGGAAGGGCTCTAAAAAATATTTATCTATTAAAATAGAGAAAGAGCTTTGTTAAAGATCAAATGTATCAAGAAATATAATTAAAGGGATCTAAAAAATATTTATCTATTAAAATAGAGAAAGAGCTTTGTTAAAGATCAGATGTATTAAGAAATATAATTAAAGGGCTCTAAAAAATATTTATCTATTTTAATAGAGAAAGAGCTTTGTTAAAGATCAAATGTATTAAGAAAGTAATTTAACATATATATGTCTTAAATAATTAGTATAATTATATATAAGTCTTTAATGATTTTTTAGACAATTCTAAGCTAAAAAAATAAACTCAATTGTAAACACTTATGTCATTTTCACAAATAATAAGTTTAGATAATCTCAATTAATTTTTCTATATAACAATACTATGTGTCTTAATTTGAAAATAATTTAGCTTTTATTAATGTGAAGTTATATCTATTATTATGTAAAATAATATTCTAAATTAGATTATAACATATTTATAAAACTTTGTTAAATTAAATTATTTTTTAATCGTTAATTACATGTGATCAATCAAATTGAAAACTGTATTCAAATAGTAACTATACTGTTTGTTATATAATAAAATAACCTCTTTTTCTCATTGTCTATTTTTTTATTTCTAATCTAAAATTTTGTATTCTAATCTCTAATTGCCTTTTTATGTAAAATGATGATTAAATTGTCTATATAAAATCATTTAGTTCTCTTCTATATTCACCTTCCTAATCAACTATATTTTTTCAAAAAAATTGCACATATTTTATATACATGACCTACGACTTTCAATTAGGTATGTTTCTAACAGTTTTCTTAAATTCATACTGTAAACAAAAAATCAAGTTATGTACTAACAGACCTAAATTCGCCTTAAAATCTTCATTTCAAATAGTATCAGACAATCTTGTAAACTCTTTTTATATTTTTAATTTTCTTTTGTATCAGATATTGAGCTTTTAATTGATTAAGCTACATAGCATTAGATTTTTATAGTAAGTATCTTATTGTGTCACTTCATAATTCTCTTTGTTTTTAACTCTTATAAAGATTAATATTTATTTCACTTGTTTTATAAAAGGTTCAATTTTTTTCAATATTACTTTAATTAATATATCTCTTTTTAGCTTTGATAAGTTCTCTTTTTAGACTTGATAATTTCTCTTTTTATTTTGTAATATTCTTCTAATTTAGCTAAATTTCATATTTGTACTTAATTTTACTATTAAATAAATATCGTAATTGGCTTTGTATCTAAAATAACATTAATGAATATTTCATAAATGAAAAATATCAAACAATGTGCTTATTCTTATCTACTGAATAAAATACTAGCATAACTTTAATCTCTAAATAAAATCTTAATTTCAATATAATTTATTTAATTATGAAACAACTTACCATTTAAACTATCAATACGACTAATATAAAGTTATCTTCCTTAATTTTTTTTCAAATTATTCATCTCTTCTATAAAAAAGAGAAATACCATCTAAGATTTATTTAAAGATTAATTAAGTATGGCTAGTTTAAACAGTTATCTTTAAATATAATAAAAGTTAGATAATGTCCTATATTTATACATAAGAAATAATATCAAAGTAATCTCTAACATTAGTTTTTATTTAATCTTTTATACTTCTCAAAATCATCTATGTTGTAAGACTTTAACTAAGTATTCTCTCTAGTTATTAATTTATTTTATACTTTCAAAATCATCTATTAAATTATATTAATCTTAAATTTTGATATATTAAAGTATTTCTTATTATTTAACTTCGTTCAACAGTCATTTTTGGGTTTTCAACTCTACTTTCTGATAGGATCATCTCTTCTTAAACTTACTTACTTTATTTTCTAAGGGTCAATTTTAAGTTCTTTACAGTTAAACGATAGAATATTATTTAAAATTTAAACATTCATTACTCATTTTATACAGTCTGTATATTATCAAATCTTAGTATTTCAACCACCTACAGACCCATTTTCAGTAATAATAATATTTTTAACGGACTAATTAAAACTGAAACTTTTAACAAATTATTTATAATCCAATTTTTAATAATCATTAATAGTTAACAAACTAATTAGAACTTGAACCTATGACAAACTAATTAGACTTCAAACTTTGACCCTCTTTAAAATATTTAGCCCTCTTTAAAATATTTAGCCCTCTCTAAAATATTTAACCCTCTTTAAAATTTTTTAAATATCATTAATTAAATTTAACAGGTAAATACAACAAAAGAAAAAAATATCATTTGTTAAATATTAAAATTGTAAAAATAAAATATTTATTTTAAAATTAGATAAAACTAAAATCAACATTTTATTTATTTTTTTTTAATTTATAACGAATGTAAATTTTATTATAACATAAATAAGACCTAATGTTTATATATAAAATATCTAATGAGAATATTTATTAAATTAAAATTCTTCCCCTTTTCTATTATCAATTAAATAAAAAAAATTCAAATTTGACAGTTAAAAATATCTTCAATATTTTTTATTAAACAAACATGTTCCACGTAATATACTTTCCTATGACGTAAGTCATAATGTAAAAAATGACATATTAGACATTTAAAAAATTATTCTTATAGAAAATCAATAATAACACAATAAATATTACAAATTATGAAATAAATTAAAATTATTTGAAGCCGAGAAATATTTTATTTTAAAAATCAGATATAAAATTTGAAATTCTTAGCTTTTTTGTATATTCTCCATAAGATTAAAGCACCCACTTCACATTTATAAGATGTGTTCCCAGTTGAATTCTCACTTTTCTTATTCCTTCTCTCATTCTGAAACCAGATCTGAATTGTTCTACTAGACAAATCCAGTAAAATACTTAAATCATTCTTAGTCTGTGAAGAAGGATATTTAGTCAATATAAAGACTTCTTTAAGAACAGCATTCTGAAATTCTGTCTTCTTGTTTCTCATAAAATCAAAATCATCTTCTTTACCCATTCTATTCAGTTTAATCAATCCTAATGCTGCTTGTACTATCAGCTCTTGTTTGTTTATATCGTTCATATTGGTACAAGGTCTAATAAAATAAATATTCGTATTTTTAATTTATAAAAGACAAATTTTAAAAAAATATTATTTATCCAAAATGAAGAAATATCAATAGTCGATCATGGTTCTAATTAAAGAATCACAATAAAAAATGTCATAATGAGTCATAAATAAAATAGACCCCTTTAGGATAATAGACTAATAAATTAGAATATTATAGCAAAGAAAATAAAATATTTTATTAAAATATTATTTTAGAATTTTGTTATTTCTTTATAAATGTATTAATAAATATTTATATAGTATTTATTTTTTATTTATATGTCTTTATATAATATTTATATTATATTTATAAATGTATTAATAAATATTTAAATTTATATTTAAATTACATTTGATTGTCAAATATATTTAAATTTTAATTGATCATCTTATTTATTTAATTAAAAGAATATTTTGTTAAACATTTTTGTTTTTTAAATATTTATAAAAATGATTATATTTTTTTTGTTAGTGCGTATGTAAACTGAAATTTAATTTAGTTATAAAACAATAAAAAATATTTCTAAAAAATTTAAATTTAATCTCACTAACATTTGAGAAATCAAATAAAATAAACTATTTTTATACTACTGGAAAATACAAAACTTCCAAAATGAATTAGAATAAATAAATTATTAAAATATCAATATACATTTTATGATACAGTTTTGATTGATTTTTTTGACAGGATATCATCATAAACAAACTAACTAATATTTGATAAAGAAAAAATAATACAAATAGATATAAAATAATTTACATATCTAAATATATGATAACTAAAATAAAATTAATTACATATCTGATAACTAAAATAAAATTAATTACATATTTGGTAAATTTAATAAATATATTTTCAAATGTGGTAAATTTAAAAAAATATTTAAATATATGATAACTAAAATAAAATTGATTTTCAAAGATGGTAAGTTTAAAAAAATATTTAAATATATGATAACTAAAATAAAATTGATTTTCAAAGATGGTAAGTTTAAAAAAATATTTAAATATATGATAACTAAAATAAAATTAATTCTCAAAGATGGTAAATTTAATAAATTAATTCTTAAAGATGGTAAATTTAATAAATTGATTTTCAAAGATGGTAAATTTAATAAATTAATTAAATATAAAACAACTTTAAGTAAATAAACTAAATATATAGCAACACTAATAAATTAATTACATATATAACAACTTTATATAAATAAATGTTATTCTATTTGATAATAAATTATACTAACATAATCTATCATTTTCAATTTCTTATCAAAATTCTTGTTATTCATTTACAGCTACGTCATTTAATTGATCTTTTGATAACCATCTCAATAAAAGTCTAGTAATTTAATATATTTTACATTTGATCTAATTAGCTAGATTATTAACCAGAGATTTAATATCAAGTAATAAAAAATGATAAAGTTTGTTAAAAAAGACTTGAAATATTTTTTATTAAAAAAAAGAGCCTTTTAGAATATTTTAAAAAAATATATTTTTTTGAATAATTTGATGATAGCTAAGACTTCTTGTTGTGACGTATAAAAATATCTTATAATATTTATTTGTAAATATTCTTATCTCTAATATTAAGAACTATCAATAGACTAATCATCTTATAATATTTATTTGTAAATATTCTATCTCTAATATTAAGAACTATCAATATACAATTCTACTTGTTATTAAGAATTCTTTAATTCATCAGCTAACTTCTATAATTCTATTTATTAATAATCTAAAATTATAATCTTTCAATAAATATGATAACTTTGACAGGTGAAGTGTTATTTTATTTACAACGAATTTATAAATAAATTAATACGAGAATAAAAAATCTAATTTCCGTTTATTGATATTTTTGACATTATTTGACTTATGAAAATAACCAAAAGGAGAATTATTTCATAAGTTCAAAAATATAATATAATAAATATTTATCTATTTAATATCATACTTCTTATCTAATTAATGATACTATAGTTATTAATTAGACTAATATTAAACACAATAGAATTGATTAATTAACTTTACATCTTAGCTTATCAAAGAGGTATTGTGTTTGATTTTATTAAATCAGTAAAAATTGAGTAATTTAATAAACTTAAAGTGTATTTGCTATAAATAAATATAAAAAAGGTCATTCATATTATTGATAATCAATACTTGTTACTTATATAATTAAATAGTACAAATATTACTGATAATCATTAATTGTTACTTATATAATTAAATAGTACAAATATTACTAATATAAAAAGACTGGCAGATTAAAAAAAACATCATTTAATTAATTTTTACTTCTTTGATACTAAAATTGATTTGTTTAAATAAGTAATCAATTAATGACAAAATAAAAGATATTTTAAACTGAAAATAATATATTCAACTGAAAAGTGACATTTTAAATAAGTAATCAATTAATGACAAAATAAAAGATATCTTCAACTGAAAAGGGATATAAAATTATAAATAATACTAAAAGTTAAACTAGTTGGAATTTTAAGTCTTTAACTATAACAATATTTATTGATGAATTTAATAAAATTATTAGCATCTTAGATAAAGCATTAATAATTTATCTTTGATCTAACAAATAATAAGATTCTAAATTTATAGAAGAGAACTTCTTATTTATTGATAAATAACTTATTTGAAAAAAAGAAAACTTCTTTTTTAATAATTAAATATTTATTAAGGTTAAATAATTTTACATTAACTTCAATTATTAGTTAAAAATATAAAAGTCGTCAAATGTCAAGTGATTCACTTACTATATGACGTGTCTAAAATAAAATATTTGTAATTTTATATTTAGAAAAATAATTGGGATATTTTATTATTCATTGCTAAAGTTTTTCTTTTTTTAAAATAGGAATGTCAATAAGAAGTTAAATTTTAAACTTATTATTTTTGTATATTTAGTTTATCTTATAAAGAATAATTAAATTTGAATTTTGATTTCATATTATCTTAGAAAGTTTGAAATATACATAAAAATAACAATATGTATAAAAATTATTTTTATGAGTCAAAATATTTGATCAATTAATATTTTTATAAATTTGTTATTTGGTTTCTTTGAACTATTTTCATTAGTTAAAAATTTAGTGTTTTTTTAATTTATATGAAAAAAAAATCATTTTAACATCAAATTTTTCAAATATTAGAATTAGTTTATTTATCTTTTAAATGATTTAAATTACACTAAGTTAGTAAATATGAGTTTAATTAAATTAAAATAAACTATTTAATAAATTTTGGTAAAAAACCCCAATGATTATGTCTACTTATTTTATGATATGGATACATTTTTTTATATGTAAGAATTCTGAAGTAAAATCTGTGATCTTAATTAAATTTTCAACTGATGATACTTTATCTTTAGAAAAAGATTCTATTATATGTAAAATATCTGAGTTTCTAAATACAGAAATAACCTTTAAAGATAGTGAATCTATTGATCTAGGAAAATTTAGTAGAAAGAGTTTTGAAATAGTTTGTTCTCTTTTTAATAAAGAATCTACTGCTAGTATAACCAAAATTCAATTAATTGAAATAGTTAATTTAATTAGCTACTTAAAATTATCTAAGAAAGAAGAGAATAAAGTTTATATAAATCTTCTTTTTAGAAACTTAGGATTGATTCTAGTTAGGAATATTAATTATGAAGATTTCGATCTAAAAAATGAAGATATAAAGAACTTAAGTAATTATTTTGATATTACTTATTCAATATTTAAAGAAAGTTTAAAATCGATTAGAAATGAATTATCAATTAGTATCGTATCTGAATTAGTTTGTATATGTAACAAAGATTCATTGGATTGTGATTTGTATACAGATTTTATCGTAAAGAATGTTGTAGATTTCAAGTATGATAGTTCAGAAACTATGTTAATGAAAACAATTTATTGGTTTTCTAAAGCTCTAAATCTTTCAGAAATTTTATTCTCTAACAGATTTCCTGTAATTTACGTTTTAATATTCGATCCAACTAGTGAAATATCTTATATAAAGAATAAAAATCAGATTTCAAGTCTTCTTTGTAAACTTAAAGAACAATTTCCTAAGATTTTGAGTTTGAGTATAGATAATTTGCCTATTTTATATGACGATTTATTGGTGATTTATTCTATAGAAGATATTTCTGTACTAAGTTTAAAAAGTAATGATTTAGTTAATTTTACATTTCAAGGAGCATGGAATTTAAAAAAATTGAGTATGTTTGAGATTTCGAATTTTATCGTAAATTCAACTGATTTATTTTATTTGACAGAGAAAAAAATTTAACGAATTTTATATTTTCTAATTGTTGCATCACTAATACGAATTTATATTCTTTGGATAGAATAAAACAGACCGATTTTCCCTGCTTGAAAAATATTGAAATTACTAATTGCGACATTGATCACGATTTTTTCAGATTTTTAGAAAATTTTAATAATATTACGAAACTAACGATTAAAGAAAGTAATTTAGAACGATGTAATATAAATATAATTTTGAATTTATCTTGTCTTAAACATATAGAACTAGAAAGTTGTATATGTTCTATTAAGAAAATTAGATTTTCGATTAATCTACCAAAATTAGAATATTTAAATTTATCAGGTATAAATCTTAATGAGAAGATGGTTTCAGTAATTCTAAAAATACAAAATTTAAATCATTTGATAGTTGAAAATTGTGATTTAACAGATGATTTATTTGAAAAACTAATTAAGTTACCTAATTTAAAATATATTAATATTAAAGAAAATCTTAAAATTACGAGAGAAAAATTACGATATTTGGAGAGTGAGTTCGGAGAAAAAATAAGAATTTTTTATTAAATGATTAGTTAAAATTTATAAATTATAAAGTATTACTAAGCTTAAAAAATATTCGCTTTGACAAAAGAGTTTGATTTTTTAATTTATTTAATTGTAAACTTACAACTTACTTAATTGTTAATGTAAGATAAATTTTATAATCTATTGAATTAGAAACACACAAAAAATTAACTTTACAACTTACTTAATTGTTAATGTAAGATAAATTCTTACAATATATAGAAAAAATACGCACAAAAAATTAAATTTACAACTTATTGAATTTAGACGCGAAAAAAGATTTTTTAAACTGAAAATCTAACTCTGTGATATTGAATAAAGTAATTTAATCTTATGTTTTAATTTAATTTGATTAACAACTCTATTTAGAATTTTATTTAAGTCCAACTCTTTAGTATTGTAATTCATATAATAAATGATTATTTCTGTTTGATAATATATCAAATAATTGTTTTATAGATGAAATTGAAATCTGTTCTTCAAAAATTCTAACTAATTCAATATAAATATTTTTATTTTCTACTATACTTAAAAATTCATTGTATAAAAGTATAGAATATACTTAAAATTCATTATACGATCTATCTCTCTCAATATTTTGTTAATTAAATTTCTCATCAGATATATCCGTTTTATCTCTCGATAAATTTATATAACTATTTTCTAAAAATTATAAAATTGATTCTTACCTATTATAGTAAAATTATAAACCAAATTAATTAAAATATCTTTTTACACAGATTTACTTTGATAAAGTATCTTATAATTCTATATAAATTATTTTTCTTTAAAAATCTCGTCAATTTTTTTTGTAGATCATTAAATTTAATTTTTCGACATTACGAATAAAATTCTACGCAAAATTCAAAAATTTTATTAGAAATTTTTATATTTTTCTCAAACATTGTTTTACTATCAATTTCATTTCTATAATATTAAATATTGTTCCATATAAATCTATCACCTTTAAAAGCTAAATCAAATTTTCTAGTAAAAATTTAATCCTTGTATTTTCAACCTTTTTTATTATATTCAATAGTCGTATTTCTGATAATTAATAGATTATTATTTAGTTCGTTATATTTTAAATTAATTAAATATGATCCATCATTTATATTCAAATATTTGTTTTGAATATAATATTCTTTTAAATAATCTGTAAAATCAAAAGAAAACATATCAAAATTGAAATATTTTTCATTTGATAAACATATAATAAGATATTTTATCATTAAAATAATATTTACTTATCTGAGATATTTATCATTAAAATAATATTTACTTGATATATTTTATCATAAGTATATTTCTTAAATAATAAATTATTTCGTATTATTGATTTATACTCTAATCTTTATATTTTTCTTTTATATGAATTGTTTACTTATCAAACTGATTCATAAATTCAATAAAAAAGTCTTGATTTTTTATATGACTCAAAACACAAATATTTACAATTATGTATATGAAATGTTTTTATCAATAAATTGTAGATTATGAACTTTTATTATCAATAAATTGTAGATTATGAAATGTTTTTATTAAAAGCAAAAAAATACCTCTTTTACTTCATAAACTTCAAATTTATAAAAAATATGTTGATTCATGATAGAAAATAAAAATTATAAAATTTATAAAAAGATATATTATTACTTTCTATTTTAAAGTCTATATCAAAATTTATAAAATTAAAATAACGTTTAATTATGAATTTTTAAATAAAGTATATTAAAATCTTCAATAATTATTTGAATACATTTAAGCATTTCTTTTCTTATTTCTATAACCCTAATTATACTAATTAATACTTGATCTATAGTATTCAATTCTTTATAAGCCATTTGATTTCCATTTTGATCTTTATTTTTATCATCTATCAAAATTTTTATTATTTCTTCTGCTATTTCTCCATGATTATTTATAGAAGAATTTAATATTTCTTTTCTTAAATTTAATAGTTTATAATAAAACATTTCTGGATCAGAAGCTAATCTGGAAGATATTGGACTTAAAGATTTCAATTTTTTAAAACAATCTATCAATTTATTCAAATAAAAAATATAATTTATATTTAAATCAAACGATAAATTAAAATTATACTTTTGTGAGATAAGTGTATTATCAAACTTTCTTTCTATATTTTTTAATTTAAAATTTAAATTATTATATCTATGTTTGATTATTTGGATATTTTCAATAATACTAGGATATTTTTTTAATTCATTGTTCCAAATATTAGTTAATACAAATTTTTTAAAAAAAGATTCATCTTGGAATGAAATATTTTCATTTGAAATCAAAATTTGTTGTTCTGAAGTGTTTTCATTATTAATATTTTCTATGAATTTATTTTTATGAAGTGTTTCAATTGTATTTGCATAATTTTTTAATTCTATTTTTTTTAAGTCTTTGATTTCACAATCAGTTTTATCTATCAGAGTAAGAGATACAATTTTTATCAAAATATAATAAATCATTTTAGAGGGAATAATTTTCATTTTTAATCAAAAAGTACACGTCATATTGTATTAATTTATATATTTTGTGTTATAAAAATTTATAAATATATAATTAGTTAATAAATAATATTATGATTATTAAAATACAATCTATAAAATAATTGAATTAATGACGTAATATTTAAATATATCAAGGTGTTAATATTTCTTAATATTACAAATGACTTAACAAAATAATTAATTTTGATATCTTCTGAATTAATTTTAAATCAACATAACGAAATTAATTAATGATGTGATATTGTAAATTGATTACACATCTAAAAAAAGATATTTCAGTTTTGATTCAGTAATAATTAGATCAGAGAATATAAATTTATAACTGATTAATTATTTTTTATATACTTCTAAATAAAATAATTCTTTTGATTATTATACGACTAGAAAAATATGATTATTTCTTATGATTATAACTGATTAATTATTATAAGACTTGAAAAATAAAATTATTTCATTTTTTTATTAAAATGACAACCAAATACAGAACTCCAGTTTAAATAATAATTATAAGTGTATGATTGTTATAAATAATCATAAGAAAGGGTATCTATAATGAAACAGGAAAAACTAACATTAAATTTACTTGAAATAATTAATGTAACAATAAGATTCATCCAAAAAATAGATTAAATCTAACCATATATGAAAAAAATTTAGACCTTTATATTTTAATAATTTAATTATGTTATATTAAATAAAATCTTGGCTATATACTTAGACTTCTGTTTCCATATAATTAGTGTCAGGAGTAATAATAAAAACTAAAATTCTTAATATATTGACGTCATATGTAATTCAATGACATATTCGTGAATTAAAAAATAACACTAGTTTAACGAAGAAAGTAATGTGAAATAAAAATCTAAGAAAAGAAATCAACAATATTAAAATAAAAAAATTGAATAAACATTATATTTAAGGAAGAAGATAAAGTTTAGCTTACAATATATTTTTTATATAACTGATAATATTTTAATTGGTTATTTAGATAAGATATTAAAATATTATCAATAAATAATATTTAAAATCTATTTAAGATTATTAATTATTTTTTGATACATTAAAATAATTTTAACTTATTAAGAACCATTTTTAATTCAAATAATTACGAAACTATGAAAAGGTTTCATTAATTTGCTTTTTTATACAAAAATAGTTAAATTAATTAATTGTAAAAACAATTATTTTCAAGAAACAATCTCTGATAAAGACGTAGAGATTAGGGTCAACAACAATTAGGAAATATTTTTAATAAAACATAACAGATTAGATATTATTGTCATAGACAGAAGGAATAAAGAAATATCACTTGAGAAAATTCACAGCAAATCGAAACTGAAAAATTGAGAAAGTATGATCTTCTTGCAAATTAATTAACACAAATGCAAGAGTATAAAACGGTTATTGTGATGTATTTATTAACATGAGATATCGTGGTATCAAATTTTTATGATAGTCACAGAAGAAGACTGGGGATTCCTTTTAGATTGAAGCTTACATTCAGTATATAGTCTTAAAAAAGACCTTATAGAGTATTTTACTTGACTACAGAAGAGATGGAGATTTTAATTATGTCTGTAGAATATTTGAAGAAATACAAATGAAAGAAAAGAACCAGGCCTTAACTGTATTAAAGCATAAACATTTTTGGATTCATAATTTAATTATATACGATATAAAATAGACTTATCTTATTCATGAATAATAAAATTAATAAATTTTAATGACAAATTAAATAATTTTTTATATTTAAATATTTACAAACATTCATTCAATTGTTTAATCTAAAATTTTTCTGAATTATACTACAAATAATTTAGTTCTTCAAATAATGTAAGCTATAGAATTTCTCTTGTATTTTGATACTTTCTATGGTTTGTTTGTTTTCATTTTGACTTTCTAAGAATCATCTTAAGATTATCAAATTTATATTTGAAGTTTACTAAATATTAGTTCAAATAATCTGTAACTTTTCTCATTTCCCTTATAAGAATTATCATATACCCTTTGATTTATATTTGTTAGTCTTCCAAATTTTTAAATATTAGTTCAAATTATCTTAACTTTTCTTATTACCCTTATAAGAATTATCAATTAAATTTTTTGTTAATTTAATTAAAATAAATTTCAGATACATTTTTTTTATTAATTACAAACAACCCTCATGAAATTATCATTTTTGATTTTAATTTCCTCTACGAAAATAACAGAAAATAGGTTATCAAATTATAATATAAATAAAAATATTATTGAAGAAGCTGATAAAGAAATAGAAAAAATAATTATTGATTTAGTTAAACAATATGACGAGAAAAAGTCTTGTTTTGGAAATCGGAATCTAATTGATGAAGATGATATGGAATCAAATGATGAATTGTTGATTAAATTTATTGAAGAATATCAGAATAATATTTTAAGTGATGAATTTATAAATAGGGAATTAATATATAAAAATTTTGAGAATGATAATAATCATTTTTGTATATTTGATAATAATTTGAATAATTTTCCAAATGATTCTTGTACAAATATAAATTGTAAAGAAGATTGTGAAATGAAAATTTTTTATAAACGATCTCGAGATGGTAAAATTATTTTTGAAGAATTAGAAAACTGTGATAAAAAGAAAATGAGTTTGTACGACAAAAATGAATAAATTTTTTTAAGAATATTTTATTTTGAAGGTTCCTAAATTTGTAGAATAAATTATTGATAAAAATTTAATTTAATTATGAGAATCTTTTATATAACAGCTAAAGATAAAATCTTTTACTAAATAAACTACTATAAAAGTTTAGGTATTAATTAGACCTTATAAAATTATTCACTCCATAAATTACAAAGGAAGAAGAATACCTAGCATTGACCATTCGTAGTTCTGGACCATAATAATCCTTTTTCTTTAATTTATTCTAATAAGTTTTAATTCTCAAAGATAAAATCTAAATTCCTTATTTTATAATAATCCTTTTTCTTTAATTCATTCTTATAAGTTTTAATCCTCAAAAATAAAATCTAATTCCTTATTTTATAATAATCCTTTTTCTTTATTTTTGAACCCTGAATTATTATATATACAACCAAAAAGATAAATTAAAAGACGTTAGTCATAATTTAATATTTATAAAAAGTCAACCTATAAATTTGACTAGTAAATTTCAACAAACAAGAGAGATGAAATTTAAAAAAAACAAATCAAATGATAAATGAAACAAGAAATTTTAAGAATATCTTATACAGGATATATATTAATAATCTAAAATATCATTCATTTATTCTATCAACTAAGTTTGCCTTAGGAAAAATCATTATAAAAAAGATCCAATTTTAGAAGATTTTTCTAAATAGTATAATAAAATTCCTTTTCTTTTTTATATAAGGATAAATAAATGACAGTAACTTATAAAAATATTTTTTTAATATTTTTAAATGAAATAATTAATTTTTGTAAGTAATTAAAATTCAGCTCTTATCAAAAATAATAAAAAAATTATAAATTATTTTAACTGTTAAGATTTATTTAGTTTTATTTTCAATTCTATATTTTCTAATAACGTTAGAAACATAAAATCATGAATAATTAATATCTAAAATAAGAATTACAAAAATACAGTGAATAGTACGATTAATTAAAAATAATATAGAAAGAATTTTTTATACAATATATTAGACCCAAAATGAGAAATATAATTAATTTGTCTTTAGAATTCTTAATTCCAGACAGTAATACTTTTACTAATGGTTATTTTATTCACAGGTAGTAAAAATTTATATATTTAATCTTAAATTAGCAATGAAACTAAAAGCTAAAAATGTGGAATTATTCAATGTAATTTTAAAGACGAATTTTTTTTTATTTTGTGCTATAATTGTAGTTAACTTGATAAATTCTATCAGAAAATAATAATTATAGACTATCATAATATTTGTGCTTATATTTTGTTGAAAATATAAGTTTTTATTCTATGCTTGATTATGATAAATTATTATTTTGTAAATTTAATTTGTTGTTTTCAAAACTTTTTATCTGAAAAATCAAATTGTTAAGTTCTAATGTTTATTTTTAAAAAATAGTATAACAATTTTTTTATACTAATTGTTAATAGTTTTATTTTTGTTAGTGTCAGACATCCTAAAAACTGGGGTTCTTTTTATAAAATTTTTAAAATGTCAACACTAATGATATTAATCATTTTTAATTTTTAAAATCACGAAAAGACGAATATTCAATTAAAATTTGTTTGTTGTATGATTGTTTTAATTATAAACATAATATAATTGGTCGATCAAGTTTCTTACTTATATTAATCTTTGACCATATTTTTCAAATGTCATAAAATTGATAAGATGAAAAATTATAAAACTCGAGGATCGATCTTGAGTATTTAAGTAAATCATGTATTAAAATATTCCAAATATTCGTCTCCAAAAAAATCGTGTCTTTTATTAAGTATTGTTTACTAATCATGATCTTTTGATAAATAATGATTTTTATCGACTGAAAAAATATTAAACAAAATTTACGTATATTTTAAACTAGTTGTCCCATTCATGATCTTGGGATTTGCAATACCAAATTTTTAGTCTTTTTTTATTATTTTTAATTTTTCGGAATTTGTCGTACGTATTAAATTTTTATTTGATATTAATGTGTTTTTAATTTGAGGTTTGATCGGAAAATAACAAAGATGTTAAAAGTTCAATTTATTTCTAAAGTTATTGGAAGCAATAAATAATTCTCGAAATCTACAAATTCTTTCATATATTTTTTAATAATATTTTAGCACAAATGTAAATTGCTAAAAAGAAATTGTAGATTTTGTGATAATAATTTAAAATGCATCAGAATAATAAGTGAAAATTCGGCCAATTATATTGTAAATTACATTTTAATTAAATATAATGAGTAATATTATATTAAATTCGGTCATTTATTATATCTTGTATATCTATCAGAATTATCGTTTTAAAATCTAATAAATGTATAAACTGACAATTTTAAATAAGTCGAGACTTCTGTAACTTAAATAACATTATCTAAGCATTATTATCATTAGTACTTTTAACTGTTGAATTTCTTTTTATTCCTCAATCACTTTTTACAAAAATAAATGACTGAAAATATACATTACAAAATCTATTGATTATAGAAACTTAAAAAGTCAAACATTTTCCCTTTTCATAGTATCTCTAAAAAGTAATTTAAATTTAAAAACATAAGTTTCTGTAACGAAATCATCAAATTAATATTTAACTATCTTTTCTAATAAAAGATCACATATTCTTAATAGTTTGAGTATGTATTAATATAAAATTGAATGATTTACAGTTTCGTGTCAAAAACATAAAACATCACATATTGTTTCAATAACCTTACTATGTGTCCGTTAAAACAGTTGTATCTGGCACACTTGTCTTCGAATTAACTCATCAGCGTATTTCGCAACGATTTTTGAAAAAAAAAGATATGCGACCTCTAATTTCTCAACTTGATACTCGCGAAATACGCTTCTATGATACTTGTTTTTATCTAAAAAATTATATCTATTTCTAGAATACAATCTTCACAAAAAAATTAATATGAATTTTAAGTCAAGAATTAATTTATTAAAATGAGTATACCATTTTGTTTTAGTTGATGGTACAGTATCTAATTCATTAACTGAGGATATATTTGAACTATCTTTGCGCAATTCACTTAATATAACAAGAAGTTCTTTTACGTTTAGTTGTGCATAATAAAACAACTTCATTTGAGTAAATTGGAGTCATTCGAACATTTTTTTGTTAAGCCTAATAAAAAACGATATTTATATGAATCATTGTTTCAATACTTACTAAAATTAGAACTTTAGGATTTTTATGTTCTACTAGAAATTCTATCAACAATTTTTCACCATGATAATATTTTTTAATTTATAGGTTATAAAATTATTTATTTAGTTTTAAAAATAGAAGATTAACTTTTTGAATGTACTTCTATCGCAATGGCTAAATCTGTATTTTTTATAGAAAATAATTGATAATGTTGTTTCAAATAACAAAAATAGAAATCTATATATATTTATTCTAAATTTATTTAAAGTAAGATATTTTAGTTTATATTCTTTAAAGATTAATTTATAACAATTTTTCATCGCAATACGTTTTTTTAAATTATAGTCTGAAAAAAGTTGAATTAGAACATTTTATGAGCGAATATTCAAATGAAAACTGACAAAAAGAAGAAAAACTTATTTGAATTTCATGATGTTATCTATATGCTAAATGATCACAATCGTTTTCTTGATATTGTTAAGAACAAGCTATACTATTATTTTAATATCATAATACAAAGGTCTATTTATATAAATTAAGGGTTCGCCACATTATTTATAATATCGTTAATAAGTATTCAAAGAGAAACAATATTTACTCTTTGAATCGAATTAATTACAGATCGAAATAAATAATACAGAAACATACAACTTGCATCCCGAATCAATTATTAAAACAGCAAAAGATGAGGTTTTTTTCAGCATGATACTGAAGCTGATGATTAAATAGCATTGCTATATTTTGGACAGAAGATAACCTTATACAGAATAGTAAAATAGTCTTAATAGATGGTACTTTTAAATCTTGTCCATCGAAATATAAACAACTATATAAACTTGTTGTCTATATTAATGGAAATAATTTTCCTCTCGTATTTGTACTAATGAGACACAAAAATGTGCCAGATTTTAAGCCTGAAATACTTCTTTTTTATGTTTACTCCTAGAAAAACATTTGCTTATCAATATTAGAAGTCAGTTACTTATGATAGCCTGTTTCACTTCTCACGAAATATATGGAGAAATGTTAAAGAATTAAAATTAACGACTTATTAAAAAGAATTATATAGTTTCAAAGAAAATGCTAAGCTAATGTTGTAGTTAAATTTTGTTAAAGTACTTAAATATGATTAAAAATAATAATGAATTTTTTATTATAGAATTACTGAAATATATTGAAAATTATTATAAAAATGCATGTAGAGATGAGTTAAGATTTTGGAATATTTATCATCGTTTTTTAAAATATGCATTAAGAACAACTAATTGTTTAGAAGGATTTCATATTCCCTTTGTTAATAGTTTTATTTTTAATTATTTCAGACATCCTAAAAATTCAGGGTTCTTTTTATAAAATTTTTAAAATATCAACACCCTTAATTTAAAATTGTAAGAGGTAAAAATTTAAATTTTTTATAAATAGTCATAAGTATTTAAATTACCTCAAGCTGTTTCAATAGACTTTAAATGGTCTTTATGTTATTAAAATTATTTTTTATACTTTTTGTTTATATATTGTGTCGAAGTAACGTCATTTTTTATCACAAAATATTTGTTCATTTACTTTTCAAATATAAAATTATCAGATATAATAATATTTAATTTAAAATTCACCCTTATGAATTTTTTTTATTTGAGTTTAGTTCTTTCAACGAGAATACCAAAGAACAATATACCTTACAAAGATATAAGTGAATTGATTATTGAAATATCTGATGACGAAGTAGACTATGAAATCATTGATACAAATATACAGTCATCAAGTAAAAAAAGTGATGAAAAGACAAATTCTTTAGCTACTTTAAACTTAGCCGATCAAAATTGCATGATTCCAAAGGAAAAAATCCTAAATAACTTTTTCGTAGAGTGTGACGATAATTTTGTTAGTAATAAATTTATAAATTGCTCATCAATAGACAACAATTTTTCTATTGAATTTGAAAAGTTTTTACAAAAATCTTATACAAGCATAGAATCAGAAGAATACAGCATATTGAACAGTGAAAAAGATCAATTAAGTACTACTAATTTTCATATTGTAGAAAACAGTACTAAAGAAATGAATGTATATGATAATGATAAAGAAAGAAATATATCAGAAAACTTAGATACGTTTATTGATCAAATAAATAAAAATATAAATCTTGATTATTATCAGGTAAAAGATTTCTTAACTGAATTAGGTTGTAACAAAGAAGATCAAGATATTTTAAATATTGTACAAGAATTTAAGAGAGACACGAATGATAAATTATTTCAAAATAATACTCATGATATAGAAGTAACGAAAGTATTCTATAATTTAGATTTTCAAAAAGATAATAATGATAATTTAATTAAAGCTAGTATTCCTTTTAATGATACCTATAAAACTTCAAATAAAGAATTAGAAATTGAAAGTTCGTCGAACGATTCATCCTATTACATTTATAAAGACGAAAAAGCAGATAATCATGATCCAAAGTATACCACAAAAGAGAAACAACCCACCCTAAATATCAAAATTACAGAGAAAAAAAAAGAATTACTAGACAAAATGAAAAAAACTAGAGCATCCTATAATTATCAAATTATGTGTTCAAGAAAAATAATAGAAAAAAATCGAAAACTTCTAAAAAATAATAATCAAATTTTTAGCTCCTACGTAGAAAACATAAAGCTTCTAATAGATTGTTTAGAGAAATATCTATCGCCTGGTTCAGTAGGAATTAATTATATAAATGCACCTTTAAATTACAGAAACAGGATTATGTATCTTAAATCAGAATTATTTAAAGATTTTAAATGTTCAGGTAGATTTATTGGATATGATATTTTAAAGACACTCGAATCTTTATCCATAACCGATAAAGAAATGAGTAAAAAAATAAAATATAATGTAAAGCTTGTAGAAAAAATTATGGAAGATTTTAAATTAATGAAAAAAATAAGACGACATTTTAAAAGACTTATTAAAAGTTTGGTTGATCTTGTAGATGAATATGAGAAACTGAATTAATTAAAAAATTGAAATAAAATTTTTAGATAAATTAGAAAAATCGAATATTAAATTTCACAAATTTATGTTTATACATTATCTGATTTTCTTTGTATAACTCATCAAAAGTTTACTTAATTCATTTTTTTAGATCAATTCGTACAACAAATTTAATTTAAAAATAAATAATGGTATAGATTTGATAAGAATCTTAAGCTAGAGATAGCTTTAATTTTCACAAGATCATTTTTTATAAAAAAATTTAGAGTTTTACATAATGATGATTCAGTTTCATATTGCAAGAATTTTGAACTTACAAAGAATAAAGAAATTGCGAATCACTCTATATAAACCTTTGAATCGAAAGACGTAAAAAACGTGTTGATGTGAAATTTAGAGTGCTATTAAAGAAAAGTACAATTAACACGATATATATCATAGATCTATTAGAGAAGAAGTATAAAAATAACTTTATTATTCATCAAACTTCAACCTACATATAAAGCTAAGATAAAATAGAAAATCAAATTAAAGTTTTTATTCGATTAAAATACTTGAGATGACCTTTAAAAGTTTGATCATGGTTTTCACCACAAAATTTGTAACGATGAAAGTAAAGTTCTTAATTAATATAATCTGTAAAAAAAACTGGATTTCTGAAATCTCTGTGATGGTTATTATGGTTGATAAATGAGAATAGAATAAGATATCAAATATATAAGTTTTATATGAGTGAAATTCTTTGTCTAAGATTCAATAATGTCAATAAAACTACACAAAGATTCAATTAAAATTTCTTTTTTCGAAATAATCACTATTTTTAATAAATAATCAAAGATATTTGAAATTCAATGCTTTGATATGATAAACAAAAATATATTCTAATTATGATTATTCACACACATAATTATTAATGTAGCGAGCCCACTATTATGACAAAAAAAAGAAATTTTGACGTAAATAAATTTATAAAATTTTGTTTTCTGAATATTAATTAATATTATTATGGAATTTATGATTTTATTTATAACTAACAGCTATAAATTTATTTAGATCACTCAATATTTATTAATTATTACCAATTTAATACCATAGATTATGAAATCAAAAATAATTCACTAGGAGGTGCCTATGAATCAACTAATTTTTTTTATTAAAATATATCTTGAAAATAAAATGACAATATATAAGCTTAAAAAGTCTTAAAATTTAGAAAAAAGATATCTTTTTAGTTTTAAAGGCTTTATAATGTATTTTATGATATTAAAGTTGTTTTGAGTTAATTAATTTTTACATGTTATTGATTAGAGCTATTTAAATCATTTGATCTACTAAATTTAAGAGAAAATTAATTTAAAATAAGACTTTTTTTCTGTTCATAACTATATCAATTATATGGTAATATAATAAAAAGACAAGAAGGAATAATTTTAGTGTATGCATCTTTTATAAAATTTAAAATTTTTTGACAGCTTAAGTTCATAAAAATATGCAAGTACTAATAAAAAAAATTTAACCTACTTTTTACATTATAATATTCAAAGTTATTTAATTTTCTTATTATTAAATCGGGATAAATAAAGATCAAATCTTGTTCTATTAAATTCAAACGTTCAATTATTTTATATCTATTATAAATCAATCTATTTTTTAAATTTAAAAGATTTCTAACCAATATTTTTTCTTCATTTATAGACATAAAATCTGTTAAAGATTCATTAGAAAGGCTATCTAATTTTACCAACAATGTATTTCCACACTTCTCAATATTATTATCTATATCAGTTTTAAATGGCATCTTATTTTTTTTTCTTAAGAAATAAATTTGTCTCAAAAACAATTCAGGATGTCTTTTTAAGCTGTACCTCAAACTGCCTTTTGATATAATATTTTTACAATGCAATAAAATCGCATCTAAAAAACTTTTTAGAAGCATATTAATTTCTTCAGAAAGATTATGATTATATCTATGATTTCTGATTTCTCTTTCGTATTTATTAATCAATATATTAGATCTAGAATTATAATGATTGATAGATTGTCTTAAAGCAAATATTCGTTCTGTTTTTTCATAAAACACACTCTGTTTAATTCTAAAGTCTTTATAAGATACTTCATTTATTGAAAGACTTGAAATAGATTCTGTTTCTTTAACAATATCATTACTTAAATCTTCACTGTTTTTTATCTTAGTTGATAAATCCAAAGGCTTTTCTTGTACATCCACATTGCTCAAATAGATGAAACTAATCAAAAAATAAATTTTCATTAAATGAGGCCTATAATTAAAATTTATAAAAAAATTAATTAAAAATCGATTTGAAGTCATTGATTATAAAACCAACTATTAAAATAAAATTTTAATTAAAAATGATTTTAAAACTAGTAATTTTATATTATATTTGTATGATTTAATTATAAATGTTTTATTTTATTATAATTAAATTCTTAAATTAAAAAATATTTTAAAACTCGTAATTTTATATTATATTTGAATCTCAAAATAAATTTAATTTTATCATAATTAAATTCTTAAATTAAAAAATATCATCTTTATATTAAATATTTGTATGATTTATTTTATATGATACTAAAATACATTATTAATATGTGTTAGCAAAAATTTAATTTCCACACTCAAGCAACTTGACAGTCTTTCATAAAAATAAACGTACAATTGACTTTTTGGTATTTGATATCATCTTTAAGAACATGAATAATTTCTTAAATCTTAAATTATTTTTTATCTACTTCATTTTTGATGAATTTAACAGTAGCTTAAGTCTAACACTGAAGAGTACCATATTAAGAATTAATAGTTTTAAAATAGTAACTTGTTATTAGTATGAAGATTTTGTTCTACATATTTAATATAAAATTTATTTATGTCTCTTACATATTTCATATAAAATTTATTTAATGTCTCTTACATATTTAATATAAAATTTATTTATGTCTCTTATATATTTCATATAAAATTAAATTTTTTAAATTTCATAAAAGCCTCTCAAACGTGAAAAAAAAGTAATTGATAATTTGAATCTATAAAAAACAGAATCAAACATATTTTAGTTATATTACTAAAATTAAAAACTTGGGATTTTATATAAGTTTTTCAATTTCATTATCTATGATGTTGTCAGTGACGTCATTTTATTGATTTAAAGAATACATAATTTTTATTAAAATATAATGATATTCAAAAATAACGGATTTAATTTTATGATTTAATTAAGAGAAATATAATGTCGATTTTGACATATTGATGTCATACTGTTGGATGTATTACAGAAAATTTATAAAATAATACAAAGTCGATGTATCAAAATTTGATAAAAAACATCTCCATAGAAAATAAATAAATATTTAAAATATAGAATCATATTTTAATACCATTTAAAAATTTAATGTTTGGTACTCTTCTAAAATTTTTATCATATTATATCGATATGTCTTTAAAATATCAATATTTTTAACTATAACTTCTAAAGTATTAGCCATAAATTTAAGAGTTATTGATATATACGCATCTACTAAGTTATTTTCCTTAAGAAGTTGTATAACTTTATTTACTCTGTCTTTTTCAACAGAAGAGACAGGACGAGAGAGTTCTAATTTTAAATATTTAAGATGTTCAGAAAATTCTTCTTGATTATTTTGTATAGAAAAGCTTATTGTTTCTTCTAATTTGTACTCTCTGAGGCAATTAATAAGTTGATTTAAATATTTAAAATATGCGTGATTAAATATATCGGATATACAATGAATTTTTTTGAATGATTGAGTTTTGTTTAAAGTTTCTTTTATCAGTTTGTTCGTTTCTAAATGTGATTCAAAAAATTTTTGTATTAATTCTTTCCTTCTATATTGTAAAAATTGAGAGTGATCTAAATCATTTTTAAAAATATAATCTGAAAAATTTTCTTGATTTGTTTTATCTTCTAAAGGCTTAATTATATCAATTTCTTTTGTATTTGAATCTTTACTAGTTAAAATATTTTCGGAATTTTCATTGATATTTAAATCATACTCGTTTTTATTAAAATAGGTTAGGATGTCAAAACAATAATCTTCTTCTTTTTCTAAATTTAAGGATGTTTGTAATGAGTCTTGACCAAAATATATTATACTATCTAAAGGATTGCTTATATCCATTGAATTGTTCAATGTTCCTTCAAGTAATTTATTTTCTCTTTCCAATTCTTCGTTAGATTGCATAAATAAATCATCTTGTAAATTTCCAATATGCTGCTCAAAATTTTCTAAAATAGAATTATCAATATCTAAAATGTTACTTTGAGATGATTCGTAGTTTGTAAGTATAACTAAATGAATGTATAAAAATAACATATGGGCTAACTTTTTTTTTGATAAATAGATTTAAATAAATTATGAGTCATTCTAAAATAATTATCAAAAATTATACAAAACAGTTAAAAATAAGTTTTTTATTATTATTAGGAGGTTTCTATAATTAATTAATAAATTACTGGATAAAACTAATTATTTAAAAAATGAGCTTATTTATTTTTCTTTTTACAATATTGAGTTCATTAGTGTTATTTTTTATTAGATGTGATAATATTTATTACTAGATTTTTAATCTCAAAAATGATATAAATTCTCATAATAAAAAAATTATTTACTACATAAGTGTATCAATTCACTCAAAATATTTATTATGAATACATTTTGATTTATATTATATCTTGTCTTAAAACATTGTTTAATAGTTATTATTTTATAAAACTCTAAAAATATCAATATTGATTTTTATTAAGTGCATTATGTTTAGATAATTACGTCATTATTTAAAAATTATTTTCAATTTATTTTTTAACTGATTTATATACAGAACAAAAAAATAATCAATGAAGTCTTTAAAAATTGGATATATTTTTTTCTAAATTAATTTTCTTACAAGACAAAAATAATTGGCCAAGTATTTTGATTTTTGTATAATATTAAATTAGATATGAGTATAAATATTAATAAGTAATGACTATAAGTCTTTACGTAACAATCTTAATTTTATATTTTAGTCATTAAAATATAAAATTTAATCATCTTTAATAATTTAAAACATTAACGTTCTAAGATTAGAAAAAGTTCTCCTTTATAATTTTAATAATTTAATCATCTTTATTAATTTAAAATATTAACGTTCTAAGATCAAAAAATCTTTAACTAGTTTTTTAATATTAGTTAAGAAATATTCAATAGTTTAACAATAAGTCATATATTAAATTTAAATATTATTTATTTGTATCTAATAAAGAAGATTATCTCATTCGATGAAAAATTGATCTAGTTTATTTAAAAATACTTTTTGATAATCATAAATAACTTTTAATACTACTTTTATTAATTGCTAGATTTTAATAATATCTATCTATTCATTTTTTATAATACAATATTTAAAAACATGGAAATTTTTCTTACTGATAGAATATTATAAAACTTGTTATGAGAAAGATAAAGCATATGAATTAAATAAAAGTTCAGGATAAATGATACATACAAAAGTGAACATGTAGTAGTTCTAAGACTTTAAGATATTTTTATGGACTAATTAAAAACTTAATTTATGATTTATCATTAAAAATGATGATTTACACTAAATGATTAAAAACTTAATTTATGATTTTTCTTATGTAAGTCTATTTTCATAGATATGATCATACAAAGAAGAAAATGTTATCAAAACGTATTTATTATATGTAGATTTCTTTTCTATAGTAAAAAAAATCTAACTTGAAATTCAGTTTATGTAATTAAATTTTTATTGACAAACTGAAAATTTATTTAATTAAATATTTTCTTATTAAGAAATAAATCTTTTATTTCGGTATATATTTTGCTTTATGATCTAATTTTTTAGTATTGATGGCACTTTGAAGTCTCAATAATATTTTCTGTTTTAAAGTATATATAATTGAGTACTTTTCTATTAAGTGTAATTTTAAAAGATAATCTAAAATATTTTCTTCATATTATTGAAATTAAAGATTTATTTTTATCAAATTTTAAAATATAATCTAAAAATTTGAGTATATTTTTTTAATATTATTAAAATTAATAGTTTGATTTATTTTTATCAAATTTTAAACGATAATCTTATTTCTTCATATTATTAAAATTAATAGTTTGATTTATTTTTATCAAATTATAAGAGAATCTTATTTTTTCATATAAATAAAATTAATAGTATAATTTATTTTTATTAAATATTTCAGTATATTTCTTCATATAAATAAAATTAATAGTATGATTTATTTTTGATAAATATTTCAGTATATTTATCATTCTCATTTAAATTGATTAATGTATTTAAGAATTAAAATGAAAAATTTTAACATTTTCTCTCTATTATTTGTGCAATTTAAACCTTTTCTTTTTATAATTATTAAAGTTTTTTTCATATCTGAAATAATTTCTTGTTCTTCATGAAATTCAGTTTTATAACTCTCTACCCAATCAAACATTTTGTTATATAATATATCAAACTCACCATTATCAAATGCTAACATTTCTTTTTTTAAAAAAACAAGTCTTCTGATATATTCTTCAGGATTTCTTCGATAATTAATTTTTATATTTCCTGGTGACTTAAAGTTTTTGAAAAGTCCTAACAATAATTTGAAATCTTTTGTAATATCAGTAAACTTAAAATCTAATTCTTCATACTTTTTTGATAAAATTAATAATTCAATTTTTTCTATTCTAATACGAATAGATCTTGTCCATTGTTTTATATGTATTCTAAAATCAGTTAATTTCTTTTTTATATTCATTAAATCTTCATCTATATAAGTCCCGCTTTTCATCATTATATTATACTTTTCAATAAATCTTTTGAGTTTTTCTATTAATTTTAGTATTGTTTCTTCTTCGTTATCTTTATAAAAATTAAATTTATCTTCTTCTTTATTCATTTTTCTTGTATATTAATAATTCAAAATTATTTCTGTTTTTTTAAAAAGATTTTATTTAAAAAATATTAATTTGTTGTTTAAGTTAAACAAATTAACTTTTAATAAAGATTTTTATATTTAAAATATTTTAACTATTTATAAAGATTTTTATATTTAAAATGTTGAAATTTTTAATATAGATTTTTATATTAAAATATTGAAATTTTTTTAGTAAAAGATTTTCTTTTTTTATGATATTTGACTATTTATTAACTATTATAATCAAATATATTGATTCTCTTTTTTGATAGAAATATATATTTTATATTCAGTTCCTTAATCTTTCAATATACTTAGTTTTTCTTTATATGCTAAATAAATAAAAGATTATGTTAATAATTAAATAAAACATCAATTTTTATTGATTGTTTTCTTCTTAAAGTGATAAATAATACAATTTTCTAATACTACAATTATGACATCAATATAAATACTTTTAAAAAATTTACATTAATTTATTATGTTAATAAATATTTTTTCAATATATCAATTTTTATTAGATTTCTGATCTTTTAATTTCTTCTTAAGTATTGGTCTAATAATTCTTTATAATATTGATTTTTTATAAAAAAACTCATTTTCACTTTTTTTCATTTTCTAGAAAAATTCTATATCAAATTAATAAATAAAATACTATAAAATTTATATATTCTTCTTCAGAATATTACAAAAAAGAACATTACTTGATTTACTTCTGAAAAAAATATTTTTAAATTTGTTTTTTAAATATTTTCTAAATTTAATATGTAAACAATAAGCATTTCTTCTATATCATCATTTGATATATTTTTATAATTTATATTATTATATGTTATATTTTGTTTAAAATTGATAACTTTTTAATAATATTTAATATAAAAATTATATAGTATGTACATTTATTAGTAAAAATTTCTATTAGAGATATAAAAAAGTTTTAAAATGACGATGATTAGAGACTTTTAGAAGGAACATAAGATAAAGAAAGCACTTAAATCAAGGATGATGTCTTTTTTACAAAATAACTAAGAAGACAAATTAATAATTTTTTAGTTGTCAAATTAAATATTAACTCATATTATAATAAGAATGAACAAAAAGATCTGTTAAGAATAATAATATTATTTTGTTATGACATTTAATTTTAACATAAAACTTTATTTGGATAGTTGTGGTAAACCTGAAAAAATTCCTTAAAAATTACAAGACTAAATTAAAAGAAATATGTTCAATTAGAGTGTTATGATGACTCTTTAAAGAATAACTGTAGAAAGACGCAGAGAAGGTTTTGACCATGTGAACAACGTCAACGAAGACGTAGACTAAAAGATTAAGCTTCTCGAGAAAGCATTCAAATACTTTTAAGTGTACATGAAATCTAAACATCATTCTAATGTACCTAAATAATTTTTAAAAAAAATAACGAGAGATTATTATGACTAAAAAATAAATAATTTGAGCAAAATTTCTATTGTAACCAACATATTGATAGAAAAATAAAAGTATCTTTATAAGCATCAAAAAAATATATGTCTTAAATAATAATTAATATCTTAAACTGTTTTTAGTTACAATATAAAATTATATTGATGAAACTAAAAATATGTTAGTAGTTATTTATTCTGAAAATAGTTCTTTTTTTAACTGTGTATTAATATCGGGCTAAAATGAGTCAAAAAACATTGAATGATTTAACAAAATCTAATGATATTTTAAAATTAATTTGATTAAGTTTGAATTAATATTTCATAAAAATAGTACAATTAAAAAGTATTTATGCTTTAGTAATACCGTTTATTTTTTAACAAGGAAAATAAGTCAAAGAATTTTAGTTTTATTAGCAAAATTTATATGATTTTATTAAATATTTCCAATACTTGATAAAATTTAGTATTATTTTAAATGTGATATTTTCTAGTTCTAGACTACTATTTCCATACTTTTAGTTTTTACTTATAATTATTGATTAATTTTTCGAAAAACAATCTAACATTTCATCAATTATTATTTTAAAAGTATTCCAAAAACAAAAACATAATTTTTTAAAAAAGAATTATCAAGTATTTTTAATTTCATATTTTTTTATAACTTAGGTATATCTTAACTGATGTTTGTAAATTGTTTATAGCTTCGTATCTAAAAGTTTACATTATAAATATTGTTTCATTATTTAAATAATCTAAATTGAAAAGATTTTATGAGGTACAATTTTTCTTTGAATTATCTTAATTAAAATTTCGAATTTAAATGCTTATTGTTGATGGAAAATTTGGGTTTATGATATTAATATAGTTTTATTCTATTTATATTTGGTAGTACTTAATCATAACATTTATATTAATCATGAATTTATAGTAGATTATTACGTAGATAAAATGATTATTTTTAAGTAGAATACTTCTATGACAAATATATTTTATTAATGACTTTGTTCTCTTCAAAAAAAAATAAGTATGCTTCTGCTCAAACTTGATGATATATTCTTAAAAAATAAATTAAAAACCTCAAGGACATCAAAAAATCAATAGTGTGATTTACAAGTCACTATGCTTTAAAGCCTTGCTTATAAAAGAAAATATTCGTTTTCTTGGAACTACTTAAAGTCAAAGCCACATAAATGTTTAAATTTTTCATTACATATATGCTGTGAAAAAAAGTCAAAAACTAATTGTCAAAGTTTAAAACCAATTTGTAATCATTATTCGAAAAACTTTTATTTCTATAACTCAATTATTTTTTACATTTAGACAAAGTTTCTCAATTATTTTTTACATTTAGACAAAGTTTATCGATTATTTTTTACATTTAGAAAAGGTTCCTTAATTATTTTTTACATTTAGAAAAGGGTTCTCAATTATTTTTTACATTTAGATAAAGTTCCTCTATTATTTAATTTTATTAGACTCAAACATCAAAATTATCATTTAATATATTATAAATTTTTTAAAGAAGTTTAAAAGAAAATTTAATTTCATTTTTTTAAAAAACAATATATTTATCCAAGTCAATAACTTTTCACTATATTTCGAGACAAAATTAAAATAGCAGTTTTGAATTCTTTAATTAATTTATGTTAAACTAAAACTCAAAAATTATGTAGATAAACTTAAGATAAAATAATCTATGCTAATTAGAAATATAAATATTTCTTCCGATGTAAGTTAATAATCTTATCATACAATAATATATGAAAAGAAAGATACGACTTATAATTAAATATATAAATTCAGTAAAATTTTAAAGATTATTTTAATAATATTTGATAGTGTAATTCGTAAAATATTGATAATTCTTAGATAAACATTCTATAACGTAATTTAAATTTGCCTTGATGAAGAATAAATATCTCGAGCTAAAAATATTCATCAAAATTGATAAATTTCCTATTAATAATTGTCTTAAAGATTTTAAATAATAAAAGTATTTTCATATCTGACTAAACTTCTGAAATCATTTATCAAATTTATTAAATCTATTACAAAAGATCATTTTAATTTTAAATCCTTAAAATAGAATTTTGTATGTGACAAGATATATGTAAACTAATAGCTTAAAAATATAATACAGATATTTTCTAATATTTTTTAGTCTAAAATTTTCAAAAAAATACTTCACTCAATATATTTTGTTTAAAAATCAGTATTAAATATCAAATAAACAATAATATTTTAATCTTTTTATAGATAATTTGAGTTGTTAAAAATATTTTATCATAAACTTGAATATTAAAAAGTAAATATAAAAATTTGTAATATAATCGTATTATATAGAAAAATATATTAGAATTTATGAAAACTAGTTTATATTTTTTTACTTATTGTTGTATGCAGTTTATTTTGATTATTAAATTTAATTAATTATGACAATTTCATCATTATCTACTAATTTAAAATTAAATTAATTAATTATGAGATATTTAATAAATTATAAGATATTAAAAGATTTATAATAAAAAAATTATAAGATATTAAAAAGATTTATAATAAAAAATTATAAGATATTAAAAAGATTTATAATAAAAAAATAGTTCTAAACATTTATTTATCAGAAATATTCCTCAAAAGTATCCTCTGATTCTTTTTCTTTTGGTTTATTTTTTTTAGCTGTTACAAACTTATAAAAAAATACGGATAAGAAAAGTAAGAAATTCATTAAAAAACTGTATATTCGTTTTTTTATATTTTAGTTAAGCCAATTACCTTTTTTTAATGTAAAAATTCATATTAAATGTCATTATAGAAAAAGTTAATTGAAATAAAAACCAATTAGAAGATATACTATAATATTATTGTAGATAAGATAATTTTTTTGTGTATTTAAGTTTTAATAATTATTTATATTTGTTTAATATTCGTATTGATATGTAATTAATAAATTAAATTATTTTTAATATGATGTAATTTGTTGTTTTATAAACAAATACTTAATCATTTTATATTTACATCAAAATCTTATTTCTATATTGATCCAATCATTTTTTGATTACTAAATTAAGTATTTTTATTATTTTCAAATATGAGAATTAAATTTCTATTGATGTTAAATTTACGATTTCTATGATTTTTTACAAAATAATTTATGAATCATCAATTTTAGAGTTTTCAATTAAAGGAGGTTGAAAAATTACTACTTTATCAAAAATTAAAAATATTTATATTTAATCTTTAACACTCTTTAAATGTTAAAAAGATTAACTTTAGTTTTAAAATTTTTATTAGATTAGTAATTAAAAGAAAGAGTAACACTTTTTACTTTTTTAAATAGATAAAGATGACTTAAATTATAGAAAGAAGATCAGTCTTAACTTGAAAATTAATGATAATTTGAATAGTCAGATGTAATTTTCAACATTAATGAAAACATAATTTAATTATATAGACTTGTATAATTCAATTAAAAAAAAGTTATTTAATTATAAAGACTTGTATAAATGAATTAAAAGAATAACTACTATATTTTATTTTGAAATACAACTTAAAATTTAGTAAGTTTATCATTACTAAAAAGTATACACCATCTTTAAAGATCTTTTAATCAAATTATATATATTTTTTTCTCTTTCTATAATAATTTAATATTCTCATCTTCTTTTTTTAGTATATAAATTAATTTAAGAAGTATGTCATTATCATTTCTAATAAAAAGTATCTGTACAATTGATAAATTTTACGAGTAAAAATATGACTTCCCTAAAAAAATATTCAAGAGATTATTTTAAGTTGTATAAAAAACTTTCTTTTGCTATAATTTTTTTAAAATGAAACTAAAGTTTACACAAATATTTTTTATTAATCTGATTTATGTCATCAGAAAGTTAAATATTAATTGTATAATTTCATATTTTTTTAATCAGTATTTCAGATTTATATTATAGTTATTAATTTGTTAAATAAGTGATTTTACAATCTCTATAAGAATTTAAGTTTTATACCATTATCTGTAAATTTTTAGTAAAACTCTTCTCTACTAAAGATTGTACCTTACAAACATTATCCACGTTCTTATTCTTAATTGATATATTGAAATGATATTATTTTTTAAATGCACTTAATTAAAAAAATCATTTATTAATTTTTTTAATTTTATATTTTAAGTGATTAATTAATTTTGACAATAAAAAAATAGATAATGAAATTAACTTTTAAATTAGTTATTAAATTTGTCAATAATGTTGTTATTTAATTTGCTTTCTTCCTGCATGGGGTAAAATAATAAAATATTTTAAATACTTTTCAACAATAATAAGAGGATACTCGACAAAATTAATTAATAAAACAATTTTATGAGATTTCTATATTTAACCAAAAAAATGATAAATTAATTTTGATAATGTAATAAACTGTAAAGTCAATATTTTAATTATAAATTTAGTGTGATAAAAATACTGTATTCTTATATTTTATGTCAACCATTTATCGTACTGTATAAAAGGAACTCAAAAAAAGAAAGATTATATTCAACTAACTTTTAATAACTGTGGTATTTTCCTTAAATAAGATATCTTTCTATTAATAATTTGATTATTTTTGTTTTCTCTTAATAATAAATTTTTAATTGAATTTTCTGAAATCTACTTTATTCTTAATTAAGATAAGAATTTAATCTAATTCTTATTTTTAATATAATGATGCTAAATTGATATAATTTAAGTACTTATATTAAAATTATTATATTTTATTACAACATTATAAAATTATTGTTCTTAAATTAATTTATTTATATTTCCACAGATTTCACATTTTTTATACCCAAAAATTTATTATTTTATAATTCGACTTTGATATTATTAATATAAAATAAGGATTATAATGGTATATTTATGATAAAAGTAAGAAAAAACTGAAGTAACTATTTTTTAATAAGTGGTTATTCTTAAAATATTTTATTCAACCAGTGAATGGGATTTAATCAATCATAAGTCTCAAATAAATAAGTTTCTGAACATTAAGATCTTTAAATTGAAAAGAAATATGTATAAACGAGTTTGATTAGATAGAAATTTAAGTCTTCTTTTGATGTTTTATATTTAGATTATAAATATATTAATATTTTAGAATCTCACAAATCTTTTCTAGTGTAATAAATTAAACATTTAGTTAATGATTTATTAAAAAATTATCTTACTATGGTTAAATACAAAACACTGTATATTCTTTCAGTTTGAAACTTTCCATTCATTAATTTGAACTGACAAATAAAAAACAAGTTTAATTTTTCTTTAAATAAATACAAAAATTAAGTAAAGAAATTCTTTTTATAATAATTTCTTTTGACACATCAGTATAATTCATTTTTAAAAAATTACATAAATTTAATTATTGTTTATTTTTAGTATGCAGTAATTATATGAGAAGAATTTTATAATAGATATTTAACTTGGTAATTAGTAGTTGTTTTAACGTTATTAAAGTACTTTATGATTTTAATGTTTAAAAATTTGTTGTTTAACAAACAAAACTTAATCTATTTTCAATAAATTTTAAATTTAATTTTTATAAGCAAACTTTATATTGAATTAAAAAATACCCCATATGAATTTTTTTTATTTGAGTTTAATTATCTGCATTAGAATACCAAAATATAAATTGCCATTACAAAAAAATATAAGTGAAAATATTATTGAAATATCTGATGAAGAAGTAGATATTATTGAAATATCTTCTAATGAGGAAGAAAAAGTTATTGAAATATCATCCAATGAGGAAGAAAAAGTTATTGAAAGAATATCCAATGGTGAAGTAGAAAATATAATAATTGATTTAGATGAACAATCTTTACGCAGAAAGTCTAATAGAAAAATAGTTCCTATTGAAAGTATTGATTTAACTAATCAAGATAGTATGGAATCAAACGAAGAATTGCTTAATAAATTTATATTGGAATTTCCCAATAATGATTTAGATAATCAATCTCCAATTAATATATCAGAAGATAATTTTTTAAATAATGAAGTTGATAATATTTTTGATATGAATTTTTAAATATTGAAGTTGATAATATTTTTGATATGGATTTTTAAATAATGAAGTTGATAATATTTTTGATATGAATTTTTAAATAACGAAGTTGATAATATTTTTGATATGAATTTTTAAATATTGAAGTTGATAATATTTTTGATATAAATTTAAAAGTATATACTCATAAAAAATATGAAACTCAGAGAAATTATTTTTGTTTATCGATAATTTTGCAAATAATCCAGCGAAAAAAAAATTAATACAAGCATAAATTAAAAATAATTAGGCTTATTATAAGACCACAAAAATCTTTTAGTTTCTCGTCTGATTAAACATATTTTTTTAAGTTCCATTTCATTTAATATCTTTAAAAGTATACAGAACCTCCAAAAAACTGAAATTATTTTTATTTATTAACTTATTCAGTTTTGAATGGATTCCTTAATAAACATTATTAGTTCTAAATCTAAGAGTACCATATTTATTACTAAACAATGACCTATATTTTTTTACATCATAAAAATTCCTTATATAAGTACAAGATCTATTCAATTATAATTAAGACTAAAGCAATAATCATCTGTACAAAGTCTGAAAAATGTACATTTTGATTATATAATGAAAAAAGATGCAAAACATCTCTATATATTTTGTACTAAGTGAAAAAAAGCAACCTGTATCTGAGCAAACGAGAATCCTATTAAAAATTTACTAGGTGATTGACTAGAGAAAATTTAATTATGTTAAATACATTAACATAATTAAATTTATAAAAAAATATACCAGAGTTAATGTTAGTCCATTAATATCTCTATGTATATTAAATGTATCATAAAAAAAACTTGAAGAAGACTTAAAGTTCCATCAATAAACCTTCATAAATAGTCTATACAATAGGAAACAACCATCTTTTCTCAATCACAATCTCTATGAAAAAGAAGCTTCTAATATATTTAATCAGTAATATCAAAATTAGCTAAATCTTACATATCAGTAAATGGCATGGAATCAGATTTCCACACATACATAGAGGATTTTACAATATCTAATAAGAAATCTTGTCATTGTATCAAATTCAAACTCATAAATGCCACAAAAATTCTAAAAACCCTACTATAAAGTTTATTTGCTGAATAATAAAAGCATTGCTCTTCATTTGAGATTTTAGAACATTATTGAAACCAGTAAGTGTATATTTTCACAATTTAATCTAACAATTAACCATAAGAAGTGGTAAATTTTGAATTAAAAATATACTAATAGATCTTTCAATTGATACTTTTACTCTTGTTTCTATAGATTTAAAAATTTTTGTCTGGGATTTAATTTCCTTTATGTTGTTTATCCAATAGGAATTTATAATATAAGGGTAAAATTTTAAGAAGGTCTGAGAAATTATTGAAAAAATATTAACAAATAATGTATTGGCTCTTGTGCTGTAGTGAGCTAAAGGTATGTCTAGTTAAAAATATGGTATAATAACAAGTATTTTTAGAAAATCAGTTAGGATGGCATTTGGGACTAAATAATTATATTATATAAAATAATAAATTAATTCTGCATCAAAAGAATTCATGTATAAGCAGATATAAATAGGTTTATAGCATTAATAGAATTTTTTTTACAAACAATTATAAAGAATTATCCTGATATGTTATATTATTAAATATAATTTTTTTATGACCATGTGGTATTTCTTAAGATGATAATAAAAAATTTTGTTATATACAAATTGTAGAAGAATTATTCCAATTTTCTTCGTTAAGTCCTGATATAACGTAGCATTTATGGGCATAATCTTTATACTTATTAAGTATTGAATTTATAATTTTGGAGGTCATCTTAGGTTGAAATATTTTTTAAATACAAAAAATTTTTAGAAATGGGAAATATTAATTTAAGTTACGAAATTATATTTTTTAAATCACTCACTTCATTTTAAATATAAATTTCATAGTAGTGCACTACTTAGAAATAATTAATTTATCTACGTATAATCAAATATAAATAAAAGATGAAATTCTACTCTTCTAAAAAATTAAGTATTTAAATTATCAATCAATATTGTTATAAAACATATTAGAAAATCTGCATTGTCTCACTCTCAAATTATAAATTAAAAAAATCATAATTTAAATATTGAATTTTTAATTTATAATTATCAATTGAATTATAAAATTTAATTTTTTTAATCATTAGCTTTATAATTACGCATAGAAAATTATTGTATCTGTCATATATAAATGATTAATATATTTTTAATTTAAATAACAAATTTATATTTATAAATTAAAATTACATAAAAATAAAATATTATATTAATAGATAAATTTATTATTATTTTGTTAACTACAATATAATATTTCAGAATATATTCTAACTATTGTTAAATTAAAAATTATTTAATTTTAATACAAAAATAAGAATTCTTTATTTCTTCATTTTTCATCTATCTATGATTTTTTAATATTTTCTATTTTTCTACTAAAAAATTAATTTATTTGAAAAAATATAAATTTGAAATTTTTACCCAATCATGAAATTTTTAACTTTAATACATTTATTATCAATTTATGCATTTGATTTGTTAGAATCAATGCGAGAAGATTTATCTGAAATGGTTTTGAAGAAAACTGTTGCTAGAGATTTTTTATTTATAGAAGAAGACTTTAATTTTCCTATTCATGTGCTAACAATAAATAAATCACAGATTTTTATTACAAGATACGATGAATCACGAGTATTAAAAGATAAAATTATTTTAAGTCTAAATTGCTGCTTAGATGAATTGAAAAAAAAAATTGTTGAAATTGTATACAAATTAAATGATAAAGATAAATATTTACATATTGTAAATAATGAAAGAAATATTAAATATACAAATATTATCCATAATATAATGAAGAATCTTTCGAATTATTCTTACTATATTGATGATAATGTAGATACTAAATCTTACTTAGAATACGATAAAATTCTGATAAATAATTCATCTTTTGAAAATTTAACTTATAATGGAAAACAAATTACTTTAAACGAAATACGAAATTACGATAATTTTGTATTTAATTTTTGTTTAACTCCAGATAACAAAAATATATTTATATACACTATCGATATAAATAAATTTAATTCCACAAAATATCTAGAATATTATCTTGAAACTTATTACGATTTTAAGGAAGAAGAGCTTAAAGAAATATTAAGTTTATTATCATTAATAAAAATGTCTCATTTTTATATTGATAAAAAAGATAATATAGCTAGGTTAAGAGCAAGTGAATTTGATGAATACAGAAAATCATTTATACTTTATGAAAATAGTTTACATTCTCAAACTGATAATCTAAATTTTTTTATTTCTTTAAGAAAAGACAGTAAAAAACAATCTCAAAATCTAAAAGTAGTATTATCTAATGACGTAATATTTTTAGAAGATCATTATTATGTTATAAATAATTATGAAGATTTCCAATATAAAAAGGATCATATTTGTTATAATCTCGATAAAAATGATTTTGAAGAAATGAAGTCTTTTTTCAGAACTTGTCAAGAAAACGGTGTAGAAGATATTGAAACCATTTTAAGATTTATTTATCTTATTAAAGGTAGTGATTTATATAAAGATATTATAATAAGTATTATATCGAATAAAGAAAAAGCTAGATATTTTATAATGAAAGAAATTCTGTTCACTTTAGGTTTGGTGGAAAAATCTGAAAATAAATTAATTTTTGAATACTTTAATCAAAAATTAATTGAAGAGAATAATAGTTCTAAAAATGAATATTTCGAAAAACTCGCTCAATTTATCATAAAGGAGATTAGTTATCATCATAAAACTATTCCAAACATTTATTTTGATTTATTAATGTATTTTGAAATGTGTGAAATGTACAAGAAAAAACTAGCTTTTAATAATTTTTCTAAAGATACAATTATTCTGTTTAATTTCTTCCAAAGTATAGAAAATGCTTCTAATGACTTTATTTCTTACATAAAGGAATTCCTTTATAAGATTAATCAAGAAAAAAATATATCTAAATATAAATTTAATATTTATGAATTAATGTTTAGAGATATTATATATACTTTAAAAAATTTAATTGATTATATTCCGATTGAACCTAGTTTGGATAATATTTTTAAATTATTGAATTATTATATACAAGTGATCAATTAAATAATTTATCTCAATTTTAACTATTAATTAATTAAAAATACAGTATTCATTAATTTTTATTATAAAATAATTTTTTTCATGCTCTACAAGCAAAAATTAAATGGTGTGCAATATGAATTGAATTTAACATTTTTTCATACCTAATTAGAAATATTGATGGTAGTTGTCTGAGTTATTTTAAAAAAACTTTATGTCTTGAAGAAAGCAAATTTAAATATATTTTTTGTCTTATTTCTTCCTTTGCGTAACCACATTAATAAACCACTTTTAATTTAATATAAATATTGTCCTATAGAAAGATAAAAATATCAAAGAAATGGGAAGAATAAAATTGTAGATTTATTTTTATAATTGTAATGCTTTTGATTTTTTAAATATTATAACTCTAGTTTAAGAATAAATTATAATTATATTTCTAAATCCCTAGTAGTACATTCCTATTCTGAAAATGGTAATCTTTAGCTAGTATATTTATAAAAAGTTTTTGTGGTATTTCTCTTGGGAAGTTAGCCTTACATAGATATTTTTCTATGAGAATCTTTGTGATCCCAATAAAAATCATTTCAATGTTAAATTGTTTTTAAGTCACTTCTTCTGTAGGTGTGTGACTTATCTTATGTTGACACTTGTATTGAATTTATTATGTTTATTTCTTTTTGTCTTCTGTGTATAAATTATTTTAATTTTGATGTTATTAAATTATATAACATCTTGTTCATATTATAAAAATTAAGAATCGACATTCATTTGTTTTTTTTACTCCTTAAACTTGTACAAAATTCTCAACAAGTTTTAAGAAGAATATACTGTTTAGTAATTAAAAATTTAATTTAGTTATATTAAAATGATGTTTTTTTTTCATTTAATCATAAACAGATTTCGATTAGCTTAATCTTCTAGTCTACCTCTTCGAGGAATCTGCTCGCGTGGTCACAACCTCCTTTTCGAGGAATCCTTAAAGTCAAGGTAGTCTTACTTAATGATAAAGCGCATTACGATTAAATTATGTTTTGATAAATTTTAAAATTAAATTCAACTAATCGAATTATAATTAACTCTTTTTAACATTTAAAGAGTGTTAAAGATTAAATATAAATATTTTCAATTTTTTGATAAAGTAGTATTTTTCAACCTCCTTTAATTGAAAACTCTAAAATTGGTGATTCATAGGTTATTTTATAAAAAATCGTAAATTTAACAGCAATAGAAATTTGATTCTCATATTTGAAAATAATAAAAATACTTAATTTAGTAATAAAAAATTATTAAATCAATATAGAAATAAGATTTTGACGTAAGTATTAAATGATTAAGTATTTGTTTATAAAACAACAAATTACATCATATTAAAAATAATTTAATTTATTAATTACATATCAATACGAATCTTAAAAAAACATAAATAATTATTAAAACTTAAATACACAAGAAAAAATTATCTTATCTACAATAATATTATAGTATATCTTCTAATTGGTTTTTTTTTCAATTAACTTTTTCAATAATGACATTTAATATGAATTTTTACATTAAAAAAGGTAATTGGCTTAACTAAAATATAAAAAAACGAATATACAGTTTTTTAATGAATTTCTTACTTTTCTTATCCATATTTTTTTATAAGTTTGTAACAGCTAAAAAAAATAAACCAAAAGAAAAAGAATCAGAAGATACTTTTGAGGAATATTTCTGATAAATAAATGTTTAGAACTATTTTTTTATTATAAATCTTTTTAATATCTTATTATTAATTTATTTATTATAAATCTTTTTAATATCTTATAATTTATTTAATTTAAATTTATAGATCAGGGTTTATAAAAATGATATAATTGTACTAACTAAAGCTTTTATGTTCACAAGACAGGAATGAATTTTATTAGAGTTAAAAAATAAGTAAATATAATTCTAATTTTTTACATATATGATTAATTAAAAATATAATTGTATTATTGATTACAAAAATAAAATATAAATCTGTCAGGCTTTTAACCTATCGATCATCAGAATAACGAGAATAAATAAAAAATGAGAAATATTAATATATCAACGCCTTCAATTACTCGTCTTAATCTTGAAATGAAGATTATTAAATGTATAACTAGAATGCCACAGTATTAAGTCTTTCCTAATTTAACATGTATCGATTTTATTCAACCAATTTTAAAAGTATTTTACCTGCGTCATTTTAATTAAACACGAAAAATAATAATAAAATGATATGAATTTGACCTCAGAATTATTATTTGACTGATATGATAAGAAAATACTCTAATAAATACAATTTGAATACACCATTTTCTTTGCCTTAATACTGTAAGAAGGATTCTTTTAAACATCCTCTATCATCTAAGCAAATTATTTTTAGTTGAATACGAAATTGTAACAGTTTTTTATAAAAAAGGCATTTTTTTTTAGAATTTTTTTTTGCGTTTTAGGCCTCTAGACAAAAAAAATAATTTATTGGGAAGACCTAATAAGTAGAAATTTAAATAAAACATATTATATTTGATACAGGAAGTCTAAAATACTGAATAAATATTTACTTAAAAAATTATTCTTGTTTATAAATAAACACTGTAATTTATATTAATTTTCTTAAGTTATTCATTTTTTTACACCCTAATATGAACTACGATAAACCAATAATAATTCGTAAGAAGAAAGAAGCTCCTAAAAATAATACTGTTACCTTGGATGATGATGTTAGTCTTAAACTTATTCCTAAACATATACAAGATAAAATTAAAGAAGCTCGTATTCGTTTAGAAATGGATCAGAAGGATTTAGCAAAAAAGATGGATAAGAAAGTATGTGTAATTAAAGAATGGGAAAAAGGTACAGCTAATTATGATAAAAAATTAGCTAAATCATTTGAGAAAGCTCTTAATATAAAATTTGATAAATAAAAAAATTCTCCTCAATTTTTTTAATTTATAATTTAACACAATTAAAAATGTTAAAGATTTTTGAATTCTAAATATACAAAACATTTTCAATCGCATTGTCACCTTCTAAAATATTTTAATAAAATTAATATATTTTATAAATCCAATTCCATTTCTTCTACTAATTCCTTCTTCTTAATATTCATATTTTCACAAAGCATTCCTAATATTTCTTGAACAACTTTACTTCTTTCTTTATAAACTTTATTAATCTTATTCATCTTCTTTTCATAATCTTCTACTTCTTTCTTAGTAACAAGTAATCCTTCTTCCTTGAGACAAATTCTACTTTCTATTTCTTCTATATTATTCTTAATAATCTTAATCTTCTCATCTAATTCTTCTTCTGTATCCATACTCTTTAAACTTCTTAATTCTGTATTTATATCTGAATATTTCTTCTTAAGTTCCTCATTTAATTTTATTTTATTATTAAGTTCTATCTTGTACTCTTCAGCTTTATTCATGTCAAATACATTTGGATTAATCATGTATATTTTAGATTTACTGTATACCTTAATAATTAGAAGAGATTTATTTTCTAATGTAGTACATATTCCTTGAAGAGCAGTAGAAACTATCTGACCCTTAAAATTTAAAGCTAATTCTGTACTACTTACTGGTCTATTAATATTATAAAAGAAGTTAAATATTTTCAATTCGTTATGATTTAGATTGTATTTATTATCCTTTTCTAAGGAACATTCATTAGAAGAATCTTTATTTTTATCTTTAATAGTTTTTGTTAACTTCTCTTTTTGTTTATTACTCTTCTTAGTTTCTTTATTTTCACTCTCTTTTTTCTTCTTTCTGGGTTTAATTTTGGTACGTTTTACTGTCTTTTTAATTGGAGTGCTTTTATTCTTCTTAGATCTTCGAACAGAAACAATTTCTTCCGAAGAAATATCAGATTCAGACTCATCTTCTGACTTCTCATCTGAAATATCATCTTCACTTTCATCCGATTCATTTTCATTCTTGTTTTGATTTGAATTGTCTTCACTTTCATCCGATTCATTTTCATTCTTGTTTTGATTTGAATTGTCTTCACTTTCACTATTTTCTTCAGATTCTAAATTTACTTCACTCTCTTCTTCTGCATTTTTTAGTTTAATTTCTTCAAATTCAATATGCTTCACTTTTTCTTCTTTCTTATCACCTTTCTCTTCTAATTTACAATTAAACTCTTCTTTCTTATCACATTCCTGTGTCATAAAAAAATCTTGTGAATTTATAAATGTTCCTTCTTCTTCTTTACTATAACAAGAAGGTGTAAATTTCAAACTATCTTCTATCTCATACTCATCCATACGAGGGCATAAAAATAGAAATTTTAAATATTTTTTTTGCATAAATATGAATTATTATGAATAAACGGCATAAACAAATTTTAAAATAAAAGTATAAATTTAAAATTAAGCATAAATTAGAATTTAAATTCTAAAGGATAAAAATATAAATTATTTCATATTTTTCACCCCAATGATCCAATTGACTAAATCAGAAATCAATGCTCTTATTCTAAATTATTTGACCAGTGAATCTTTTATATATACAGCATATGTTTTTAAGAATGAATCTAAAGATGATATAAAAAATGTAAGAAAAGATGTTACTCTTGATAAAATAATTTCTTATGGTGTACAATATATGTATGGAGTAGATCATTATAAAGATGGAAAAATTAATATTTGTGATGGGGTTTATTCATTGGATAGACTTCATCTTTGTGATGTAGTAGTAAAGAAAAAGAAGAGGAAGATTAAAAAAGATATTGCAAATGAAGTTACAGAGAAAGAAGAAATAAAAAAAGTCAAAGAAGAAATAAAAATAGTCGAGGAAGAAGTTAAAAAAGAAATTAAAGAAGATGTAGTTAAAGAAATTAAAGTAAAAATAGACAAAGAAAAAGAAATTAAAGAAGATGTAGTAAAAGAAGAAATTAAAGAAGAACAAATTAAAGAAGATATAGTTAAAGAACAAATTAAAGAAGATATAGTTAAAGAAGAACAAATTAAAGAAGAAATAAAAGAAGAAGTAGTTGATACAAATTATTTAGAATCTTTTCCAATAGTTGAATTTCCCACAGATATATCTTCTAAATCTATAACACTTTCTTCCTCTTCTCTTTCCCCTTGTAAACCTTGTGATATTGTATATTTCTCTGATGAATATCTTTTTCTTTACACTTCTTCATATTTATATACTTTTAAATATGGAACATTTACTGGAATGAAAAATATTAATTTATCTGGTATGCTATATAAAGATGATATACTTGTTATGTATGATACCACTAAAATAACCTTTCATAATACATTTAATCTTAAATCAAGATCTGTTTTACATAAATGTATAAGAATATTGTATGATGGTACTAAATTTGTATGTATAAATTATGATAATACAATATCATATTATACTAAAGATGGAGTAAAGATTCTTGATAATTTATTTGTTTTTAGTGATGTATCTGATGGTTGTATTTTAAGAAGTGAATTGGATGGATGTATACTTTGTTTATGGAATAACACAGGTAAAGTTTCTATGATAAATACAAAGACACAGAGTATAAAGTTTTATAATGGAAGAAGTAAGAAGATTAGTGGATATTATGTAAATGATTCTATAGTTTATTTAGTTTATGAAGATGGTATAATAGGAATTTATAGTTATAATGAAGAAACTTTTATTTTAGAATCAGATATAAGAAATGAAGATAGAAAAAATATTAACAAATTTGATATTATAAAATTAAGCAATAATATTGTAAAATATACTGATAAATTAATAACAATTTATGAAAAAGAAGAATTTTGGAAGATATCTAAAATATATAAATCAGATAGAGAAATTAATAAGATTTTAAATATAAATGACTATATATTAATAGTCTATACAAATAAACTATCTATATATGATAGTAATTTTTATCTTATAAAAGAATATTCTGTAGAAAATATCATAAAAAAAGTAGCAATAAATGGAAATGAAATTTGTTTATTATTAGATAAAGAAAGTCCTATTTTAATTAACATACAGTAAAAAGAAAATTATAAAATCAAAGATAAATTGTATTAGATAAAGAAAGTCCTATTTTAATTAACATACAGTAAAAAGAAAATTTTAAAATCAAAGATAAATTGTATTAGATAAAGAAAATCCTATTTTAATTAACATACAGTAAAAAGAAAATTCTAAAATCAAAGATAAATTGTCATTTTATTAATATTTATAGCATAAAAAAATATGAAATATATTTGACATTTCTAATACTCAAATATTTATTTTTTTGTTTTGGTTATCGAAACATGTTTCAAATATCTTGTTATAATTAACATAAAATAATGATGTTTATTATATCATGCCTTTTTTACTACCAAAGATATCAAAGATTCTTTCATCATCCCAAGGTGTTAAATGTCTATTATTTGATGCATACACTAAAGCTTCTCTTAGTACTTTAATTCCTCACTCGAATTTTCTTAATAATGATTATTTTTTATTTGATGATATAAGAAATAGAAGATCAAAAATTAATATAAATTGTGTATGTGTTCTTAATATAAGTAGTATAAAATATCTTATTGAAGAAATATCTGATCCTTCTTATGTATCATATACTATTCTTTTTACTAGTTCCTTGGATCCTTATTTACTTAATATTTTAGCTAAAAATGATGTACATAATGTAGTAGAAGAAGTTTTTGAGATTTATATGGATTACACTAGACAAGATACTTGGCTTTATAAGTGTAATAAGCTTGAAGATTTTATATATTCATTAGGAAGTAATCCTTCTTATTTTTATTATAAATATAATAGAGATAAAAATAATTTAAATGATAAAGATTATTTTTTATCGAATAATTTGAATCTAAATAAAGAAGGTGGAAGAATATTTATATTAGATAGATCATATGATGAAATAACTCCTTTACTTATAGATTGGCATTATCAATCAATGATTAAAAGATATTGCGAATATGAAGATGGTATGGTAAATATAGAAGGAAGATTGTATGATTTACAAGATGATTTTTTTAAAGATAATAAATTTAGAAATATAAGTGATGTTTCAGTATCACTAGAAAAAGAAGTAAGTAAATTAGATATAAAAAAGAGAATTAAGAAAGTCAATATAACAGAGATAGAAGATATTAATAAGATTAGTGAAATAGTTAATAAACATATGGATATATATAAATATATAATAAGAAATATAGAAGAAAAAAGAAAAATAAGTGAAGAAGAAAATACTTTATTAAAGGAGTATAAGAAAAATAAGAATATTATTAGTAATAATGAGAAAAATAATAATATTATTAGTAATAATGAGAAAAATAAGAATATTATTAGTAAAAATATCATTAGTAATAATGAAAAAAATAAAAATATTATTAGTAATAATGAGAATATTATTAGTAATAATGAAAAAATTAAGAATATACTTATTGATAAATTAATAAAAAGTAATTTAAAATATGATATTAAGAAGAATGAAGATATCAAATTGAGTTATATTCCACCTATAAGAAAAATAGTAAAGAATATTATTAAAAATAAGTTAAATGATTGGATATGTCAAAAAGAAAAATTTAATAAAGGAAAATATCTAATTTTCTACTTTAAAGGAGGAATAACATATGCAGAATATAGACATATTGTAGAAGTATGTGGGGATATGGAAAATATATATGTTGTAAGTGATAAGATAATTTGATTAAAAAATATTAAAATTTATTTTAATTAAAAAGTACTTGTTTTTAATTAGCGTACTAAAAAATATTTTATATAAGTTTTGTAAAAAATAATAAACTTCAATTTGTGTTATGTATCATATCTTTAGCAGTAAATAAAAATCAAAGTAATTTACAGGTATTACATTTGTCGCATATATGATTATTTGTTACACAAATTATATAAATATAAATACAACTAATAAAATTTTAAATAATGGGATGCTTAATATTTCTTATACTTCTTACTATAGTAGTTTGTATATTTGCTTATTTCTATATAATGTCTAATAGAAACCAAATTGAAGGTATGCCTATGGAAAATGAACAGATGAATCCAAATGGAGTTAATCAAGAACAGATGAATCCAAATGGGGATAATCAAGGACAGATGAATCCTAATGGAGGTCAAGGACAGATGAATCCAAATGGAGGTCAAGGACAGATGAATCCAAGTAAAGGTAATCAAGGAAAAAATAATGATGAAATGGAAAAAGATGAAGGTGAAGATACTAAAGAAGAGGATGAAGATGAAAATGATAAAGAATCTAAGAACGATAAAAAAGGTAAAAAGAAAGACAAAAAGAAAGATAAAAAAAAGGATAAAAAGAAGGATAAAAAGAAGGATAAAAAAGATAAAGATGATGATTCGTCAGAATCTGATGATTAAATTTTTACAAAATATTTATTCTACAAATTTATTACAATTTCAAAGATGTGAAATTTTATTGTGTTTATAAAATACAATTTTAAAAAATAGGTAAATAATCTTGCTTTCATTACAGTCTCAAATAATTTTATTCAAGTTTTATTTTAAATGTTTTGCAAGACAATTATTCTTTTGTAAAAAAATAATTTAGTATATTTTATAAAAATAAGTAAAATTAATACTTAAAAAAGTTATAAGACAACAATATTACAAAATGAATTATCAAAACTGATTTTTTTATTTTTAATACTGCTGTATAATTTCTAACATAACTTCAAATATTTTGTTAACATTAAATTTTATTATAATGTCAAAAATTAAGAAAATTTAATTTAAAATATCTAATATATATTCAAAAAAAGAATTTAAAGAAATCGATGCTTGACATAAACTTCAATTATAAACTATATTAATAATAACTTAGAAGGTCTTAAATAACAATGTAATATTTAAAAAAAATTACAGCACCCAGCTTTTCCAAGCGGTCTCCCATCTTAGTACTAACTAGGCTCTTACTGGCTTAACTTCGGAGAGCTGACGAGTTCCGGTGCTTTACAGTAGATATGGCCGTAATTGCAAATTAGTTAATATTATATAGTAATTTGTTATAATATTATTATGATATAATAGAAATTTAACAGAGCAATCATTAATAACATTATATTATATTGGTACAGAGATTTAGTAAAATGGCTAACTATACGTTTTTTGAACTGTATTATGCATAATTTTATAGTGTAAAATAACCTACACTGGAGCTGACACTTTTTACTTTAATAATGTTTGAGTATTTTGAATTATTAAAGGTATTTATTTATAGTCTAAAATTTCAATACTCATATTCATTGCTAAATTTATTAAAATATTTATATAATGCTTTTAAATGTATTTATGATTGCCAAAAAAATTAAATCTTTGTTTATTAAGCGTTGTGTTGTAATAATTAATTAGTTTGTATTTTATTAGAATAATTTAAAAAAAGCATTTATTGACAAATTTGTTTGTATATTTTTGTAGAGATTTAATACCAAATAAAAAAAGATGCCTTAATTTGAATATTATAAGATATAAAATAGTATAGGTAGAAGAAACTCAATCAACTAATTTATATATTATTAAATTGACAAATATAAAAAACTGCAAAAATATGCCCTATTTAATTTAAATACTTAATTTTTTCATAAATTAAAAATATTATTTACATTTTAGGTAACTACCAATAAAAAAATATTTGTATAAAATTATTTATTGTCTAATTTATAAAATTATCAAAATGAGTAATTTTTATGACTTATGAATATATTTTTAATTAAATTGAGAATGAGTCTACAATTAAATTTCATCTCAAAAAGGGGCATTTTATCACTTTATCTATAATTAATTTATTATTAGCTCATATATCTATAAAAAAAAAATATTATCAAACGCCATGGGACTTCTAACTCTAATTTTACTGTGCATAATTTTATTTATATTCGTGATATGCATGATACCTATAATAAAAGATTCACATAAAAATTCATCTAATGATTCAATGATGACTCGAATTAAACGTTACACAATTTTGTTTTATAGTGTACCTTCAAGTGTTATTATGGGTACTAGTGTACCTTCAAGTGGTAATATGGGTGCTGGTGTACCTTCAAGTGGTAATATGGGTGCTGGTGTACCTTCAAGTGGTAGTATGGGTCGTGAAATGCCAAACGAAAAAAAGGCTTCTTCTCCTTCGACCCTTGAACAGAAAGTATCAAATAATTCGTCAAATAAAGCTCAAAACCCAGATACTATGAAAAAACCAAATAAAAAAACCACCCTTGATGGCAAGAATTCGAAAAAATCAAAAGATAATTTTGATGATAGCATGAAAGATGGTGATAGAGTTGATAAGAATATATCTTCAAAGAAAAGATCAAAAAATTGTAATAAAGGGTGTGACTTTGAAAATAACGAAGATAACAATGAAAAAAATTGCGACTGTACATAGTTTGATATAGTGTTGAATATTTTTTTATTAACACTTGAAATATGTAAAATTAAATGTATATACTGTTAAGATTACCACTTTTTACAGGATCTCAAAAATTATTTTCTTTTTATCACATTTTTTCAATATTTTTTACTGTTATAATTAATTTGGTGACAATTTAAGGTAAACAAAAATTGATTTTTTATAGTCATATATTGTTTATGCAATTCATTTTAATAGTTCTTTAAGATAGCTGAAACATTTAAATATTGGTTATGTTTCAGTTTTAAACTTAAATTGTTCCATAGTTATGATTGGTGGATCATAACGGTCCAGTAATAATTATAACTGTTATTAATCGCTATAAAACGAGCATTTTTTTATTTAACGCATTATAATTTTAATATGATTGTAATACATTATATATATAAAGTTGTTTTTTTTGAGTATTATCTTAACCTAATATTTAATTTCGATATTTCTTTTTAACATCTTTTTTCTCTTTTCTTATCATTTATTTATATTTACTTTCAAAACGTAATATTTCATCAATAAACATTATTATGAAATGTTTCATTCTGATTTTAATGGGATAAAAACTCTTGAATATGATACTCGCTTAAATAAATGATGCCATAAATCATTGTTATTTTTAATTCTTTTACTATATATATTTTCATATAATAAGGTTTTGTCAGCGTCTGGAGTCCAAATCCTGATCTGATTAATAAAATACGATATTAAAACTAATTACAAAATCTTTAGATGACTGATATGTTGGCGTGTTTACCTTGTACCAAAATATTTAGAACTATAAAATTTTTATTTATCAAAAAATTATATTAAAGCACTAGTAGAAAATCTCTTTTTATCTAATTTTTATCGTTAAATTTACATGAAATAATCATAAAAAATTAAGAAAGTGACATAAGTTTATACGTTTTCATAACTTAAATAGGCTTATGTTATGACTAGAATTGTAAAATGTACTTTAAATATCTTTTACTCAAACTATTATTTATTTTAGACATAATTTAGTTTTTTTTTCAATCATTTTTATATTATCTACTTCTTTTTTTAATTTGTTTATTTCTTCATTTTTAAAAAAATACGATTGTTTAATGTTTGGCCCAAATCACGAAAACAAACTTTCTATCATAGCAATTGCCTTTACTTTTAATAACCAGAAGAAGCATATATAATTTTCCTTCTTATTTAAAATTTAAACAATTTGTAAACATACTCTTAAGGATAGCTGGAGTAAATAATAATTCCACGTTTATATCAATTTCTTTTTATTTTCATGGCTGCCATTTAGTTTTTTTCATAAAAATATTAAAAAATATATTTAATTGATCTTACAATCTACAAAAAAGTTCTTCAATTTTAATTAGACATGCATTATATGATCACCACAACCTCTCAATTTTTCTTTCCTAATAAGCATATTTTCCATTTATTTTTGTCTTTCCTCCTTTAACTATCTTATTAAGTTTTATTTCGTTCAATATTTAAATATCTTTAAGAGTATATAGAGCCTCCAAGAAAATAAAATTTCTTTATTTATTAGTTTATTAAGTTTTGAATGAAGTCCTTCAATGACATTATTAGTTCTACTCAAAGATCATTATATTTCTCTACTAAACAATGTTCTGCAATTTCTTTCTACATAATTTAATGTGATTTCTACTTTTCCATCATAAAAATACTTATGTAATTACAAGTTTCATTAATTATAACTAAAATTAAAGTAATTAGCATCAGTACAAAGTTTTAAAAATTTTATTTTGATTATATAATGAGACAAGTTGCAAATCCTAAACTCATTTTCATATATCCTGTCCAAAGTGAAAAAAATACAATCCGTAATCTGAATAAATGCTAGGCTTCTGCAAAATCTACCAGGTGATTGGGCAGAAAAAATTTAATTATATTGAAAACATTAACGTAAATTCCTTCAGTTTCATTTAAAAAACAAAAGATCAGAATAAAACTCTGTTCATTGAAATCCCCATTTATAACATATACTTGGAGAAAACCTAAAAGTCTCAACCATATAAACCTTAAATTTTATAGCTTTATTAAATTCTCATAAATAATCTATATCAAAATCAACAAGCATTTTTTTTCTCTATCTAAAACTCTATTCAAGAGAAAACTTCTACAATTTGGTAAATTAGATTCAGTAATATCAAAATTGGCTAAATTTAAAATACCGGTAAAAGTCATATAATTAGACTTTCATCTATAAATAAAGAATTTTGCACTATCAAATAATACAATTTTTGTTACTGTATCATAATAAACCTTATAAATACTGCAATGAGTTCTAATGATCATTTATATCGAATCGAAAAATAAATCAATTATATTGCTCATCATTTGAAATTTATGAATATTATTGAAATCTGTAGTTTGTATATGCTTGTCACTCGATTTAAAAGTTCATCGTTAGAAGTAGCGTTATAGCATTAAAATTTCCATTGAAGAATTTCTGATAGATCTTTCTCTTGTTACCCTTCTCTTTCTGTCTATATATATAATCATTTAAAACTGGGACTTAATTTTTTGTTCGTTTATCTAAAAAAATAGGCTTTAGGAAAAATCTCTTATTTCATCCTTGGTATTTTCTTATTTTATAATTTACTTTTAATATATAAATGAAAGACGTATCATTAATGGCTTAAATATGTAAGAATCTTTCAATAATATATATAATCAGGCATTTAATTGTTAAACTTATTTACTTGTATCAATTAGCCATTAATTATGCTAAAAAATTACGTCCTTGTTCAGATCATTATATATTTTTAGGTATCATTAAATTCTTACTCCGTTCAGCTAATTTTTATTCTGTGATCAAATCCTCTTCTGACACGATTTATAACTTTACCTCCTTTTTGAAAAATATCTTTGAATTAGCTTTCATTAAATTAAAGATCAATCATCACATATGAGACTAAATTATACTGGATGCCAAGGATTCTCAATCTTTACTCTATAATTTTGAATAAAACTATTTTAATAGTTAAACATGTCAAAATTTGTAATTTGAAGGTGATAGAAAAATCTGAAGACTTATTTAAGACATAATTTTTTATTTGATTTTTATATATTTTAATGAGAGAAAAGATATGTCGTATAATATATCTGGCAGGATTTGTAGGATAGCATCATTCTATTATTATTACCCAAAGATAAGTTACATATCTAAAATACAACCTCTTCATATTAAAGTATTGCTTTAATTATAACGGCGAGAGACGTATATTAATTTAATACTCTAATATATCAAAATGTTAACTAATCTTCAATAATGATATTTTTACAAAGTTTGAAATACTTTTTTACGAAGAATATGCTTCGCGAGATCTTAAACCAGTAAAATGCAAATTAGGTTTATTTAAAGGAGTTCCCGGAAGATAAATAGCAAATATATTAAGTAATAATTTATCATTTATATGCAGATATGTTTACACAAAGAGAAGCAGAAGGAGTTACTCTATAAGGGCATTATATATATAAGAAATCCTACCTTAGGAAGAGCTTTAGACCAATAATATGCATGTCAAATGTATATAGCTAACCACAAAAATCGCTTTTGTTTTGATAAAGTTAATAGTAGGAGAGAAAACATAATCTCGGAAAATCAAATAAGAACACACAGAAGAGTATAAGAAGATAAAAAATAAATATTATGATTAACAATGGTCAATAATATCAATAAAAGATCTCGTGGATAGATTTAAAAAAACATTTGACTCAGTAAATCACAAATATTATATCTTTGTATAGAAAGTTATAGAATTTGACCTTGGATCTCTAGATTTCTTAATAGATTAATTTCGAAATGGAATCTAGAAAAAGAGAGAATAATGAAGTTATAATAAATAAGAAAGTAAAAAGGGAAATATTATAATTAAAAAGTCTCTAAACTCACTTATTTTTATTATTTTAGAAACATTTTAAATTAACAGAAAAAAATGGTGAAATACTAAAAGAAGTGATAAAAAAACAAAAAAAATTAAATTAGTAGACCCAGAGTTGTCAAAGAAAAATTAGCAACAAACACCGAGTCATGCTCGCAAAACACGAAACTAATACAGATTATAAATGATGCATATACCTAATAATAATCGAAAGAGAAGTAGGTAAAACCTTAGAAAAAAAAACATCTTTATAATCGCTCGAGCTATAGAAAAATGAAAAGAAATTTTTGTGGTACATGTCTAAATAAGAGAAATCTAGTCTCAGTTATAAATCAATACATATTGTCCCTAATAAACTACCGTATAGGAGTCTTGAACATAGAATTGAGTACCTGACCTATATAGAAATTGACGATAGAGTTAGGAATATTCTCATAAAGTACCACTTTCATCCCATGAAGCATACAAGAAAAGAGATAGGAAGAGGCCTTACTAATATTTAGTTTAAAAGTGAACAAATTACAAAAGAAACAAACCTTTAAAGAAATGCGATACTATGCATATAAATACTGAAAACTCTCACATATTATATATTGACTCTTTTCTAAAAGCCAAATATAAAATAAGACCATCCCTAACAGCTAGAAATTATACAGAAAAAATCCTTGTACATAATAAAGTAGACTCAAATACATTTATTGAGGAATCCTTTAGATGGTTGACAAATGAAATTTTTTAATTAAGAGAAGAAGCGTTCTTTAAATTGTGCAAAATAGGAAAATACTAAAAACTTAATGATAAAAGTAAAAAAGCAGATCATAAAGCGACGAATTGTGGCTTAATGTCATCTCATGATGTAGTGGCAGGTTCTTTCAAATTCCCAGGCATTTCAGATTATTGTTAAAAAATTATTTGGTTTTAAAATCTTTTATCCTCTCGGTCCAATTTACTCTTTTATATTTTTAGATAAATATTAAAAAAATAATGTAGAAGTACTGAATTGACTTGCTTATTTCTAATTAAAAATCATTTTAGACAATCTTCTTTATCAAAGATGGTATATCATTGTTTATAATGCTGTTCTAATTATATTAAGTCTTGTGTAAACGAAAGTGTAGCACTTCTATATTATTCCCGGTACTCGTAGTATCGGTAAAACATAACATGACACATGAGAAGGCATAATGAAGCACTTAAAACTATTCATCTTTAGTTTTGCCAAAGATACAAAATTATCAACAGTAATAAGACAAGAAATTACTCTCTTTAATAGTGTATAACTAACATAAGAATATATACTGAAATTAAATTAAAATACAAAAAAAGGGCATCTAAGTACTAGATAAAGTAAAAAAGAAATAGTAATTACTAAGGTCGGACAATTTTTTATCTTTTAATGGTCGAGATAAAGAAGAAAGATAATTGATATATATTAATTGACCACTACGGAATACTACATAATATAAGACAAAGAAAATTCTCTATGTGATGACCTAGGACAGCGTTATAAAAAGATTAGACATATAGTACATAGCAAAACTTAAAATTGACATCAGAGTCCAGACATATGTTCAAGCGAAAGTAATCAAGATGACTCTCAAACGCTTAACAATGAAAATCTATAGAGAGGGATTATTCCGGGAAAATATTGATGTCGAGAAAACTAAAAAATATTTGCGGGAACTTAAGTAAACTTAAGAAATAGAAGCCGACATCAGATCATAAAGGATTAAAATAAATAAAAAAAAAATATAATTTAAATTAATAATTTTTAAGACCTATGTTAGAGGAAAATACAGCTTTATATTAGACGTTTTCTCTTAGAAAAGAAGTGCCGGTGTGATAATGAGAGCTCGAATCATTAACATACTATGTCATTTATTAATCTAAAAACGCAGAATATGAACTCGAAAAAAATGAATGAAGTTGGTGCTAGTCAATGGAGTATTTCTCTTAGAGTATTCTAATTATTTTCAACTTTCAAATATAAATAATGTTAACCAAAAAAAGACATGAAACTTATAAATTAAACAAACCCAAATTTACGGAAGCAGACAAAGAACAACTTTTAGCCTTTATACATTAATTTATTTTATTTACGAAGTTTTACCGAGTATTTATAAATCTAAGATATTAATTTATCGGAGTAACTATTGTCAGAAGACGACGAAAATTATTATATGCGATTAAGTACTAATCAGTCATAGTATTCTCTTGTGATCTACACAACTATTGGTGTTTATAAACACAATTGTAAGTTTGAGTAACAAAATGAATTTGAAAATGAACACATAATCGAATAAGACAAATAATAACCTTAAATTTGACTCAATTAATGACTTTTTTGAATGACAAATAAAAACAATAGATGAATAATATTATTTCAAAGGCGATGAACCAAAGAAATAATTATAACGAATATAACAAGCTAAGTTTACATAAATCATTAGACATTTGTGAGGGATTAATTCTCTCTACAGACTCTAAGCTCATTATGATGAGAATTAGAAGAGCATAAGAAATAAATTAAGAAACTAAAGTTAAGATGACAAATATCAAGCCAAAATCATATGTCTGTATTAAAACGTCATAATTGTGAAGAAGAATCGTTTATCATTCAAATGTTCAAGAAATTAATATTAACTATTTCAATGATCACGAAAAAATAAAATCATTGTAAGTGTAGTTAAAAGAGTAAATCAAGTTGAAAATTGGGAAAAGGAAATAAAGAATAATAAAAAAACTAAAATACGTAAAACCTCAATAAAAGACGTTTCTAATTCGGTTCGAGTTTAAATATTGATTCTTTATTTATATTTGATAAACTAAAGCTTAACTTAAAGACCCATAGAATCCATTTTACTTGTCTTAAAGAAAAATTTACGATAAATAAATATGTAGAGATAAAATTTAAGAACGGTGATAGAGTCTTTAGAGTGCAGTTTTGCTTTTACCAAAAACAAAAAATGTTTCAATAGCACTTAGGTTATTGAAAATGATGGCAAATTACAAAAAATCTCTATAATATGAAGTTAAACCCCCTATTAACTAAGGTATCGTTAAAATTATGTGCGAAAAAGTTGGTTAAAACTATATACGGTAATCAAAGTTTACATGGTTAAATAATATTAGACTTTTACTTAATCCAGATAATTTCCTTAGGATTACTACTGATCTGATTGCTTTTTATTAAATTAGTGGTATTAGACGATCTATTTAAATCATATTGACAAGATGTTATATAGTTTACATGATCCTAATTGGTTTTCAAGAATAGATTTAAAGATGCATTTTTACAAAAAACCATTTAAATAAAGTAATATGCATTAAACATGTTTTAGATTTAAGAACATGTTATAATAATGGGATGCCATTGAGATTAGAAACACCTCTTCAATATTCTAGCGGCATGTGGATACTTTTCTAAGATCTGAAATTTATAGATCATGTTTGGTTTATGTTTATGATATTTTAATACATGAAAAGAATTTAAGGAACATTATAAGATGTTACTCAAAGTTAAATAGTAATTTAAATAGCATAAATTAGAAATCAATAGACAAGATAAAATTGAATTTTTTTATAATAAGTAAGAATAAAATTATGCCTAGATATTATAAAGTACAAATCATAGATTATAAATCATTTTAATTATTTATTTAACTCATAAATTAAAATGTATTTCAGAGAGATCTTGAATATCTGATCTATTATATGATAAAACAATCTTCATTACAATTTATGTGGCAAAACGAATAAGAAGAATCTTTCAAATATTGAAAAGAAGTTTATAGAATACAATATCACTTACTATCTCAACCCGATTTTAACAAGAGGTTTATTTTATATACAAATTTTTGTCAAACAAGAATTTCTGCGATAATATCACGGAAATTTAACGAAATTAAATATCTGATTGTCTTCGCATCTAGAAGAATATTTAAGCTGCAAATGATTATATTATCAATAGGAAAAATGCCTAGATAAATTTTGAGGGATGAGACGCTTTAATTATTTTTATTATTCTAGAGGTTTGTTATTAAATACAGATCATATAGCTTCAGAAGCATTTTATAGTGAAAATAGAATCATCAAGAATACATAAATGGTTGGAATAACTAATAGATTTGATTTTAGATCAATTTATATAAAAGAAGTCAACATATCTCATGCAGACAGTATATGTCAATTGTTTATAGGTAATTCTGAAAAAAGTAATTGAGAGTGTAAACAGGGAATTATTAAAGAGGAGTAAAAAAATATAGAAAAGAATAAATAATTGATTCATCGGGGTGTCAAAGTTGTATTTGAACAATTTAAGTAAAATAGTAAAAGATGAATAAGTAAATTCATAAAATGTAAAATATTCAATCTGAAAAGTAAAAGAAGAATCATTTGGTAAATCATATTTTCTTAAGTAAAAAGACTACGGCAAATATAATTGAACCATTTAAGTAAAGTAAATTATTTCAGGATATAATTATTTTTAGGAAAGGATGAACTGAAATTCTGAAAAGCAAAGATGGCTAAATTATAGTTTATTTTGTAAATGAAATTCATAAGAATATTAACATAGAAACATTAATTAAAAATTAGTCAAAAGAAAACTTAAGTAAAATAATGCGTCAATAGAAAATTAAAGAAGGAGAAAAGCTGCATTTTACTTTACCTATTCATAATCAGTCTACAATAGAGTGTAACGTGTGATTGAACTTTATAAAAGGTAATAAATAATCTTTTAAAGAATTTTAATATAAGAGAAAAGGCCGAGATTATCGAAGTTTATAATTTGATGAAGAATTCGCTAATTAATACGTGAGCCCTCAATATATTTTACAAAGAAAAACTTTAGTAGTAAGATAAGCTCAATTTCAAGGTATCATGAAATTGAAAAGTAAGTACATATTTATTCTAGATGAAGAGAAATTATATGTAGGCGACTCTGTTTTAGTAAAGTAGAAAATAATAAGAGAAAATCGGATTAAACGTTTAAGTAGAAAAGCTTCATGGCTATGATTTACCAAACAACTCCTAGATGGTAAGTTGTGAAACGAAGGATATATTAAGCGTTATATCTTATAATTAAAAATATTATGGATAGTACTAAAGAAGAAAAATATTAATGTATCATACAATTTTAATACTCTATAAAAATTTATGTTTTCAACATAAATTTGATCAAGAGATAAATTACATGAATTAAATAATTTCTTCAATGCTTCATATTATAGGTATCTAAGAAAAATGTTGAAAATGTTTGTTGGATCTTATTATTACACCTTTTGATATCAGATTTAATTTTATTATTGAAGCTTTCTACATTCTGGGTATACATGCAAGTCATAGAATCCCAGAACCTATTTTTTGAGTAATCGTATAATTATCGCACTCTTTCTATTTCATAAATTATGGTCTTTCATTATGTACTATGCTTCAATGGCTTACAAAACCTTCAATTTTATGTATCAAAGTATCAGATAATCTATTAAAGACTGTTTTCACATATTCTTTTGCCTAAAATACACTCGTATCAACCATATTCGATGTCTAATACGGCGTTGTTTGACTTCTTCTATGAGAATTAATATTATAATTAAGTTTTTTTTAGATAAACATTAACATTCATGCGACTGTTATAAAAAATAAAATGCATAACAAATAATGTAGTTTTAAAAATGTTTATAACTAGAATTAAGATATCTTGTGGCATTATTTAACAAAAATACGATGACTAATTTGATATTACTTAAAAGTAATATTCTAGAAGTTATTTTATATAAATATTTATTATCATAATAAAAGAAAGATGAAATCACATTCATACAAAAAAAGTGATCACGAAATAAAAGGCTTAACAAACATTAAACGCTTAAAGAACATCATAAAAAGATATCTATGTACTGGCCTTCTATCTATCAGAAATTTTACACATATCCAATTTACACCCAAAGTAGGCATTGAAAATTTAGTCAAAATAATATTTTTGGCGAAATAAACTCAAGATATTTTATAATATATAAGTTTATTATACACTAAGATTAAAAATCTGTTCTGAATTTGAATTTTTTAGAAACAGTAAAAAAATATCTGTAACTATTTGAGGAGGTATAAATAAAAAATTTAAAATTATTTCTATGTTAGTTGTTTTATAAAGAATTTTTTGTGAAATAATCTCAAATGACATTCCATTTAATAATAATTAAGCTGAAGGCTTTAATTCCTCATTAAAAAAGAAGTTAACAGTTCTAATACTAGTTTAGTATAACTTTATTTTTGAAATTAAAATATACGGGAAAAAGTGATAAAAAATAGAAAGAAAAGCATAAATGCGTTGTGGGCTCATTTAAGGTGACTAATTAAATATATTGGTCAAGATGCAGACGAAAAACTCTTTCTATTGTTTTTTCTTGACATTATTTTTGCCAATTTTCATTTTCGCCTTTTTCTTTTCTCTAAATAATTTTTTTTATAAAATAAATTATTTTAGAGTAGGATGAGTTTATAATTACTTGACTTATTAAGGTCTATATGATTTGATCCCGATTTAAATTTACTTAAAGAAACATTATGGCTATATAATTGTCGTATCATTAATATAGAATCTACTGATGTATTTTGATTGGTAAAATATGAATAAAAATAGAGCAATTTCTGTAAGAACATGAATCCTAAATAGAATGTCTATTGTCAAAATCAATAATCAATTATAATGAGTCAATAAATTATTAAAGAAATGAAATAAAAATTAAAAGTTAAATATTATAATTTAAAACTTGTAACTAAATGCGCGAATAATATCTGTAGTAACCTTATATAATAATTTTTCCTGAAACATATCAGGCTTAGGATAGTTTCATGATTAACGTTTAGGATGAACATTAATCTCAGAAATAAAGATATTAAGATGAAATTTTTAAAAGGCATGATTGAGAGATAGTTCTGTCCGAAAGATAGAATAAAAGTGAACAAATTTATTAAAATATTAGTTATCATTTTTAGTTAAAACGTCAAAACAACATTATAACATATTGTATAATACCTGTTGTATTGTTACGGATGCAGTAGATCTTAAGAGTTTTGATAGTTCCAGGCTTGGCTTTCTCTTTAGACGATTGTTTATAAAAAATTTATTCAACTAATCTTTTTATTGCTCTTGTTTGGTATGGTGTTAAAGTTATTATATTTTTTAATAATTTTATTTCTTAATCTAATGACGCGTGTTATAAACAGTTAAAATATATTAAGAATTAATTTTGATTAGAAATTTACATACATAATTTAGTTCAGAGAATTCTAGAAATTTCAAGATATAAATAAAAAATATGGAGAATCTGCTGCTACCATCAAGCAATCAAGAAAATAAAATTTTGAATATAAAAACAAGCAAAGTCTTTCAGAGAAAATTGACGAGTTTTATATGAGTTCTTTAGAGTTTTACTTTAGAACAGGTCACATTATCGAGCACTATGTCACTACCCAACTTATTAAAGATGCCTAGTTTAGAAAAATAATCAGTAATTTTGTTGATTTGATCTATAATATAATGGAATATTTTAAGTAAAAATTACATCATATGTGAAGACAAATAGCTTTACAATTTAAAAATAAAAACATTATCCCCAAAAATTTCTCAAATTTTCTTATTTGTAATTAATTTTTATATGAAAGTAAAATATAAAATATAAACTAGTCAGCTTACCTCAAGTATGAAAGAAATAAACAAAGTATTAACTTACATAATATGAACACTCGATAAAAGACTTGAATAATTTAGAAATTTTAAGCAGCTCATTTTACAATATATTTGGCGAATTATAATCCTATCAATAGAGTGAACTTTTAAGTATTGTCTCTTAATATACGCTTTTGTCTTTTTTCGATTAGTATTTTACTAAGATTACAATAACTTTATGAATTGTAAGCCCAAACGAGAGATGTTTTTATATTTAATTAGCTTAAAATATAAATCGAAGACTCAAAGAAAGGATATTATTATGACTTAGTATTAAAATAATAGAGAAACCGATAAAATTAATTTATTAAATACCTCTTCTTCTGTGTCTTACAGAAACTTATGAATTAGTGTATGTATCATCCACAGCAAACAGTGCTAATAAATGATATTAGAACTTAATATAATTAGGTTTTCTTAAAATATAACAACCTTATTCAGACGGTTAATCTCATTCATGCAATAAACTTCTTTACACTATATCTTTCAGATCATATTGTATTTTCTAAACATATTTTCTTTTTTCTATTTTAATAATGTATGTATTTTTCTCACAAACTTCTTCTATTTTCTTAAAATCCAAAATAATCCTTTACTGTATTTATTGAATTCATAAAATTCTCTTTCTTCGTTACTCTAACTTTTAGGTCTTTTTATAGCTCCCCGTGCCATTTTTGATTTTAATTGCGTGCCTACCTTCCGAAACTATTTTCTTTTTAATCAAATCTTTTTTACTCTTAAAATGCATATTCTCATCGCGCTTACAATTCTTTTAGTTCTATGAATACTTTTTAGTATTTTATATTTAATTTTCTGCTTATATCCTTCATATCTTCATTTTAAACATCATTCACATTATCTGTAATAATTTCTTTAAGCTTCTTTCCTTGTCTACAATTTTTTCAAAAAATTCACAATATTTATAGCCTTTGTATTTTCTGATACTTTATCCCACAGTCTTTTAGTCTGTTAATCTACGGCAACGACTTTCAGGACATTATATTCTCTAAATACAATCATATTCTATTATACTTTGTTAAATATCTTGTAATACTTATAAATTCACTAATTCATCATCGTGTTTCTAACAGGGTTCACACCTTCTTATCACCTCATAAATCTGATTCTTCATTCATGGTCAATGATGTCTTTTCCTAAAAACATTAATAAACTGTTGTCTTAAATCTATGACTTAATTTTGAATGATAATAATATATCGATTTTCGCTTATTTCTTCGGTCGGAATCTCTTTAATTTCCTTCCATTATCAAATTCATTAAATGTTTGTTTCTTTTACCTTCTGTTTACTCATTTCTTTTTACTTTACCATTCTTTTTTTTCACTTCATCTGTTGTATAAAATCTACTATGGCCATCCGCCACCATTATTTCTCTCGTTTTTCATATAATTAGTTTCGAAATAAACTCTTGTATCTCTCTGCCCATCTATTTACCATTACATTAGTAAAAAATGTCACATTCCTAATTTCTGCCAAAGCTTCGTGGTTTGTTTCTAGTTTGAACATTTTTCTTCTAAGTATATACTCAACTTTTTTACTGCCAAAAATATGACATACATTTCTTTTGCTAATATTCTATACTTGATTTCTGTTGAAGTAAATTTCTTAGAGATCCATTGTACTGGATCTATCTCCTTATTATTTTTTCGTAATAGAAAAGCGCTTATTACAATATTACTAGCATTAGTCCTTAGTAAAAATTCTTTGTAATATACTCAATATTACTTTCATTTTTAAAATTCCATTCATATCTTTTATTCATTTTCAGTTTTTACCATTGCCCTTAAACTATGAGTTAAGTCAATTATTTCTCCAGGCAAATTATTTATAAATTCCTAGAACCATACTACTAGACCTAAAAAAAGTTCTTACATCTGAAACTCCTATTAAAACTAGGAATTCTAAATCCTTGTTGTTCTTTATTTCAGATGACGTAATGTTCACTTCATTGAGATAACTCGCAGTAATTTCATTTTTTTCATAAAATTGAATTTTAGTAGCGGTTAGCTTTATATCATCCTTTAATTTTTTCAACACTTCTTTAAACAACCGATCATATTTTTGAATACTAGTATTATGTACAACAATGTTGTTTATATAAATCTCTATTCATTATACATTGTAATATCTTTAGCGATTTTTATATCTCATATACCCTCGAACTTTACTCATACACTTGAAAATTAAACTCAAATTCAGTCCCGACTTTATCTTACACCCTAATTTCCATATTATAAAATCCATCCTTTAAATATAAAACAGTAATGAATTTTGCACCTTGCATCGCTCTATCCATATCATTTATATTTGATAATTGACAACCATTCTTTCTACTATATCTTAAAGATTTTTAAATTGCTTACCAATATAATACTATCATAGGAGCTCTACATGTAGATATCGATCTTCTATTAAGTTTTCTTCTTTTTAAATCTCACAAATGCTTCAAGTTGTTCAAGCTTGTGACAAAATCGTCCTTCTTGAAAAAATTCCTTTCTCTATAATTATCTTACCACTATTTTGCACTTTAACCTCTTTAAATTAATTAATATAAACATATAAACTAATATTTTTCTTTTGTTGTTCCTCGTATTCTTAAATCTTTTTTTAAATTTAAATAACCATATAAATTCTTTCATATATTACTTCTGAGACACTTTCGCAACTTAAATTTACATACTTATAATCACTTTATCATCATAATTATATCTATTCTTAGACTTCTTCAAATATCATGTTCTAACCATATGTCTTAGTCTATCGCAGTAAAAACATTTCAATGTCGAACCTCTTTTATCTAATATTTCTTCTAGTTGATTTCATCATTGTATTAATATTTTCTCTGTAAACTCTTGATATTCTTTAGCTCTTCTTTCCTATTCTCTGACTCTTATTATCATTTTTTTTCCTCAACTCATCCACTTCTTTTTCTTTTTTTAACTCTCTTCTCGACCTCTCAAAAATCTCCTTCCTTCATAACACTTTGTTACACTCTTCAATTCTATTTTTTTCTTAAGCCACAATCATCACTCGACAATTCAACTGTTTTGACTGCCACCATATTAGAATTTAACGTAATTTAAGTTTTATAAAGTATAACAAATGATGATAAACGAATATATAAATTATTTATTGGGAGCTATTTTATCTTACTATGCCAAAATACTATTAAGACCCTGATCTTCATCGCTTATTTCGGTATTTCTTTAACTGAAACTCGCCTTTGCGCCTATAGTTGAGCGAAATACTTTCCAAGGTCTTCTTTACTTTATTTGATTGAATTTAATCCTATAATTTTTCAATATTTATCATTGTATTTTGTTGTTATCTCATACAAAGTTATAACAAAAATAATTATTTTACTTTTATAGCCGCGTATAAGAGAGTGGTTATTGGTTAGTAAGTCATACTTTCTCAGTTTTTTGTATTTAACTTGCTGAATATTATATTGTAAATAACTCTTTTTTTTCGCTTATTTATGGTCACTATGTCTGTCTTAAATGTATCTCAACCCTTATTTCTACATAATTATTATAAACAATCTGCTGCACTGAGTATTAGTGACCTTTTAGTTTATTCCTTGAGGGTTCTACATTATATTTTTACACATTAACAAATACATACACTTCACAATTTAATTATATATTCTCATAACCTAACATCTTATTAGCATGTGGATCATTGTAGAACATGTTTCTATATGGCAAAAAAGCAAAATTTGCTTCATTTCTGACAGTATTATTATCTTTATATAACCACATCAGGATTCATCTATATATACTATCTCGTTTAATCTGCAGTTAGGAAACTTCATATGTAACATCTTTTGGTTTATTTTGTTATTCGGTCTTGTGCACCGAGCTCTTCTAAAGATTCGAGATTAAACTCATTCAGCCTGTATTTTTTTTTTTAAAAAACTCGGAATTGTCTTAAGGTGTGTTCCTTGGTCTTTGTTGACTTCTAAAATTGCCGCTCTTATATGATATATCTTTTTGTATTTCTAGGCAGCATGTTTAATATTAAAAAAGAACTCTCAGATTTGGATTCTATACATGATATTCCTCTATTTAGATCTTTTTCGTTAAGACATAATTTCTTCTTTCAGGAAGGTTGTAGATACTTTTTCTATTTTGTTGATATTTGTCTAATATCATGTGTCTGAGGCTTAGAAGTATGCAGGTTCTATATCATATAAGTCTATGCGATAGTTAAACAAGAGATCGCAAACTAATTGATAGATCCCATTAGTCTAGTTCTATTAAGTAGGTATATAATAATATCTTGGCTATCTTTTTTATTTTCGGCAATTCTTAAATTATTATAACAGTCATTGTCATTAAGCATAACTGCACCCGAACGATTAGTATGAAGTTGAATGATAATTTCGTAGCGTTAATTTATATTCCGCAGCTTTAAAAAACTTGGTCTCTTCAACTATTATCTTGAATACTTCTTGTATAAATGATAAGGGGTTGAAGCTATATCTTTTCTTTTCATTGATGGGCATTTGTGTTTGTGGAAACATAGCATTTAGCCACTGGATTAAGAATTTCATTATGGCTATGAAAAGTATAAGTAATAAGCTATTCTTTTGGGTTTCTTCTGTCTATTTCCCAACAAGATTTTATTATTATATTAAAAAATTCTTAGATTCATTTGATTTATGAACTCTTTCAAGAATTCTCTTATTCATCTTAGAATTTTTAGTTGTTCTACATACTGTTACATGTAATCACTATTAATTAAACAAAAAGTCTTCTTAGCATCTATCCATGTTTTCTTAATGACTTTAACATATTTTTATTAGAGGAATATTTCTTATAGATTGTTTCTTTGCGTCTTGAGCGTTTCAGATCATTTCTATGTTTTCAATAAATTTTGTCACACAAATTGTCATTATTTTGTAAATGATCTAAAGCGCCTTCCTTTAATTCTTTTTTGGGTATTAAATGTATTATTTTTTGCATAGCCATTCTTCTTTCTCTTTTTTTTCAAACAATTTTTCTTAATTACTTGGTAGGTATATATGTGTAGATATTTCAAATTTTAAAATTGAAATAAAATATGCAATCTAGATCTGCATCTTTCCAGTTGGTGAGAGTTTGAAAATTTCCTTAAAATCAAGCCTTTTTGTATCATTGCAGTTTATTTTTGTAAATTAGTATTTTATCGTTTAATATGGATTCTACTCCATGATAGCAGCTTAAAGTACTTTTTTATAACTCTTCTTGCGATTTTTATTTTTTGGATGAATTGTTTAGTTATTAATTTTGCCTTATCAACTATTGAAATATAATATTTATATGCGTAACCTTCCTCCAAATCTTTTTTACCAATTCTATTATGCCTTGATCCTGTATTTTATTGTTTGATATGTTCTTTGTGCGTTTTGTATCATTTTTGGTATATAAGATAGGTAGTTAAAGAATAAATTAAAATGTATTCGTCACTATTTTAATTTATATAGTCAATTAATGTGGTTTCTGGGTTATTTCATAGAATCTTATGAGTTCTCTGCTTATTAACTACTTCTCTTTATCTTACGCCACCCGTTTCATTAAATAAGTGAGTTTTCACACTGGTAAAATTTTTATATTCATATATAATAGCTTATTCTATGTATTCGTTTATTTTCTTGCTTCACTTTGTTGTGCTTTCTAACCTAAAATCCTCATTGATAAATGATTTTTTCGAATAATTTTTAGCTCTTCTGATAAAACGTTTCTTATTTTTATTAATTTGAGTCGTAACATTAATTTTCTGCAAAATAATTTACTAGCTTCCTTTCATACTCCTCTAGAAATTTCTTCAATTTCCTTTAAATCGTCTTAGAAGTTTGAGGTTCATAGTTTTTGCAAGCTTCAATCTATATTAATAGCGCTTTATGAAATTATACTCGTTTAATTTGCTTTTTTCAATCTTATTGGCATTTTAATGTTGTTTATTTGCTTTTTAAGTATTTTTATCATCTGTTTTTCTTTATCTTTATATGATAAATAAAAAATTAAAAGGTAAATAATGTCAAAAAAATATGAACAAAAACCAAAAGACAATATATGTAAGTGAAACATCCGTCGTATTAAATGGTTTGTTTATGATGGTGACAGCATTGATGTATTTATATGTAATTAGTAGCAATTATCTTAAGCTGCAGATTATGTTTATTAATTGGCGAAGTTACTAAAGAATGTGATTGTTTCTTAAGGAAGTCTGATCATTTTGTGATTAATTAGAATAAAGGAATTTATTTTGTTTTTATTTTAGTTTTCCTGGTCATAAAAAAATTATATATAGATTATTCTTAAACAGAATGATATAAATAAAATAAGACAAACAATTAATTAATGAACATTAGGCGCTTTTTGGATTTAGCAAGAAAGAATATCAGTCAATATGTAACAAGTTGTTTCTTAATACCATCATTGATTAAATTGATCTAATGGAACCTTTGTTGAAGGTATAAATAAAAAAGATAGACGTATAGGACCGACATTAAGAGTAGAAATATGATTGAAGGCTATAACAAAACAATATACATGACTACTGAAATATCGCCATTAGAAGCCTTAAACTCTAAGATATTATAAAAAGTTAAACAGCAATGATTTTGTAAATACAGAAGAATTTATACAAGAATATTAGAGACAAACAAGATTCCACGAACTAGGTAAAATACTATTTATATAAGTAAAACTACATATACAATTGCGATAGACTCAAAAATAGGTAAAAGAAGCATAATACAATTACGTAAAATTAAGCAAAATATTATTTTTCTCAAGAGAGGGTGATATGATAAAATGATTTCACTACTCTATATACATTTTATTAGTTTTAATCACTAGATAATTTGACTTTAATAGTAACAAAATAAAAATCATTTGGATTTATATGAAAAAAGCTTTTGAATTCGTTAGACATAAGTACTCAATTTGCAGACTAAAAAACTTAACCTCCTTGAATGAGTAATGAAATTTCTTGGGTCATTAGATCAAATAAAAATTATCTATATTATCGATAATGAAGAAATCATGAACAAGGAAATATCACATCACCAGTTTTCATTGTTCTTTGATTAGATATTTACTTAACAGAAAATCGAGAAAAGAATATTTTGAGGTAGAATTTAAACTAGAGAATATTTCATATTCAGGTGATCATTTATTTTTTTGATGTTCTAAATATTATCTTAATATGAGAATACTGTAAGGAAAATTACAGAAGAAACCATAAAGTTTCTCAAATGTGTGGGCACAAAATTAGTTTAATAGGTTAGTAAAAGAAGAACAGATTGAATATCTACATAGTGAATCAACGAAAAAATACAATCATAAATAATTATTCAATTCAAGTTTAATTCTCTAATACAGATTTAGAAATCTGATTTAATTCTATATAAAAAGAATATCAGAACAAAGTATGGAGCTATGTTATACTTTTATCAATATAGAATAAGATTATGGATGAAATAAGCAACTGCTTCCACTTTAAAGAATAAAACAGTGGATAATCTGATAAAAAATACGAAAGAATACTTGAGTTTTATTACATTAGAAGATATTATAAATTAATACACTGTATTTATCTCTAGTTTTGTCTTTCTTCGAATTTAAAAAGCTTGAAAAAAATAATAAATCACTTAAGAGAGAAAATTAAAAGGAACATAAAAATAGAAATTAAAGTCGAAACTATAATTATAACTGACATCAATATCTACCGCAATAAAACATATATTGTGATTATTGATAAAGTTAACATGAAAATAACAATCATAGAAATAGAAATAATTAGTAAAGAACCCCAATGGCTGTAGAATCAGAAAAAAATGAAATGTGTTTAGAAAGAAGAAACATAGAATTAAAAACAACAATAGTTTTTTAGGGAATAAGAAAATGATGAATGAAGAAGAAAACTTAAATAAAATGAACATTATTTATTTTTATAATCAACTATTTACGATCATTAAAGATACAAGATTTATTATAACTTTATACTATAAATTTTAAATTAAAATGCTTAAAACCTCGGTATAATGTATACGTGTTTACATAAACCATTTTAAATTGAAACCCTAGAATATAAAGAAATTTTTATGTCATAAAAAGTGAAACTGGAACACAAGAGAAAAGTTTTTTTTTGGAAAATAAGGTTTCAGCTGCATAATTTTACCCAAAAAAGAAGTAAATTAAATTATTTAGTCCATCAGTCGAAATAACGTAAAAAATAAAAAGCAAGTCTAATATTGAAAAATGAGTTCATTTTAATCAAATTAATTATTTACTAAATCTGTCAGATAATCTATTATTGAATTTCTGAAAAAACTCAAATAAAAACTTTGACTTTTTTCAATTTTATTTCATTTTTAAATAATCCGATTGATTAAGTGTTTACAGAAGATTCGAAAATTGCAAACTCGATCTTATGTGTGTAATATTGTGATGAGAAGACTAATTTAGGATTTGTGATCATTTGTAAATATAGCATTCCATACTTCTATCTTTTTATAATTATTTGAATATTCGCATTTGACTTTTTATTTGTGACTGCACAAAAAAACACGAACAATTAATCATAAATCAGCAATACAAAACTTATTAGTCTTATTTCTTAAAGCTCTTCTGCTATAAGCTTTAAATTTATGATTTAAATAATTTCATCAATCTCATTCAAAGCATTAGGAAATATTATCTTTTTATATGGATTATTGTGATTCTTTACTGTTTTTTATAAAATTATTTATAATTTATATTTATATTTATCAGAAGCGATAGTTTTAGCTAAATTAAAAAAATTTCATTTTAATAATAATTCTTTTTCAATTACAAAATTTTTAATAAGCTCAGCATGAAAAGCAACAAATCATATACGATCAGACAAAATTTAAAACTAAATACAAATAAACAAGTAAAATATAGTATCAATACAATATTATTTAGAAAATGAAGAGAAGTATAGATATAAAAAGTAGCATTTGGATTTGACTATATTAAGATTCATTGCAAGTATATAAATTGTTTAATTCCTGAATTCACTTAACACTCAAGAAAAGTTTGTAAATTGACACGGGATTTTGAGAAGTTCTTTCTTGAGTTCATTAATGCTGGGGATTTTTATTACATCTTTTTATGTCATTTTATGCGGAATTATTATTGTCTTATATGTATAAAGAGATACAGATGATTTGAAAATAAATCATACTTTAACTGTTCAGAAGTTTTCTAACAAGATTGTATCAACTATTAAAAATGAGATTAATATCTTTGTCTTGTCTAGTACAAGTATATCTGGCTTATTATATTTCAATTTATGCTCTTTGAATTCTTGTGTCTTCTCTTATTTCAACTCTAATGCTAAATAAGTATTCCTATACTAAATGGTTCTTAATATTCTATAAGTGCTTATTGTGTTTTTTAATAATTCATGGAAATCACTCGTTTACTTTAGACCATATAGACTCTCTTAGTTTTAAAATTAAATTGAATAATATTGTCTATCTTAAAAAGCGTTCAGTTAAGTTTTTTCTTCTTGTATTATATTTTTATATTTTAGCATATATACGAATTTAGATCTTCATTGAGTTTATATTGCAAAATTTTATATCTTTAAAATCTTACTTTCTCTTGTATTTTGAATCTAAGAAAACGAATATATTTGGAACATGTGTGTTATTATTGTTTCTTTATATAATTTCTCTTAGGCCATAAGAATGTTTCTTAAAGTTATCTATGGTCTTGTAAAGCTATAGTAGAATTTTAACGCTTTAAACAAATACTTGTAAGCTCTTTCTTAGTTCTTTTATTGGCAATATAACCTTTCTTTACAAGCTAGCTGTTATTCTACTTGTTGTTTAATAAGAATAGCTCAAACTCTTTCGACAAATTCTTCATTCTTGTTGAGTTAAATATAAAATTTTCTACATTTTAGTTACTTACATTACTTAAGTTTCTACTATTGACCTTGCTATATATAGCGATTCTATCTTTCTTTCTATTTTTTATGATTTCTGCATTTTTAGAAATTTCACTTTGCGCTCTTGATTAACTTCAAGTATTTAATATCTTCTCAATTTGATAAGATTAATGTATCTTTTACGCAGACTTATCTTTAACCAGTAAAAAGTTGATACTCTTGTTCTTTGTTAGCCTTTATATTTTTTCTGAGCGTGTTTCTTTTTACTTTTCGGATTATCATTGACATTAAAATCTGATGTTCGAATAATATTACTTTTTCATTTATCAATAATTTAATTATCGTAATTGTAATTTGTGTTGTAAATTTACAACTCGACTACACATTACGATCTAAAATATGTTTCTAATTCTTAAATGCTTGTGTATATTAAATATGGCATTCACTATAGAACTATTATGTTTCTTCTTTACTGTCTATTAGTTTTCTAATGCAAATTAAGTATATTTTTATGCAAAAAATTAAGATACCTTATGTTTTGCAACGTTCCTATTTAGGAGAATTTAAAAATGGCAATAGATTTTTTTTTGTTATAAAAAACGTTTAAAGATAAAGTCACATATAAATTATTCTTATTTTCACATTTAATTTGTGGTTTTGTTTATATAATCTTGGTGTTCTCAAAATTTTATTCTGACGCTTAGTTATTTTAAATTTGTTCCTTTCTTTCAGAAATAAAATTATTTTTAGTATATTTTGTTTATTATATATGAGCTTTTTTTTCTTATTTACTGTCTTAATGTTTTTAATTCATCTTTTCCGAGCTTTTTTCTCATCTATTATGTCTATTGTGGTCTTATTTATTTTCTTCATGATTGCAGGATTCTCCCACTGTCATTAAATTCTCAATTTTATTTATTTGAAAAAATCACAACCGAATCGTTTATTTTCAGAAATATAATCTTTCTTATTGATTCCGCTTTCGTGATTTCCAGTTTGATTAGTCTCAGCTACTCATTTTTAAAGATCTTGTGTACTCTTCTTCTTATTTTTTTCATTATGGAATGTTGCTTTGAATATTCAATCCGGTGTCTTGATTTTTTGACTCATTTTTTTCCATTAGATTATCTGATATTTATTGAACTTTTCAGCTTCGCCTAGTAACATTTCCTCTGATTTTTTCTAAATTAAAGTATTTGAAATTTTTTATTTAATTTTTCACAATAGAAATATTATTGTAAACCAGTTGTATTTGAAAGCATCTAGTAAAACTTTTTAGTTGACAGTTATAATGTTATAAAAAATTTTGAAGTGTGTTTCTGAAATTATCAAAATCTTCTTCATCAATCAGAGCTGCTGTATCATTTTATCGTTTTGAAGTCATCTGCTTCTATCTTTTACCCTTAATACTCTAAATTTGATAAATTTTTGCAAGTGAAATAGCATTTCCATAGTTAAAATTTTCTTCTGATTATGCGAATCACAATAAATAAAAATCTAGAAGGTCTAGGAGAAAAAATATTGCAGTATACACATATTGTATAGCTATCAAGGTTATTAGTAAATGATAATACGAATTTATTAAAAGTAAAACGGTTGAAAGTTAACTTTCCAATATACACAACAAAAAAAGAGCAGTTGAGTTATTTGAAACAATGGCTTATGGAATGAGTGTAAAATCATCAGAAATTAATAATATAAAACATATCGACATAAAATATCATATAAAAATAAAATTTGTTTAATTTTAAAGATTTTGCTTTGATCAATGAAAAATTTATATGTGTTTAATAAAGGAGAAACTCACTACAATCGAATGTTTTTAATGACATTAACTATAATTAAATTGATCCCTTATATAAAAATGAACTAAAAAAATAAAAAAATTGCACTAATTCAAAATTATTTAAAAATTCAATTCATTGAAAATAAACAAAGTTTTTTTAATTTAACCGATTGTTCTCGATAGTATTAATATTTACGTACTGCTATCAGTCTTTTCCTTTAACAAATTCTTTAAATAATATACTGTAAAATATTATTTAAGATGAATATCTCAAAAATCTATTGTTTTATTTTTTAAGAAGAATATATTATCTTATTCAATTTTTGTTTTTTTTCTAGTCAGAACTAACAAAATTTTTTTAGACTTATAAAATCTTAAACCTCCTCAATTTCGAGGCATCTTTGTATTTACTTTCATCAATTTTAACTTTATTCTGATTTCCTCAATATTATTTTCGACTTATATCTGTTAATTGAACTTTCTGATTGATCAATCATAATTATGAAAACATCAAAGTTTCAAAGCTTAAACGTACTAAATACATAAATGTTTCAGTTATCAGAAAAAAAAACCAGTTAAGAGAATTAAATAAATAATATATGATTCCAAAAAATGCTAGTTAACTTCACATAATAATTAAAATAATGATATTTATTGATAGTTTTTACACTTATTAATCTATAGAAAACTATAAAAATTAAATTATCAAAAATAAGATCATTTTATAAGTTCATAAGGATATAACAATAAAAAATTATTTATTTGGGGTATAGTTTTATAATTTCCTTCTAGACTACTACCTATTGCAACCTCGTCATCACAGACTCTGCAGCGACTTTCCATAGTTAGGCTTTCTAATATCATTTTGAGTATTTTATCTGGATGTATGCCTTGATGTGGCTATTTAACTATAGCTTAGTTCTGTATGCGCGATATGAGTTTGTTACTATACCGTCCATAATGAAAGGTATTGATCTGGGCTTATAATTGTATATTGAAGCAGAGTTGTTGTCTATGAGATCATATTTATGCTTTTTTTTGTATTCACATGTTTCGCAAATTAACAAAACCGGTTATTACTATCTCTATTAACATGACTTTTTACTAATCTTATCTACTATGTATATCAGGTTTTTTTGTAATTTATATTTATTTATAGCGCTTTGGATTAGCGAATCAACTCTAATTTCAATATATTTTGATGCAATACACTCCTGCATGAAGTGATTTCAATTTTTTTTATTTTTGTAAGCTCAAAATTCTTGCAAAATTGAAGACGAATACACCGTAACACTTCATTTGTCTTCTCATATAATTATAGGAGGGCATTCTATCACAATATGTCGCCATAAAATCTACTTTCTTGTGTTTTTTTATTACAATGCGGGTATATAACATTTTTTTCTAGGAAGATATTTTTATCATGAAATGCACATAGCGCTCTTTCTTCTCTAATCGTAATATTTTATTTAGTAAGCCAGAGAGCTTAATCTTTGATGCTCACAAGGGGATTTCCCCGGTATCTATATAGATATGATTTCTGTGCTTCTTCTAGCGTAAACCTTTTTTCCAGGCAGTACTTCTCTACAAGGAAGGGTCTTATCCATGCTAGATGCTTATTATTCTTCTTACATAATTTCTTTGTTGTTATCTAGCCTCAGGTATAGTTGTGATAGCATTCTTTAACTCTTATTTTCAATATTAATCAGAAATATTCTTAGTTAATTTCTTGGAAAATATAGTCTCTCTTTACTGCATGCTATTGGTGGATATGATTTGTTGTAAGGATATTTCAAATTATGTAATCTAGCTCTCTGAATTCATTAGGTTCGACCCTTAGGATGCCTACATTGTAATGTGTGATATAGAATGTTCATACATTGTCTTAAACAAGTTTCTAGCGTTTAGCTTTGTCTTACACAGAGGCCTACATCTTCTCTGAATTTCTTTCCATATATTATCTTTAGTTTCTTCCGTGATTTTACATATGGAATTTTCAAACAATCCTAGGTACTTGTATACATCTAGCTCTATCAGGACACTTTGCAGTATTCGTTGCAGATTTATCATTACTCATCTCTAGACTTATTACTGTAAAAATCTTTTGGCATTTCTATTATTATATTTATTACTCCATCAATAGTTGCTAGCAATTTCATGTCATCTATAAATATGGCTGCAAACAAAGCGCTTCTCTTTTGTGTCGATTTCTATTTTTGGGTAAACCCCATTCAATTACTTGCTTACAGGGTCCATACATAAAACAAAGAGTAGCGTAGAAAGACTATCTCCTGTAAGATTTCTCTTTTTACCTGATGCTTATTTAATACTATCTTATTATTTACTCTTGTTTCAAGTGTTCGCCTTTTAGTTATGTTCTTGACAAATTCTTCCATTCATTTTGAAAGTCCTAAACTTTTGATTCACTCTAGTAAATAGATGTGAGTAACGAAGTCATATGCTTCTTTCATGTCATTCCAAGTCGTCTTTAGTCTATAGTTATGACTTTTGTTTAACACTATATCGTAAGCGCTTGTTCTTTCTTCCGAAAGTCCTCATTTGGTTTCTACGATGTTCTAGAGTACTAATGTTGTACATACACGTAATGGGTCTAAAATTCTTGCCCGATTTTGTCATACCTTTTGGTATCAGATAAGTTAACCCTTTATAAAACTAATTTTTCTTACACGGACCCTTAAGGCAAATTCTTCTCGTAATCTTGTACAGTTCTTTATGAATAGCACTCATCCCCTTAATAAAGAAATTATTAATTCTATCAGGGCCAGATGCTTTCCAGTTGGGTAACCATTTAATTACTTCAATGAATTTTTCTTCTGATAAAAATACTCTTTCCTAATGCAAATTTAGGTTATAGTTTAAGACATACTCTTCATACTTCTTTCTCTCTGTCTCTGGTTCTTCCTTCCACATCATAGACCAAAACTCATTAATCTTTTCTTTCTTGACATCATATTCTCCAATTTCTCTCTGTGGTCTCTATAAAACCGTAGTCGAAACAAATAAAAATTGCTGTTTTGCTTTCTAAACTCTTTCCTTCGATCTTAGTCTAGTATATTCTTACTATATATTGCTACGCGTTCCTTAGAAAAGCGTTTATTGTAACTTTATCTTTAGGTTTAGCCAGCGTTAGTTTTTTGTTTTCATATAGATCTTCAGAGTCTTAATTTTTCCTCCAGTCACATTCTTGTTGTCTTCTTAATGTTTAAAGAATATTTTTTATTGAGTTAAAATTGCTTATTTTATTACATATATTTTCTTTGCTGTAAGTTCCTAGTAACTTTTTTTTGTACTGCTTGAAGGATCTTTGGTTATATCCGCCATACTTTTTACGGTATTATGTAGTAAAAAACACATGACCAAATTATTTAGTGACTCTAGTATTTCTATATCTGCTTTTATCAAGCATACCTTCCGTGTAATTTCTACCTCGTCAACTCTTTTATCCTTCAGTTTAAGCCATGTATTCTTAAAATGTTTGTCTACTATTTTTGTCTTGATATCTTTTCTATAGTCTTCATTCTCTTACTCTAGTGAGGGTTCTGCTTCATTTATGAGTGCCTTCTGTGCTAGTTTCTTAATTATTGTTTCAGGTGTTTTGTCGCCAATTTTTTCATAATAAAACTTCTTGGCATTTGCTTTCATCTGCTCAAGATTGCTTGGTGGGCCTGCACTTCTGATATCATAGCAGCTAGTGCTGCTAGATTGTTCAATGTTTGAGACACTTTCTCATCTTTCTTGGCTGTATTATTGTCTTGTTTGTGTTTTATTTGATCCAGTGTAGTTGCTGTTATTGTTTTAAAATTTTCGTTTAAGCTCTCTTTTCTTCTTTTTTACACATATAACCGAATAGAATATACAAATATAAAATGAAAATCTTTAAGCTCTTAATAAAAATCTAAATAATATAGTCTGACAATACATGATGAAAAAATGACAAATGGTTCTACAGAGACATTGCATATTGTTCACGTAAATAACATCTTTGTCTGAAAAATATTTTAGTTATATCACATGTATTTTGAACTTGTATAAATTAATATTAAGTACTGTCACAATAATCTAAAAGATAATAAAAATGTTTTTAGAAAAGGAAACAGGTACAATAAAAAAAAGAAATGTGTAGCAAAGGAGCAAACAACGACAAATATAATGATTAATAATGCTAATTCAACCAAAATTAATACTTCTCGTATAAATGTAAAAATCTTTCGACTCTGTTACACATAATATTTAAATTCGTACATATAAAGCTTTGGAATGTGTCCATGTATTTCAAACCCTAAAATGACTAAAATCGAAATAGAGCCTCTAATATAGAATAAAAATGCATCTGTACTCAATAAATAAGATATAAAAGAATACTACAAGAAGATAAGATCTTCTTTCTCTTATTTGTTTTATGTCTTGATCTATTAAGTAAAATATTAATGAGATATATCTGAACATAGAAATTAAATTGATATATAAGATTTGTTAATAATCATATTATCTTTAATAGTGATTAAAGCTGCCTGCAAAATAATAAAAATGAGTTGAAAGAAATTGTAGTTACAACAAAAAATCGTTGAAACAATTGGCTAATAATAATAAAGAGCAAACGACAATAAACACCAAAGTAATAATTTTTATAATTAGTTGAGAGCGCAATAATACTAAATTAAAGTGCAGAATTGATAAAAGCATAATTCTTAAAAGAACAGAAACCTGCTAAATCAAATGACTTAATAGAATACATTATTATTACTAATAAAAAGATAATTAATAATCATGTCCAGAATGTATGACGAATAAAAGAGAAGATACAAATTACAAATTGAATTTCGAGTTAAATCTATAAGTCAGATATATGTGTTCTTGATAAAATAAGTAATTCAACTATGAGGTAGGAATTGCTTCTTTGGATAACTTGAAACAACTGAAATGTAAAGAAATATACGTACGATTTATTAACTAAATACTGTGAGCTTCTTCTCCAATACAAAACACAAATTGTATTTTGTGTAATGGTGTTCGAAAAAAAATCACAAACACTATATAACAGAACTAGATTTGAACAATACAGAAATGAAAAATATTCAGATCAAAATATTAAATATAACTATTGAAAGCTGAAAATAAAAAGTATATGAGTTGGCTCTGGCTACGCGTTAAATATCAAGAAAATAAAGATGATGTAGACAATATTTAATTCGAGAAATAAATCGAAATATGTTTATAACTAAGTGCAACTTGTAAATAGCAATATGTATAGACTATATTATATTTTATTTGGTTATAAATTTTAACATTACTACTGAGTTTAGAGACACCTTCGGTCTCTTTTTCTTTTGTATGTCAAATATATTTTATTGAACATCATTTATTTATAGCAATTTACTTATATAAAGTATCTGAAATGAAGTTTTTTCAAACACAAAAAATTTATGATTCTTCATAGTGCTATTTTTTACTTTCATATTCTGAAACTGAATGTGTGACAATCAGTATCACCTTGTCAAGCCTCTTGAGTTGGTTGACGTATTTATTAGTTTATCTTTACTAACTTTAATTTAATACTTATCACTTACTATTGTTTTTTATTAATTTTATTTATTTGATCTATTATCTATCTTTGAGTACTAATTTTCTTTTTAATTATGTCATTTTCATTAATCTTAACTTTCTGAAATTACATTCATAATTTCAAATTCTTTCAAACAGTTCTGTCGATGTCTCAGTATTGCATTTTAATTTTAAAAAATGAACACTTTATTCATTGTAAGTTTAATTTCACTATGTAAAGTATTATTGTATGCATTCAAGAACTTTGATATTGTATTCTTAGTAGGCCCTTTGGATTGTTTTAAAGTATCTATTATTGTTGAAATTGCTCTTCTATCATTACTCTAAAAGTAATAGAAAAAAGAAAATGTTCTTTTTATTTTTTACACCATTTGTTCAACAATTCATTATTAAATTCTCAGTCATTATTTCTTATTAAAATCTTTGATAAAATTCAATATTTTATATGCATCTTTTTTTTCAAGTATTTACCAAATATATTTCTGCTAAAATAATCAATGCCAAGAATAACTAAATTATTCTTTTTTAGTTCTGGTATGTCAAATGCAATTCTTCTTAGAAAAAATGTACATGAAATTCCTTGTATTAAAATGTTTCTTGCATTTTCGCATGCAAATTCAACATTTATGGAGTATATAATTTATTTTTCTCAGTGATACTATAACACTATTCTTTTCTATATCTTTTTTCTATGATTTAGTCCTATGTGATTTTTATAATATTCCTTTTCAGATCATCTTATATAAATGGTTGAAGATCGATTTTATTATTAATATTCTTTGATTGTATTCTCATTAGTACATATGCTGATATTAGTTCATTATCTTTTCTATACTTAACATAAAAATTAATTTTTTGAACAGATAAAACCATCGCTGTATCCTGATGACCATAATTCCAACTTTATCTTTATAAATTATATAGCTCTGTGATAAGTCATTAAAATAAAAATTTATTTAATCAAATAATATTAGATTTTCTTCATTGCTTATTAATTCACTAAAGCTTCTCTTTCTGCTTAATTTAAAGTTCTTGATAAGTAAACAATATGTTTTTTGTTCTGTTTCAATTGTAAAATATCCATTCACATCTGAGATAAATAATGTCAATTTAGTTTTGAATGTATTCTAAATTATTTTGAATGCTTTCTCTTTTTATCTCAAAAGATAAATTTAATCTCTTAAAATTAGCCTATATAGTGGATGTGATAAGTCTAATAGTACTTTTACGAATTGTCCATCGTAATTAATAATAACTATAAATATCTGAAAATCTTTTTTATTTTTTAATCTGTTATTCCTTGCAATCTGTCTAAACTAAGTTACCTTATATTAAAGAATTTCTCATATCCTAAAAAACTTTATATTTTCAATTTTTAATTTACTTTTCTATGTTTTATATAAGATTATTTTTTTTAATCATTGCAATACTATCTACAAGTTCTTAATTAATTACTATTATAATTAATATATCTTCAATGTATACTAATCGCATTTCTCTAATGGTCACAAAGCATGAGTTGCATCAATCTTTTTTTTGTGTAAAATGCTGTCTTCATTCTAACATATCTTCTTAAAATAATTCGAAAAAAATATTTCTTACCGTGCAATAATAATATTAGTTTTTGAGGATTTCGAATACAATTATATCGACAATATCATTCATTTTTCTGAATTAGACACAATATTAGTTTTTAATTTTTTGAACTAAATATATTATTTTAATAATAAATTGCTCTCTTCCAAATATTTTTATCTTGTAACGGTTATATTGGGGTGCGATCCTTAGTATCTACAGAACATTCTATTGGTTACATCTTACTTTCTTTAGATCTTTTTGGACAAGAATTAATTAAAAGTAATTCTTCATTCTTAATATTATCTATGATACTAAAAGTCTTCATAATCTTTAATTTTTATCCACACTTAAATTTATAGCTCTAATCACTTTAAATTTAGGTCATTATAAATTTGAATTGATTATTAGTTTTTTTCAGATTTACACGATTTTTCAACGACTTAGCAGTTTACTTTTTATTATATATTCATATAGTTTTCCATAAAACTCAACAATAAATTTATATTATTAATCTTTATGTTTTCGATATATAAATCGTAAGAGATAATATTTTCATTTATGGAATTTATAGGTTTGTAATTTTATTTATCTGAGTAATATTATGAATAGCGATTTTTTCGTGCAATAATAACATTTCACTTTGGCATGTTCTGTTTGTTGTTCTTCTATTTAGTAAATTATTCATCCATTATTTTTATTAAATTATAGTTTTAAATTTTTCTCAATTTAATTAATTTATATAAAACATACTGCATAATATCTCAGTTACAGTTTCTCTTCTTAATTTCTAAACCATATCTTTTCTATTAGGTTATTTTCATCATATTTATTTTCTAATCTTTTAATATACTGACTCCTAGACTTATCTCCATACCTTCATAGATATTCAAAAGCATGTTCAATGCAATATGGATTACTATTTTTTGAGTTTATCTCATGATTTTGGTATTTTCCCTTCAAATATATGAAACCAATTCTTTATCGAAGAGATATTTTTAATATAATTATAATTTTATTTCATGTCTTGTTACTCAAATTCTTATTAGCATTTCATTATGAATATTTCTCTTTTTCTTTCTAAAGATGATATTAAAGCCTTGTCCTAAATTATTATTTCTAAAGTTCTTAGATTTGCAGCTATAAGATATCTGATTCCAAATATATTTTTAACATATATCATTTCGTATTTACAATATAACACTAATAAATAAAGCTAATCGTAAATGATTAATTTTTCTTATCTTTCATACCTCTAAGTATTGAATTTTGTTTCATTTTGAAAGCAAATATCTTTCCAATGAGAATGTGGTGGAGCATCACACATTTTTATCATAATAATTTGCTTATAAATTTATATCTGTGTGGTGAACCAACATTTTATGTTAATAATAGATATAATGACATACATTATGTCTCGGAAAAATAAATAAAACTTCGATTTTATAAGTATAATACGAAAAAAAAACTTATTTATAATCTCAAAAGTGTCAATATAGAAGACTGGTTTCAAAAGCTAGAATACGTATAGTTGTGATATGCTTGGTCCGAAAACAATTAAGATTTAATACAATGGATCTGATAAACGACGCAATAGAAGACAGCCTTAACTTATCGAAAAGTCAGACGAAAACAAGCGCTACTTACTATATTCAATGTAACTAAAGCACAACAAATATCATTTCATAGTTTAAATCGAATTGACAAGTTAACGTATTTTTATCAAATAACTCTATAACAAGATAAATGCGGGACTTGGTGTTTAATATTGTCTTACAGAATGCCACGGTAATCAAAATCAGAGAATATCGCAAGATCTATTATGGTATGAATAGGTAGGAATATCAAGAATATTCTTATAAAAAAGGTCTTTAAGAAGTACAAGATATATTAGAAGATATAAAAGAATTAAAGAATTAAAGATAGTTATTGAAGAAAATAAATCCAACAACATATAAGTGAACCTGAAGGTTAAGAAATAAGAAAAATAAGCAAATGAGTATACGAATGAAACTAATAAGACCTCAAAAAAAATTAATAAGAATTTTCAAGCTCTTTCTTAATGTACAAACAATTTAGTTCTCTTGAGATTTTATAGACTGATGTAATCATTCTAAAACATATGTATACAGTAAATGTAGGCTCGGGTTCCAAACACAACTTTATCTTGAAAGAATGTGCTAAACTGTTACATTTTTTCAATCAAAGATGACAAAAAAAATAATCTGCACAAATAAAACAGTGGGTCAATGTAACATAAGTACCGAAAATGTCTTACAGTAGGCCAATGTAAAACTCTACTTACACTAAAGCTTTGCAACGAATATAATATTAGTAAATTTATTTGATTTTCAGACTAATATGATAATTGACTACTTAAAAGAAAAATAATTTGAAACTGAACAAGGCAGGAAATAAAAAAAATTGCCGAAGTACCAATAAGAACTCGAAAAATTGTTTTAAGAAAAACTATACTCTATAAAAAAGAATTCCTAAATAAAGAAATTAAAGCATATCTTAAAGTACAAATCTAGGAGAAATAGAAACAGATAAATATTTCGTAATACAAAAAACTTACATTATGAAAGTCTATAAACACGATCAGCAGAAACTAAAGAATAGATACAGAGGATTTAAGAAAATTAAATTATATGAGAAAGTAAGTAACGTTATTTCAGTCTGATATTTATCATTAAAAAAGTGAAAAATAATTTTAGTAGTAGATTATAAAGACAAATACATATAATCCCTAAATGATACAATTTCCCAGGGCTTTGAATAAAATCTGTACTAACTAGGTAGATCTTTTAAATAATTTTTCAATTAGGATTAGATAATTAATATAAATAATTTTTGATATTCAATATACTAGGAAGAAGATTCAAATGCACAAGTTTGCTTTTTGATTAAAATAGGATTCAAATTGTTACAAAATGTCATGATAGAAATACTTTAAGATATAGAAAACGTTTCAATATACATGACAATATTATATTTTCAGTAAAAGATATCTATGAACACGAAAAAATCACTTGAGGTATTAAAAAGACTAAGAAAGTATAATGTAAAGATTGACTTTAAAAATCAGAGTTTATAACAGATCAGATGGATATTATAGATAATAGAGTCTTCAAAGGTACTCAACAAAGTTTAGAACCATACAGAAATCGATGGTAAAGAGTAAACGAAATATTCAAAAAATTATAAGTATACTAAACTGGGATAGAAATTTTATACCAAACCTAAGTCCAGAAATTATAGAGATCATATAAAAACTAAAGAAGAAATAAAAATTACAGAATTAAATATTATCTGACGAATGTAAAATATAATACCGTGAAACTACATTGAAATTTATACAGATAACAGAATTCTACTATTCAAAACAAAATAGCGATAGAATAAGAATATGAAAATTATTACTGAACGAATATAATTATTGTCTCAATACAATAGAAGGTAAAGAGAATGAAATCACAGATTACCTGATCCGGTTTATATTTAGAAACGGAAGAATTCAAGAAGTTCAAACTGGAATCATGTAAATTAAAAGAAATGAAATAAGAATTTATAAACCCAATAGATCAATATGTAAAAGATAGGTAAAAACAAGCTAAACTACAAATAAGATTCAAAATAACTGAAAAGAGGCAAAAAAACAAAGAATAATGATCACAGAAGAAGTAAAAAGAAAGTTAATCAATTTCATTTCGAAGTGTTTAGCTATTCAGATATACAAGTGACTTATTATAATATAAAAAATTCTATGATTGCAAATATGTGAAAAAAACGATCAAGAAAGTTATCGAAGATTGTTAACTGTGCTAAAGAATATAAAAAACTCTAAAATAATAAACTGCTTAATAGAAGTAAAAAATGCATTTAAAAATTGTATTGATAATGTAGATCCATTAAAACTATTTAAGTATAAAACTTCCTGCGACAAATTGAAGAATACTTTCAAACAGCAACTGAAATATTTACGAGGTACAATTGAGTCTATTATCTAACATAATCTCATGAACTTTCATGTCTAGAAGAATGAACGAAAAAACAATTAAATACATAATAACACATAACGAAAGAAATTATAAGCAAAAAGTACAATGAATATCTAAGATAAAATAGTATTATTATAGGTGATACCTTTAAACGAAATGATAGCGGAGACTATTAGAATATTCAATAATGAAAAGATAGTGAAAAGAATACATACAAAACTAGATATAAATTACAAAATATTAATACTACATTTATCATTTAAGAACTTGCATGGATATAATTTTTTAACTCCCGATGAAAAATAAATAAGTAGATTTAGGAAGGTAATAAAAAGACAAAACAGCTAAATAAAATAGGATTAATATAATATAAATGATTAAGTATTTGTAAAGAAAATCAGTAAGAAGGTCTTTACAGAATAAAAGGAATATGTAAGAAAAAACGATAGACTTATTGGAGATGATAGATGAATATATACACGTGAATTACATAAAATGAAAGGGGAAATATAATAAACTTACATTTTATATCAATAAGCAGTTTAATGACATAAATAAATTACAGATATTTGATAAACAAAATGTTTATTTCTGAAAATTAAATCATTATATTAAATCTCATTTCTACAAAATGCATTTATCACCGAACTCCATAATTAAATAGTATTTATAAATAACACTTCAAAATGAGCACGTATAATTTATTAGGTTCGCTTTACGAGAGCTTATTACATCCATAATATTCACACAATAAAACATACTTCTAAGGAGAATATGCTAATATGAAATCCTTGATTCAGATATAAAACAATGTTTCTTCCATAAGCCTGTGGACTACGTTCAATTTATAATACTCGATAATATTATTGTTAAATATTTTGATATAATTCTTTTTATTCTTTCCTTTTATAAAAATTATTTAATATTTTTTGGAAGAATTAATTTAACATTAGTCTTAACGAAAACATACAAGAAAAATTAGCATAAAAATATTCGTGAGTAGCTTCACTGTTTCATTCCTCGAAATACTATTTGCTTACTTCTATAGTCTGGAACTGAATGTGCGACATACAACAAATAATACATTTTAAAAATGTTTATGAGACTGACAATATGGTCAATTTTCAAACAGAGTTTTCAGAATTATAAACTTATAAAAAATTATCAAAATAATATTTAAGTCAAACAACATTATTCAAAACAAATCACAAATCTACATAAAACGAAATGTCAACTTTTTTTCGTTTTTATCTCAATTAGTATAAATTTCAAATACTGTAAAGAGATATTATTCTTTAATTCAAATATAAAGAACCAAGTGGTATTTAATAAAAAATAACTTAAAAATTACTAGGTGACAAATAATTGAATTTTTTAATATTTAATTATTTTATTTTTTACCCCTAAAAAATTACCAGTGAAAACAAGACCAAACGGTCATTTTTTATACTGAGAAAAACTATTTGACAGAATTTAGATACATGATGTATCTAAATTTTTAACAGTTTTTCATAACCATCTGCCACTCTCCAAATAGCTTCATATCTTACTAAGAGAATCGTTTTCCCACTGATATCTTTTATGTAAGGAATGTCTGACTCCTTAACACCTAATATCTTAGCCCATACAGCTAAATTTTTAATGTCTTTATGGTATCCTATCGTGAAATAGGTCTTCAATATAGATTTTATCGAATTATTTTAATTATTTCATGCCCTCCTTTTATAAATTTTCCTATATATTTTTAGATAACGTGTAGAAATAAACAAAAGAAAAATAAAAATAATCATGTGGTTTGCCATAGTCTTATTCAAAAGATAGACCTTCCATTATAACCAGCCGAAAACAACTATCGGTTGGTTTTCTAGGGAGGACTCTTTCTTATACAACACAATAATTTTCTTGTACTCTTCTTCTCCATATACTTCTTCTCATTATGAGAGACTTTAGGCACTTAAGCCTTCTGGAATGAATGATTGTACTACTGGTTTTTCTTGATTCAACTGAATCAGAGACTTTCTTTTCTAATAAATTAAAAATATTTTTTCTTTTATAAGAGAATATTCTCCTATAAATACAGAATTTTAATAAAGGGAACAATTTATTCATTATTAAAATCCTTACTTTCTCGGGCAGGCTCACCCATCATCTTTCCTAAGTATGCAAAAGACCCATAGTCTGGGTCCTCTTTACTTAACACTTTCTTAATATACTTTACGCTTCTACAAGTGGTATAAACTTACTGTAAGTTTTGAAGAGCCTCAGTAACTCTCCCAACACAACTTCTTTCTTTGTGGTGAGGAATTCTTTAAAGAACATCTCAACTTCACAAAATCTGACTTCTTTAAAAACAGATTTTTATTTTCTCAGTCACACTGTAACAGACACTTTCTCTAACCAGTAGTAACATGATGTCATTATCGTCAAATATTTTTATCAAAGGGAGATCCTTTGTCTCCACATCCAGCAGAAAAGCCCACGTGTCTCTTGATTGATGCTTCCCTTCTGTGGCAAGCCCAGACATCAGAACACATCTAAACTTGCAGTTGGATGGAGATTTGCCTTCCTTTGATAGCTCCTTGGCCCAGTTTTTCTGTGGTTTTACTGGGGCCCTCTTACTTTGAGTCTCTCTCTCAATGTTCTTTTTGCTAGCCATATTGAGGGCTATTTTTTTCTTTGAAACTCTATTTTCAATATTTTCTTTCTTCTTTAGAAGAACATTCTTGTTGCCATGTGACACTTCATGGAATGTTTTCTTGTAAGAAACTACTTTAAAAAAAAATAAAAATAAAATAATTTATTGAAATAAAAAAAAAAAATAAAATAATTTATTGAGATAAGAAAGAAAAGCCACACGGCAAGTAAAAACTTCTACATCCAATATTTGGTGACACACACCAGCATACCATGAAGGTCTTGCTTGTAGGAAGATTGGGAACCCCTTAGGATTAATTAAAATCCTTCAGTCATAATGACTGAGACCTGCGTTCAGCAGGATTTTGGGTTATCGCCTGGTTCAATACACCATTTAAGAACACAACTCAGTTCAGCGGAATGCTACGGCATAATATGCAGCTTTAAGCCAAACCCCTCCCAGGTCAGAATTTAATTCTTTTGTTGCTAATAAATTAGCTACTTTTGTATCAGATTTTACTCTGATGAGACATGAAGTCTACTCTTTTGTTGTACAATGATATATCTTTGTACTATCATTTTATCAAGAAATTCTACTCTTGCAAGTAGAGCTTTTCTTCCTGTTGAACAAGTTTTAATGTCATTGATGTTCCCAATGATCATCTTAACTTGTTCCATTTTTGTCAGAGTTGAAGGTATCAACTCTGTAATTTTGTTCTCATAAAGAGATCTTGTCTCAGATAAGGATGGACAATCTAACAGGAAATGTTCAAGATTTTCCTGTTCTCCCTCACATAGAAAGCAATGTTCTCTATAATACTGAGGGATTCTACGAGCATTAGCTAACGCAGAAGACCATCTAATTAAATTACACCTTATTTTAGTGTAAATTTGATTTTTGTTTGAGCAATTTACTTGTGTTAGTATGTACTTGAGTTGAGACTCAAATATACCATACTGTGCTGCTAGTGAGGATGCTATGGTAGTATTATAGGATCTCCTACCTTTCAATACCTCTATTATTCTTTTTTTGGCTACTTTGTAGTCAATACTTTCATAGTCGTGTCCGACATATCTTTTACACCACCGTCGAGTTCTTGAACTCCATGTAGTCTTTTTGGCTCTTGGAACTTGTTCTACAAATTCCGAGATTATAGTTTTGTTGTGTTTCCACTTCCTTAATGCTCTAAAGCGATTTAGAGCTGCTTGTATTTGAATCCTGTTAAACTCCGAGGGATCTCGAATGACATTTACTTTTGATTTTAATAAGTTTGTAACTTACATCAATACAAATACTTTCGTTGCTTCTAAGAAGCTTAAATAAAGAAGTTTTTTGATTCCTTAGAGTGAATCGTAATAAATCAATATTTAGAACTTTATTTTCAGGGTCCATTAGCCTCCAGAATATCTTTTATAGCTTCATCATCTAAAGCAAACTTTTTTAACATACTTGTCTCCAAATCATTAAGACATCGTACTATAACTTTTATAGACTTTTTCAGAGGAACAAAAGACTTCCAGCTTTTTTTAATACCAGCAAGATCTGCTACTATTTTATCTTTATTATAAGACAAGAACTGTCTCAAAGCATTTGGCTCAGACAGGCATCTGACTCCCTCAGCAATTCTACAAAGACTGTCTACCACTCTCAAAACAGCTTCATATCTTAAAAAAAAAAAATAAAAATAAAATAATTTATTGAGATAAGAAAGAAAAGCCACACGGCAAGTAAAAACTTCTACATCCAATATTTGGTGACACACACCAGCATACAATGAAGGCCTTGCTTGTAGGAAGATTGGGAACCCCTTAGGATTAATTAAAATCCTTCAGTCATAATGACTGAGACCTGCGTTCAGCAGGATTTTGGGTTATCGCCTGGTTCAATACACCATTTAAGAACACAACTCAGTTCAGCGGAATGCTACGGCATAATATGCAGCTTTAAGCCAAACCCCTCCCAGGTCAGAATTTAATTCTTTTGTTGCTAATAAATTAGCTACTTTTGTATCAGATTTTACTCTGATGAGACATGAAGTCTACTCTTTTGTTGTACAATGATATATCTTTGTACTATCATTTTATCAAGAAATTCTACTCTTACAAGTAGAGCTTTTCTTCCTGTTGGTGAAGTCTTGATGTCATTGATATTACCAATGATCATCTTAACTCGTTCTACTTTTGTCAGAGTTAAAGAATTTAACTCTGTAATTTTGTTCTCATAAAGAGATCTTGTCTCAGATAAGGATGGACAATCTAACAGGAAATGTTCAAGATTTTCCTGTTCTCCCTCACATAGAAAGCAATGTTCTCTATAATACTGAGGGATTCTAAGAGCATTAGCTAACGCAGAAGACCATCTAATTAAATTACATCTTATTTTAGTGTAATTCCTTATCTGTCTCTTATTTATTTGTGTTAGTATGTACTTGAGTTGAGACTCAAATATACCATACTGTGCTGCTAGTGAGGATGCTATGGTAGTATTATAGGATCTCCTACCTTTCAATACCTCTATTATTCTTTGTTTGGCTACTTTGTAGTCAATACTTTCATAGTCGTGTCCGACATATCTTTTACACCACCGTCGAGTTCTTGAACTCCATGTAGTCTTTTTGGCTCTTGGAACTTGTTCTACAAATTCCGAGATTATAGTTTTGTTGTGTTTCCACTTCCTTAATGCTCTAAAGCGATTTAGAGCTGCTTGTATTTGAATCCTGTTAATACAGAACTCATCCATTATCCTATCTAATGGAACTATTTTTGTCCAGAATATCATCCGGACAGCTTTTCTGAGAATCCTACTGATTCTCCCTGATCTTGTACTAGACATTCCCCATAACTCACTACCGTACATGAGTGCAGGTACTAGTACATTCTTTATTAGTATTCCCTTGAACGGAATACATATACTCTTGTTAAGAAGCTTTGGTTTCAATGCTTCTAATGCTTTTTTGCCTCTAAAGGCTCCATCTTTTACAAGATGATCTTCGAGGGTGCTTTTTTTAATCAAAACACCCAAATACCTGTATTCTGTGACTTCACAGATCTTTCCGAAATCAATATCTATAGAGATATCTTCTGACTCATAGCTTGTATTGGTATTCCATACGAGAATACCACTTTTGTTACAGTTAACTTTCATTTGATTGTCAACTGCCCATTTGCTGATTTGTTGAATTTTTAGTTCCAAATCATTTTTTGAATCACCAAAGACAACAATGTCATCTGCAAACATCAGTCCTGGTATTGCTATTGTTGATCGAGGTACAATCACTTTTGTCATGTCATCAAAAATGTCATTAATAAACAGATTGAACAACATTGGAGAACAAGGGCATCCTTGTCTCACACCTTTTCTGTAGCTATAGCCACTGCTTGTATCTCCACCTATGCGGATTCTCATTTGTGTGTTACCATATATATCTTTCAATGTATTTATCAGATATTCTGGTATACAATACTTTTGTAGCTTATTAAATAATAGCTCATGGCTAACATTATCATAAGCTTTTTCAAAGTCTATGAAGCACAGATATGTCTTCAGACTTCGAAATTCTCTTCTTTTAACAACTTCTAATAAAGTTGCTACCTGGTTCATACATTCTTCTCCTGCTCTAAATCCAGCCTGATAAGGAGAAAGAATGTTATTTGTATCGACAAACTGTGTAAGTCTATCATTGATTATTTTTAGGTATATTTTACTGATTGTATTAATCAGTGCAATACCTCTATAGTTGTTGATATCTGTTTCATCTCCCTTTTTATGGAGGCATACCATATCAGCAGCACTCCAATAAACAGGTGGGCTGGCACCTGTTATAAATTTGTTGATCTCATCCACCAGGAATGAGGGCAGCTTTTTATCTACTAGACTAGGCCTAAGTAGTACCTTGTATAGCTCAGTTGGAATTTCATCCGGACCGGCTGCTTTGTTATTGCCACAATTATTTGTAGCTTTTATTAATTCCTCCATTGTGACGTCATCAGGAGGCTCTTTTAAAAGACTTTTGTTGTATATAGAGTCACTATCTACAGTTGATGTTGCTAATTTAGCATAAAATTTGTTAGCTATTTCTAGCTTCTTTTGTTGCTCATTGTGAGCTATGCCCTCCTCGTCTTGAAGACAAACATTGTCTAGTCTAACTGATGTGTTAGACATACCCTTTAGCCACTTCCAGAAATCTCTAGAGCGATTACTTTTATAGAGGTTTATGCCATTAAAGGCCCAGAGATTAGCTCGTTCTCGCCGAACCTTCACTCTTGTTTCCTCAACTTCTTTTTTTAATGTCAAATACCTAAAAGCATTTACATCATTCCATTGTTTTAGTACTTGCTTTGTGGCAAGTCTAAATCTTTTATACACATTAATGTGCTTCCATTTAATAGGTAATCCTTTTCTTACCTTAACTTTATCGTACACCTTTTCAGTTGTACATACTTCTTTTAAAACTCTTGGGAGTTCTTCTATTGTGAATAGTTTCCTATTCAAAAGCTGACTCAATTTCTCTTCAATAAGAGGATCTTGCATCTTCTTTCTGTTATATGTAAAAGATGTCTCTACTACTGGAGAAGGAAGAGTTATGTATCTTCTAAGTAGTAGATGATCTCCTACAGCCCATCTTTGTGAGATAGTAACCTTCTCACTGTCTTGCTTTAAGACTCTAAAGATCGTATCAATACGTCTTTTTGAGACTTTACCATTACTCAGGATTCTAGTTCCTGATACTCTATTGTAGTTGATAAGAGGATTTAAACCTCCAGCAACAAGCTTTTGTTTGAGAGTTGAATCTTTACAATTCATATCTCCCATTACTATAATCTCCTTGTAGCATCTTTTGTTCTTCTCAATATTAAGAAGGTTGATTAATTTTATGAGAGTTAATTGCTTAAGCTCTCTATCTTGTGGCACATAGACATTGATAACTAGTATCTTTGTCCATCCTGTACTTGTTTTGAATTCAACAACCGTTTGTAGGATGTTGTCATCATTACCTTTTTTAGAACATCTCACTGCTCCACTTTTTCTTACCAAGGTCATTAAACCTGGTTTATTTTTACCTATGGCAGGTGTTTCCACTACCATATACTTTTCTAGTCTTCCAATAAAAGTGGATTTCTTCCATGTTTCTTGTAGACATAAAATTGATGGTTTCTCTACTTTCAAAAGGATCTCTAAGTCTTCCTTCTTCCCATAAAGATGATTTATATTAAGACTACAAAGCTTAACTTTGTCAAGAGTCTTTAACTTTTGTACCTGCTTAAACTTAGCTGGTTTTTCTTTTAACACATTAATGTTTAACTGCTTTAATGCATTAATAAAGTTGTCTTTTTGTACTTTCTTTACAGCAAAGAAAGTAAATGTTGTATCACGTCTGCGATGTCTTTTACTACCTACAATACAGTTATCTAAAACTGGATTAACTCTTGTAAGTTTCTTTTGTAACTCTGGAATCTTAATATGGCTTGCCAAGGCCTTTACTAAGCAGAGCTTCTTTTGTAAGCTGTTAAGCTTGATCTTTTTTCTTAAATTAAACATTACATTATAATTTAAAGATTTTACTCCGAGGGATCTCGAATGACATTTACTTTTGATTTTAATAAGTTTGTAACTTAAATCAATACAAATACTTTTGTTGCTTCTAAGAAGCTTAAATAAAGAAGTTTTTTGATTCCTTAGAGTGAATCGTAATAAATCAATATTTAGAATTTTATTTTCAGGGACCATTAGCCTCCAGAATATCTTTTATAGCTTCATCATCTAAAGCAAACTTTTTTAACATACTTGTCTCCAAATTATTAAGACATCGTACTATAACTTTTATAGACTTTTGCAGAGGAACAAAAGACTTCCAGCTTTTTTTAATAACAGCAAGATCTGCTACTATTTTATCTTTATTATGAGACAAGAACTGTCTCAAAGCATTTGGCTCAGACAGGCATCTGACTCCCTCGGCAATTCTACAAAGACTGTCTGCCACTCTCAAAACAGCTTCATATCTTACTAAAAGGATTGTCTTCCCACTGATATCTTTTATGTAAGGAATATCTGATTCCTTAACACCTAGTATCTTAGCCCAGACAGCTAAATTTTTATGGCCCTCCCCTGATGGTATACCATCCATTGTAACCAGCCGATACTTATTTTCGGCTGGTTTCTTCCCCTCAAGCATGATTTTGAGGAGTTCTTCTCTAGACAGCTTATCTGTCCATTTTTCTCCAGTATTCTTCTTTACTGGCTTTTTGTCTCTATTGTCCTTCATTTTAGGGGCAATAAAATTTTTTATTTCAACTTTTTTATGAGCTGAGTCTTCTCTAAGTCTCCTTAAGAGATTTTTCTTTTGTTTGTGTGATACCACACTTCCCTTAGTGGTTTTACTGGGAACTTTTAGAACATCCTTCGGCTTGCCAACCTTAGGGTAGTTTTTATTTGTGAAGCGTTTCGACTTCTCCCTTTTGTTGAGTACAACATTTTTCTTAGTCTCTTGCAAGTTATGCAACTTAGAAAATTGTTCCTCTTTTATTGTTTCCACAAAGGACTCTACAGACTCAATTAAGATGTCAGTCGCTTTGTGGTCTACTATCATAGGCCCTTGGAGGCCTTCTTTTGTGATAACATCTAGATTACACATATTGGCATCTAGATGTATATTATCTTTTATGGAGTGTTTCGGCTCCTTTTCTTTTTTTACATCCTCTGATAGCCTCAGAGGGTAGTTACTTTTATCAAGGCGTTTCGACCTCTGTTGTCTTTTAGGATCCCCTAGATAAGCTAAGGGATAACTCTTATCATTAGAGTCATCAGATGACTCTTCACTGTTGTTAATGTTACGAATCCAATCAGGCATTAGTGAGGTATACCTGTTGTCATCGATAACTTCCATTTTATCAGCCAATAGACTATCTTTTTTGATCACTACTGATCTTCCGTAGCTGGCTACGACCTTTGTCCATCCTTCTTCAGATGTTCTCTTTAAAAGAATGGGACTCTTTGGTTTCCTGCCTTTGCAAGAGGCTTTTGCTACCTTGGAAAGGAAGACTGATAGTGCAGAGGACTTGGGCGATCCAATGCTTGTTATTTGAGATGGCATGGTGACCTTACCATCCTCTTTTACAATCGAGTTATCCGGATGAGGAGTTCGATCTTTGTCTTTTATTGCAGTTTCCTGCTTCACTTCATTCATTGATTCAGCGTTTACTTTATTGACATCATCATAATTGACACGGTTGATGAGATCATTCACTTGTTTTTGAAGTAATTCATACTTCTTCTTTTGTGTACTCAGTTCACGTTGACACGACTTAACATGTGCATCTTGGAGCTTAATCAAGTCTATCAGACTTAATGAGTATCTAGAGATGTTGTAAATATCTCTGTTCTTTTCTTTATCAATATGATAAAAATTTTTACTTGCTTTTTCAAACAAAACTTCTGTTTTTGAGTAGAGACTATTCAATTTTTTTATGTCATAGTACAAAGCATTACCAGTGCTAAGAGTACCATAACTACTTTTAATTCCTTCCAGTAAAGATGTTTGACTATCTTTCTGTACTTTTGAGGTTGGTAAGTCCTCGTTTGTGCTGCATCTCTGCGGAGTGTTTTTTTTACAATTGTCTAACCCCATTTAGCTTCATATCTTACTAAAAAGATCGTCTTCCCACTGATATCTTTTATGTAAGGAATATCTGATTCCTTAACACCTAGTATCTTAGCCCGGACAGCTAAATTTTTATGGCCCTCCCCTGATGGTAGACCTTCCATTGTAACCAGCCGATACTTATTTTCGGCTGGTTTCTTCCCCTCAAGCATGATTTTAAGGAGTTCTTCTCTAGACAGCTTATCTGTCCATTTTTCTCCAGTATTCTTCTTTACTGGTTTGTTATCTTTATTGTCCTTCATTTTAGGAGCAATAAAATTTTTTATTTCAACTTTTTTATGAGCTGAATCTTCTCTAAGTCTCTTTAAGAGATTTTTCTTTTGTTTGTGTGATACCACACTTCCCTTAGTGGTTTTATTGGGAACTTTTAGAACATCCTTTGGCTTGCCAACCTTAGGGTAGTTTTTATTTGTGAAGCGTTTCGACTTCTCCCTTTTGTTGAGTACAACATTTTTCTTAGTCTCTTGCAAGTTATGCAACTTAGAAAATTGTTCCTCTTTTATTGTTTCCACAAAGGACTCTACAGACTCAATTAAGATGTCAGTCGCTTTGTGGTCTACTATCATAGGCCCTTGGAGGCCTTCTTTTGTGATAACATCTAGATTACACATATTGGCATCTAGATGTATATTATCTTTTATGGAGTGTTTCGGCTCCTTTTCTTTTTTTACATCCTCTGATAGCCTCAGAGGGTAGTTACTTTTATCAAGGCGTTTCGACCTCTGTTGTCTTTTAGGATCCCCTAGATAAGCTAAGGGATAACTCTTATCATTAGAGTCATCAGATGACTCTTCACTGTTGTTAATGTTACGAATCCAATCAGGCATTAGTGAGGTATACCTGTTGTCATCGATAACTTCCATTTTATCAGCCAATAGACTGTCTTTTTTGACCACTACTGATCTTCCGTAGCTGGCTACGACCTTTGTCCATCCTTCTTCAGATGTTCTCTTTAAAAGAATGGGACTCTTTGGTTTCCTGCCTTTGCAGGAAGCTTTTGCTACCTTGGAAAGGAAGACTGATAGTGCAGAGGACTTGGGCGATCCAATGCTTGTTATTTGAGATGGCATGGTGACCTTACCATCCTCTTTTACAATCGAGTTATCCGGATGAGGAGTTCGATCTTTGTCTTTTGTTGCAGTTTCCTGCTTCACTTCATTCATTGATTCAGTGTTTACTTTATTGACATCATCATAATTGACACGGTTGATGAGATCATTCACTTGTTTTTGAAGTAATTCATACTTCTTCTTTTGTGTACTCAGCTCACGTTGACACGACTTAACATGTGCATCTTGGAGCTTAATCAAGTCTATCAGACTTAATGAGTATCTAGAGATGTTGTAAATATCTCTGTTCTTTTCTTTATCAATATGATAAAAATTTTTACTTGCTTTTTCAAACAAAACTTCTGTTTTTGAGTAGAGACTATTCAATTTTTTTATGTCATAGTACTGAGCATTACCAGTGCTAAGAGTACCATAACTACTTTTAATTCCTTCCAGTAAAGATGTTTGACTATCTTTCTGTACTTTTGAGGTTGGTAAGTCCTCGTTTGTGCTGCATCTCTGCGGAGTGTTTTTTTTACAATTGTCTAACCCCATTTTTAAACAAACATCAATAGTGCGCTTTACACGCCAGCATACCTTTACGGCCTCGCTTTTAGGAGAAAATGTCGTTCCCTTAGGACTACTTAAAGTCATAGCCATGAAGGCTATAACCTGTCAAGAGACAGGTAGGAACGTATCGCCTGGCTCAATACACCAATTAAGAACACAACTCAGTCCAGCGAAAGTAATACAGTATCATGCCCGACCTCTCATCAGAAAGTGTTCTATATTTTCTTGAGGTCCATCACATAGAAAGCAATGTTCTCTATAATACTGAGGGATTCTACGAGCATTAGCTAACGCAGAAGACCATCTAATTAAATTACACCTTACTTTTACATAACATATTTGATTTTTTGTTTGAACAATTTACTTAAAATTATATTCCTAGTAACATTTCTTATTAACAATCTTAACTATAAAAATTACATACACACCTACACTGTAATACAAAAAGCAGTAACCTCAAAATGTCGGCATACACCTTCATTCTTACAGTTCTGCTTAATAGAGTAGTATTCTCCTAAATGTATCTTTGAGCTACGCTTCAGGCTTAAGAGGCTTTCAGCCTTAATCGAAACGACGTAGCTAAGCAACATAACTTAATAGTTAATCGCACTACCAGTGGTCATCACTTAGAGTTCCTCTCGTACTATCAAAGTTCACTCAAAAATACTTACAGTAGGGTAAAACTAACCTGTCTCACGACGGTCTAAACCCATCTCACGTTCCTCATTACCGGGTGAACAATCCAACACTTCGTAACATATACACTACGATGATCAGAAGAGACGACATCGAAGAATCAAAAAGCAGAGTCGCTATGATCGCTTGCCTGCTACAAGCCAGTTATCCCTGTGGTAACTTTTCAATCACCCAATACATAATGAATGTAATTGGGATCGCTAGGCCAAGGTTTCCCTACTAAATACAGTCATATGTATAAAGTAAAGCAGATTTATTCCCTTATAATAAACTGATGGTTACCATCCATCATTCATCTACCTTAGGACAGCTGTGTTACTTTTTAACAGCTGTACCGCCCCAGCCAAACTCCCCATATATCCAAATAAACAAATATTCAAACATACTAGTGGTTTCACAAATCATCTCCCACCTCTCTACAATATACCGAATAATTATTAGAACATACTAAAGTCAAGCTCAACAGGGTCTTCTTTCCCCGCTGATATACAACAAGCCCGTTCCCTTGTCTCGTGGTTTCACAAAATTGTAAGTAGGGACAGTAGGAATCTCGTTGCTCCATTCATGCGCGTCACCAATTAAATGACGAGGCATTTGGCTACCTTAAGAGAGTCATAGTTACTCCCGCCGTTTACATTCGCTTACACAACTTTAACAATAAATGCACTGGGCAGAATTCACTTCTTGTAATACAAAAAGCTATGTTTTTAATAAACAGTCAGATTCCTTACATAGTAAAAGTTCTAGCATGCTAGAGCCAATCTTTATCCCAAGGTTACAGATCTAATTTGCCGAATTCCCTTACTTACTTTAATTTAAAATATCTGTTATGATACAAAGACACCTGATGCGGTATAGGTACGGCTACACTACTTCTTTTTTATCAAGTATATATATATAACACGTATTTCTTATCATGACAATCCATACGTACACACAGTCTAATTCATTTTTCTTACACCGCTTATATACTGTCATCATCAAGTCGCCTTGCAGTAGTCAAGTGAAGAACTATTGATCTTCTTTGTTTTTACAATAACACCGACTCACTTCAATACCATTGAAAACCCTAGTCTATATCTATACAAATATATTGTTACTGCCTCCAAGATCGGCCCATTTGTTTCTTCCATATACATTCACACATATACTTCAATACAAACAAATTGCACAGCTACCTAAATACTCATATAGAAACATCTCATAAAAGTAGTCATCTTCTTCCATTTTATACAATAATACATTCGGTAGGTACGTTGTAACACGTTTCTTAGCGGATTTCTACTTCCATAACAACCGCCCTACTGTCTCAATGTATTCATCATATTTATGGTATACTGTCTACTATTTAGAATATTTAATGTTCCATAAGGTTCATCCCTTTTTGCACATCATTCTTACAATCATGTGCCCACTAGTCATACAATAGATTCATTCTGTAAACCTAATCTACAGAAGACCATAGAATTAAAGATTTCTCATAGTCGAGACTATAACAGTGTCCTACATCTATGTCCTATATACAATGACTGCTGTCCTGAGAGACATTTCGCTGTGAACCAGCTACCACACAGTTCGATTGGTCTTTCGCCACTATACACATCTTAAATCATCGATTTGCACGTCAGAATGATTATGGTCTTCCAATAAACTGTTGCTTATCTTCAACCAGAACATGCATAGTTCACTGTGTTTCGGGTCTTATAGTTATAACTTGTCATATTAATAACGACTGAGCCATTATCTTGCTATAACTATAATCTCCTTGGTCCGTGTTTCAAGACGGGTCCTTAAACATAAGGCTGCCCCACACATTTTCACAAATTCCTTCGCAGTACTTATTTGCTATCGGTATGCCATTATATTTAACCTTAGATATCTCATTCTACCTGTATTCAGACTGCACTACCAAGCAGCCCTACTCGCTGATACTTACTATTTTATTCAACTAACGAATATTATATTCTGTACAAATAAGTAATAAAATAGTGATTTACATCTCCAATAGGATTACAATCACGGGTTGCTTCTTGTTCACTCGCTGCTACTACAGAAATCCTGGTTAGTTTCTTTTCCTCCTTCTAATGATATGCTTAAGTTCAAAGGGTCCTCTATACACATCTGTATATATTCGGTAACAATGCTTTCGTATTCATCTACGACCTTCATCGCTGTGGCATCCTATTGATCCCATGTGTGGGTAAAATAATAAATAAATATATATTAGTATAACATATATATAAAATATATAATAATTATAATCTAATAAATATAAATATATTAGTATAATATAATAAATATAAATTAGTATAATCTATATATATAAATATATAATGTATAATCTAACAATATTGTATAATAACTGTTACTCGATATGATCCTGCTAATGGTTCTCCAACAGCAACCATGTTACGACTTATATCAGATCTAATACATCTTGTTCAAGTAGTTTACACTAATTTCACAACATATATCATCTTAGATAGCGACGGGCGGTGTGTACAAAGAACAGGGACACATTCAATTCTACTTATTTAATAAAATTTACTAGCAATTCCAAGTTCAAATATCTCTTACAAAATATTATCCCATAAAGATTCATATCTATTGTATTGCGCGTGCAGCCCAAAATGTCTGAGGGCATAACGGACCTGTTTTAATCCTTTCCTTCCTACACTGATTGTGTCTGTCTATAAGGGTCTCACGTCTTGTTGAAATTAATCAAAACTTCACAGCATCCATTGAAAACGGCCATGCACCACTATTATCATTCTCAAATAACATTCTCGCTGAATAATAAAATATTGGTAAGTTACCTCGCGTTGAGTCAAATTAAGCCGCACAATCCACTCCTTGTGGTATTCTTCCGTCAATTTCTTTAATTTTCAATCTTGCGATCATACTATCCCCAGAGCCAAAAAACTCGAATTTCTATTATGTAATACAAATACTCATATCACATCGTCGGCATAGTTTACTGCTGGAACTACAATGGTATCTAATCATCTTCGATCCTCCAGCTTACGTCCTTGTTCAAAAAATACATACAAGTGTACAGCTTTCGCTTCTGTTCGTCCAGTCAGGGTCGTCACATTTCATCTCTCTCCCAACTATACAGTACACCTCATATTGCTTCTTAAAAATAAACTACGGACTTTTTAACTGCATCAATCATCATACACACTCTTGGAACAAGTATTACCGCGGCTGCTGGCACTTGATTTGCCCTCCAATTAATCACCTCATATGTTTTTACAATATGAAACAATATCTATTACTTCCCATAACTGCCTCAGACAAAATCCATAGGTCAAGTTTCGCCCCTGCTGCAATCCTTAGACTTAGTAGCCGTCTCTCAGGCTCCTTCTCCGGAATATTACAAAGTAATACCGTTACCCGTTACTGCCTTGTTAAGCCATTACCTTAACAACTAGCTGATAGGTCTCACTCTTACTGTATACAATTATCTACACTTTAACGTAGTTATCATCAATATACATAAAATAAAGTGAGTATTACTGAGCAGTCCATTTTTCAGATACTTCTTCAAAAACATGCATGGGTTAATCTTAGGGAATAGCGTCTACGTCAGGCAGAATCAACCTGGTGTACAAAATAACATATCTACATTCTAGTCAGTATTAATCTAGTCTCAGAAATCTTAATCTCTCAATCAATCAGTGCAATATAACATACGAAAACTACAACATGAGTAATAAATAATTTACATTGTGTATTATTTAATCTAGTGATAAATTAAATTGACAAATCAGAATTAATAATTAATTGCTGATTTATGATTTTTTGTTGTATATATGCAGTGTGTTTGAGTGTACTAGTATGATATATATGTTGTATAAAAACAGTTACAATCTGGTGGTTGTGTTGAACAACGGGAAGTTGATTGGGGTGTCCAGTTAAGGATTGAGAATGGTGACCATCCTGTGAACGTGCTGGGACGTTGGTTGTTGAAGTGATCGTGGTGATTACTTGTGTGAACAGTAATGTGAGACCGTAACGATGGTTCTGTTTGTGATGGGTTTTGTTCATTGAAGATGTAAAATATTTTATTGATGAGGTATGTATACAACATGTACTGTGTGTGTATTTATTTTTTGATAATGATTTTTAGTTTTATTTCTTTGTGATGTAGATGGGGTAGTTTGACTTGGTATAGTAACTACATTATTTTGTCATGTATTGTTTGTATCTTACTAATATTCATTCTTTGAATTTGTATTAATCTTGGTATCTCATGTTATAAAAAGGCTTATGTATTTTGATTAATAATAAGAAGTAAACATCTAATTAAATTATATATCTTTATTTCTTCTATGCTTTTGTTAATTTCTTCAGTATCTTTCACCAATACCTAAAAATACACTATCCTCTTTTTTGCAATCTCAACTCCTCTAATTATCTTAATCCTACACTTTTCTAATTTCAATATTTTATTTCTTCTTTATTGCTGTAAAATATTTTATTAAATTCTTTAGTTCTTCAATCTCTAATCCATTCACCAGTATTCTGTTCATTAATCTATAATCCTTATATAATAGTACTGTTATTATCCACCATTTACAAAAATCAATCTTGTTTACTTCTTTTTGTCTTCTAATATACTAAATTATAAAAAAATTTTAATTTTTCACTTGTTGTCTTTCTGACCAAATCTCATTAATTATACTTATAGCTATTTCTTAATTATCTTCGATTTTTTTTTCTATTTCATTCTTTTCAATATTATCTGAATTTTCAACAGCTCAGCTCTTTCTTATAAATATCTCTTAAGATCTTCTCATTCTTACACTTCTTAATGGTATACCATAAATCAATATTCTATATTATTCTAATAATATCTTATATTGAAACTTTTGTATTTTTATAATATAATCTTCGGTCATCTAAACAAAAGCCTTTTATGAAAATCTAAAATATCTTACTTTGTTGATTTATTTCCACTATTTGTAATCATATTAACCTTTTAATTGGTTTCTGTTGAACTTATACCGTTGAAATGTGTAATTTGGAAATAGTTTCTATATTCTATTTTAAAAATGAATATCTAATTTTTTTGATACATTCTTCTGTCATCTAAAGCTTTCGGAGATTTATAATTGGTCTCTAATTTGAATTATCTGCATAATAAAAAATTTTAAAGTTTGTAATTGCCTATGAGGCAGCTAATATTTTTTTAACTAGTTAAATAATTCCTTTCCACCGAAACCATTTTTCATGATGCAAATGAAACTGAATCCCTTTAAAATTCTTTTTAAAATTTGGCTGTTGCAATATTGTTTCTCTTAAAGATTTTTTATGATCAAAAACGTTTTCAAAATTTCCTCTTCATTTAACTCTATTTTTTGTCTACAATTGGCAATGTTTCTGTATCGTAAAACAAAGCATACTTTTATATGTCTATCAACAATTTATTTATATTTTTTATCACAAATGAGTTTCTGAACACCTTGATATTCTTATTCGTAATATATCTTGTTTTCTATTTTAACATTGTTCTATACCAATATTTCTCGTTTTTTACAATCTGAAGAAGCCTTTTTTATTTCAATTTTAGTAAAATATCTTTTATACCTCAAATTATTAATTATTTTATCAGTATTAGGCGAAAAAGTTTCAGGTACTACTAATTAGTTAAGGCTTACAAGATTTATTATTAGTCTTATGCTACCATCTGTTGTAACACCAGTCCAACATTATTTATTCATAATGTTCTATTAGTATTATATATTGCCTTTCTAGCGATTACTTGTCTGCTTCAACATTAGATTTGTAATTTTTTGTAGCTTATATGGAATATCTACCATTATTTTCTTCTAAATTTTTGATTTTTATTCACATCCAGGAATATTTCTATCATAAGACCCAAACAATATTTTATTGAACAAGGTATTTTAGATGAGAATAAAAGTATATAAACAAGATTTATAAATAATGTTAAATGATAAATCTAAGTCTTTATCAAACAAATTACCATTTTAAGAGATAAATGTGGTAAAAGTTTCTACTTTTATGCCTTAATATCCTTTATAAAATTTTCATTTCTATATTTCTTAAATTCATTGTTTCTTTCAACATTAAAGCATCACAAAAAATCTTTACCATTTTCCTTTTTGAATGAAAGTGATCATTATTGAAGACATTTTTAAATTTCTATTTTTATATCCTTATAATTTAAAATGGCGAGAGAATAGAAATATAAACTTAGATTATTATTTTTGCACAATTATCATAGAAATCCTATGAAAGCTATAAAATAAGAATTTGTGTAGTAATATAGTTGAGTAATTCATTAATTGAAGCAATAAATTAGTCTCTGAATAATTAATTTAAGATAAAACTTAAAAGTAAAAATATTAACGAAAAAATGTTAGCAATGATTATTATTGTTGTCGTATCTTCATACTACTTGGATTTATGAAGAGTATCTAAGAAGAATTTCAATATTAAGTTTAAAATGTATAATTTTTTAATTTTTAAATCCGAAGATTTTGTATGAAATAAATAATAATTTCGTTAATTATAAAATCTTTCTTCATGGTTTTTATCAGCAAGTTAATTTGATTTTCGTGCAATCTATTTGATATTATTTTATCAGACAACCGATCTACTTTTTCCTTGTCTTATCTTGATACATTCTATAGCTAAAGTTGTGCAGCGCTCTTAAGGTTATTATTTTCTTTCATACTCGTGTCATTCAATACAGAAAAAATTATATTAATAAAAACGCAATTTATATTTATCTAGTAAATCTCCGTCTTCTATTGCATCAAAGATTTTCTTTTTTTGCATATTGTTTTAGATTTATTTTTCTTAAGTTTTTCCTTAGCTTCTTTCTTGTAACATAAGCTCATCTTCTTTAATATCTGTCTTTTTTATCTTCTCATATGAAGATTTTGGTCATATTTTTCTCCGAAAATTGTTAAATCAATTTTCTTTTTATTTCTTATTAAGTCTTTCTGTTATTTAGAGAATAAAATCTTCTTTTAATTTCAGTTTCTTACTATATCTGTCTATAGTTTTCATATAATAAACATAAGTTGTTTTCGTTTTTATTCTAAAAAAATACTAAATGACATTGTTTTCCCTAAAGACCCAATATCCTTTTCTTTTCATGATTTATAACAAATTTCGTTAAGTTTTTTATTTTTAATTTTTTGAGTCATTTGACAAATAATATTCCTTTTGACTTAAGATTTCAATCAACTCCTCCTTGGTTGTCATTTTTAAAAATTGCATATTATACTACTTTCTCGCTAATTCCATTTTAATATTCTTTGTGAACAATTTATCCAATCTTGAATGATTTTTTTAAACTTATCGTTATCATTAACATTCGTATTCTTCACAATGTTATGATTTATAAGATAAAGATATTTATAATTTTCAATCACAACATCCACAAAGAAAATCAAAATATATAAATCTAGAAAAAAATTAAGAATTTTTTTCTGTATCTGGTGATATAAATCGTGATAAGTTATTTGTTAGGCAGAGAAGATATAAATTATGAGACTAAGTTTGCACATGATTAATAACCAATGAGACTTTATGCCAATGATGTCTCTCTATCAGAGTATTATAATAAATAAGCAGAAATGTATGAGAATTTCAAATAAATATGTTGATCATCAAATCTGAGTGTCTAAATAAAGCGAAACTGATATCAATCATAAAGCATTTCAAACTGAAAACTATTTGAGTTTTTATATAGTTTTATCAGAGCTTCAAAGAAACATGAAAGTAACAGTTGTTTGTTAAAAAATAGTTCTTCCGATACAGCAGCATCATATAATGTTCACAATATTTGAAAATGTGGTATTTGAAATTTATTTTTTACAAAAAATATTCGATGTGTATTGTTTTACTGTAATTATATAAAGACTTCTTGTAAGTGTATTGAATTTTTTATTTGATATATTCATATAGATCTAATTTATACCTAATTAACTATTATATTTTTCAAAGTCGTGTCTATAATTACGATTACGCAATTCATAGTTTGTTGAATCTCCAAAATTTTAATTCTATAAAGTGTTATCTTAAGAACAGATTAAGCTTATTTTTATTCATTTGTTTTTTATTAACAACTTATTTATTTTATAAGTCAATTTTAAAATTGAACTCACTGCTAATAAAAAATTGTATGTTTATATCTGAGATTTCTCATGGTAACATGACCATTTTTAATACAGCTTTATTTTGGTTCTATTAATTTGCCAATTTTAATATTTTCAGTCTCTTTCACATTCTCCTTTTTTAGAAATTATTTCAAAAAGTTTTATTAAATAACTTAAATTGAATTTAAATAAAAAAATGTTATTGCTTAACATTAAGAAAATGAATATAAAAAACGTAATCTTATAGTCATTGATCGATAATATTTTTTAAGCTATCTAGAACATTTAAATCTGAAGGTAGTTTATTAAATCTTCTCTCTAAATTTGTAAAATTTAAGTTTAGTTCTTTCACATTTAAATATAATTATTAGTTATATTTTTCATGGATGTTGGCTCTATCCACTAATTACTTCAGAAACAATTTTTTGTTGGAGCTCATAAATCCTTTTATCTTAATAATTTTTCCTCATTTTTTATTTTCATCTTAATAAATACTTTATGTTGTACATATGTTTTTATTCGGCTTTATAGTTCTTGTAAAAATGATTAATATAAATAAGCTTTCAATGTCAAAAAATAAGGAATAGATATTCTTTAAAAATAGTTAGTGACGCACAGTGATTAGCTAACATTTTACCTAATGTTTCAAGACTTATATTATCCCGAGATTTCTAATTCTGTTATTTCTTACTTCAATAATCTTGCGAATACAGAAATTAGATCAAGCTAGACAGCCGTATCGAGGTATATGTCCAATCCAGAGTACTAAATATGGCTCTAGAAAGCCTGACTATGGCTAACCACATATACTCACCCCTCTTGGGTACAACAAGTGAAGCCTATAATAACAAAAAAATTAGCGAAGAAACAAGTTTAAGCATTAGTATTATTTATTTTATATAAATATTATCTTAATTTTACTCTAGGAGAGAGAAAATGAATAATGTTCAACAATGCAAGCCACAAGCGGATATCTGATAATAAGAACATAGAAGAAAACATGTCATAAAAACATACTTTTAATTTTACGATTTTAGGCTTGTTAGGATGCATATTAAAGGATTTTCTATACTCAGGCCGATTACCTATTAATAACGCCATAATGAAATCACAAGTTTGGAATACAAAAGTCAAATATGATTAACACACAAATTAAATAGTTATACTTTGACTTAGTTGTAGGTATAAAAAAGATGCCTCAATATAAATTTTATGATTTTAACAACAATATTGTATCTTGGTGTATTGTAATATTGAGTGAAGTGACAAAAACGAAAGTATTGTTTCAAGTAGTATCATCTAAAGGATGCTTTATTTGAAAGATTTATTTTTTACGTCGTTTTAGGTTTTCTTCATTTTGTGTACCGTTCTTTAAATACTTTTTATTTATAAAATACACACAAAGTCGAATATAGCATGATGTTAAAATGTTTATTTTGATAACTTTCTTGTTTATAGTTTTATATAACGATTCACCAATAACATTATGTCTTACCTCATTTCCGACTAAATTAGCATATATTTTAATGAGTGAATAACCACTAATATTTCAAATTGATCTTTAGACACAACATGATACTTTTTAGTATTTTTTTCTTTATTTATTTATTGAAAATAAATCTCACTCACAATTATTATAATAATAATAAATACATTTAATAATTACACACAATTATTATTTGGGTATGGTAAAAAATCTATTTCAAATAAATCTTCAGCTTTTAATTACAGCAAAGTAGAGACTAATTGTAAATAAAAAGATAAGTCAAAAATACATTCAAAATCACAACTTATAGTATTTATATGTTATAATTAGATGTTAAATACAATATTTGTAAAACAGAGATAAAAAGTATAAATTTAAATAGGAATGACGTGATTATTAATTGGCAAAATGAGGCTTTATTTTCAAGCAAACAGAATAAGAAAATTACAAAGATTGATAAAACAAATTCATATGTGTTTCCATAAAAAAATCATATGCCTCGCTTTCTTAGATAAATTCAATGTTAAAGAAGGACAATATAAATTTTCTCAAAGTATTAGGAAGTTAGTTAAAAAACTAAAATTAAGGAAAAGCTAGCTGCAGCTGTTTTTAAGTAGGAATGTCGACTATATAAAATTAGCATCAAAGACTAAGTCCTGTTTCTCAGAGTAGTAATACAGTAAAATTAAAGAGACAAATAGCATTGTTGAAGAAATTCTAATCTAAAAAATGTAAAATCTTTCAGTAAGAGATAAAAGTAATGAGAAGGCTAAATAAACAATATCGCTCAAGAAGATTTGCAGAATATAAAATTGCACCACTGAGATACCAAGAGTATGAAATAAAATAAAAAGTTTGTCTTTATTAAATCATTATTCATTCTCTTAAGTTATTCTCTAAGTATTTATTATTTTACGTCATGTGTGGCATTTCATAAGTAAATTTTATTCACCTATTTCTTTTTCCAAAAAAAGTTCGTGAACATATGAAATGACTTTAATATTCTCACTGAAAAAATAAATTATTAAAAATGCTTTAACAGATTTTAAAATAGCAATAGCCAAGAGTTTTGAAAATAAAATTGAAATATTAATACACGTTTTTAGATGAAAGTTCAGCTATATATATAGTTGAGACATCCTATATTATATAATAAGTTCTAAAAGTAATAATCAGAATCAAAATTCTCAATATAGTAATGTCATCCGTTAATCTTATAATATATAATGTGAACATAGAAATGAAGAAAGACGACGCCTATTTAAAGAATAAGAGCGAAGTGTAAGTACTATAGATATTGCTCTTTAAAAATATTCCTAGTATATTTTAATTATTATTATTTTTTATATAAATAATGAGAACTAAAAAAGAATAAAGCGAAGAAAAGAAAACAGAGATATTAAAATAAAAGATCTGTGTTTACCAAGTAGGTAGACTCCAGTTTACGAATGACATTTGGTCTGTTTAGTTACAAGATGTAAATAGAAAAATATCTAAAAAGTGTATGGTGTAAATATGAAAATCGAAATCGGTAAAAAACATTTCGCAAGAATTAAAAAAGCATATTTACTTTCATGTTTTGCAAAACTAGCAAGAAAAGATCAGATTTATTATTTTATCTGCAAGTCTGATTTACTAGCTCTGGATAAGCACTTCAAGATAATGAGAATTAAAGAAATTTCACTGTGACATTTAAAATATGAAAAGAGTTTGGAGGCGATGTGAGATTATATGAATTTATAAACCATGAGGAATACAAACGGTATCAAATTTTATTGAGAGTTAAAAGTAAAAGCTTGATGAAAGAAATTTAGATGACCGACAAAAATAAGGATATAAAAATAGAATCTTAAAATGATAAAAAGTATAAAAAAATTGCAATTGATGTCAAACTATTTTAGTATTAAATTAGGTGATATTGATAGAAATATTGTAAAATTGATATCATCAATATCTAATTTTTGTAAAATATATGTGATCTAGTATTTAATTTCAGATCCGAATTTCATACACTCGAAAGCATTTTATGTTTGAATTTATTATTAAGTATAAATTTCACATTATTAATGCAATAATATATACAAGTCTAAGAATAAAAAACAGTGTAATGGGCATAATTAAATAGTCAAAAGATTAAACTACTTACAGTCTATTCTTTATTATATGATAGTAATTACAAGAAATGATTTCCAACTTCTCAACTAATTTATGAAAGTATCTATATATAATTTTTGAATTAAGGAAGTCAAGTTAAAGTTTTTTTCTGTAAAAACAAGAAAAGATTCAAAAAGAGGTTGTATATATGAGACTGATTTCTGTATTCAGTAATAATGAACCACATAAAAAAATCGAAGCTTAATTATACAATGTAGTCGTTAATCTATGAAAGCTAGAAACTGAAGGACAATTTTGATAATTTCATGTACTCTTTAGATAATTGAATTCAAGCTGATTGTTCTAAATGCCAACCTTTTTAACTTGATGTTGAATTGTTACAGTTTACATATCCTGAGATTTGTGGAAAATAATAAAGCAATATTTAATATACCAAGTGATAATTCGTGCAATATACAGTATAAAACCTAAAATAATGATTTTCAGCAGAAATTATACTAATAAGTTGAATTAGGTTTCTATAATATTTAGTTCATTATTTTTTATAGTAACAAAAAATTACATTTTTAGCATCTTATGAAAAGGTTAATAGATTACTTTTGATATATCTGACCGATAAAAAAGAACTTATATTATAACAGTAATCAATTAATTATTCGGGTACTTGTTCTGAGGTTATAGGTTTATGAAACTAATCAAAATTAAATAATTAGACCAATCAAAAGAATCAGAGTAAAGAAATTAAAAGTTGTACCAAAGAAAAAATGTAAAAGTCTAATACATTACGCATTTTTATCATTTTTCAGATTTTGTGGTTGAAAGACTTAGTAGAAGTATGCAAGAGTATGCCTATTAAGATAAAAATTAATAAAGTTGTAATTTGTATAACAATCTATTCCATTTAAAAATATGAATGACATCTTTGATACGCTGATCTCGTAAAAAGTAAAGCAGGAGTAATTTGAAGAAATGAAAATTAATAAACGAAAAGCAATAGAATAGATGAATTTATATTTAAAAAGAAGAATATGGTGGTCATTAAGACAAAAACATATGTAACTAAATACAAGAAGCAAAGAATAGTCACGTGAATAATAGGAAAAATGCTTACAGTGTGAGTATAGAAAAATGATGATCGAGAGATATGGTTCCCAACTAAATCTTATAGTAGAAGATAATTTTGAATGAGAGGCTGTTGGTTTAAATAAAAAATATTTATACCCAGCATATAATTATCAAAATGTTCATAAATAATATACGGTATGGATTTTATGGCTAAATTTCTTTTTTACCTTTCACTGACACTTTTTTGAAAAAATGAAAAAATTATAGCATCTAAAGTTTAAATTCGATTAAAATATTACTTATGATGAAAAGTTTGTTGATAGAGTTTTATTTTAACATGAAATTCTGAAATTTCCAATGTGCAGTAAGTGTTTAAAACCAAAGACTTATATAAATATCGTTGTTATTTCAAGAATAACAAAAAAATACCGAATTACTTCAGTTTACTCAAACTAAGTTTTTTTCATCATGCACATCTAAGCGTAAAATATCTTCTTATTATATTATGTGTGTGGCGCAAAGATAGTTCAAATCGATCCTTGGCCATGGAATTATCTTTTTCAATTATTGATAACAATGTGGTATGGTCACTTCGATAATTAGCTTCTAATTTTCTATTCACATTTATTCATTCACAGCAAATTAGTGGTGAAGGATTTATTGTTGAAATATATGAAATTGATCTGGTTAAAAATAAGTATCAATGAGGAAGACTTCTTGAGTATCAGGTTTGGGCAATGTACTATGAAGTAATAGAGCAGCTGCATAACTTTTTTCAAAATCGTCTAATATTATTAGCAAAATACACTGAATGAGATAATTCGAAGAAAAATTGCATTGAGTATAACTATTTAACAGACATATGGCGAGGTTATTTAAACATTAAAAATATGTGCTGATTTAGGTTTTCGATATGAAACTGTAAATCATTCAGTTTTTTGCTGATACAGACACTTATGCAAATACATAAACTATTGAGAGTATTTGGTCTTTTATAAAAAGAAATATAATGTGAAATAATAATTTAATATATTTTGTTACGAAAAATTATGTTTTTAGATTTAAATTACTTTTTAGAGATATTTTAATTGAAGAAATGTTAGACTTTATACGTTTTGATAATTAATAAATTTTGCAATATTAATATTTTTAGTCATATATTTAGTTCAGAAACTAAGAGAAGGTATAAAAAAGAAATTTAACTGTTTTATACTAAGTTGTTATAAGTTTTTTAACTTATAAAAAAAGTCATCGGTCAGCTTAAGAAAGAAATGACTTGTCGATTCTTGTGAGAACCAAATGATTTCCTTTACTCTAATAAAACTTGTTCTGCTTAATTAATAACCAACTAACTAATGGAATCTTCACTGATTCATCAAAAAATATTGAGGGAAATTATTTTAAATAATAATGAAATCATTAATCACTAGCAACAGTTTGCTTACAGGATACGACAATAATAATTTTTTTTCGCAAAAATCAAAATAAGAAACTCATTTGTTAATTAATACAATATATATAAATAAAGATTATAAGGGGTAATATTTCCTTTTAATCTGTATAAAGCAGTATAACTAATCAAACATCAAATATTTTATTGATGATTTGTATGAAAAGGTATCAAAGACAATATTACAACTTGTATAGAAACATAAAAATTAAAATTATGAAAAAGAAGTAAGAAGTGTATACATGAAGAGTTTATGATTGACAATATATGTTAAAAAACTAAAGTCATTTTCTTTTATGTAGGAAAAGCAATGGAAAAAAACATTTCAATAAATTTATAGAGTTGAATAAAAAATAAGGTTCATTGAAAATAAAAGAGTCATTGAATGATAGAAAAAAATTGACAAAAAATTAATTATTTTTTCTGATATTCATAGACAAACGAAAATCCCAAAATATAGTTTGAACATTTTAGACATTATTTTATACAATCAAATAATCTGATAAGTTTAGAAGTTACTGATGTCGATATGAATCTCACAATACAAGCATATAACAATAAGATCAAAGATACGTAGAATATAGGTGAACTATAATGTAAAATTATTGTAAAATAATGGTTTCTAGTAGATATAAAACAGCTCTGTATGCACGATGATCTTTCTGAGTTTTTAAAATGCCATTGAACTTTGTGAATAAATAAGTTAAATTTTAGAGAATAATGAATAACTTAGAAAGTAAATTCTTTTATAAAATAGTAGTTGTATATTTAGATAACATAGTCATTTTAGAGTGAGAGTAAAGAATGATGAAAAGAACGTGACTTTAGTTTTAGAAGCATTAAATATGTAGAAGTAAGAAGAATAAATTTTTGAGTCACATATTACAGATAATATCATTAATTAAGAACTACGGTTGATATTGAGACTATTAAATCATTGTGTATTGTATGTAAAAGAATTATATGACATACTAAAATTTAAAGAACGAGTATCTAAATGAAGAATTGCTATGATAACGAGAAATCTACAAGAAAATATCGAATTATAAAGAAACAATTACATTTTGTATCGTTTAGAATTTAGGATATTAATACACCCTCGATTTTGATAACAAATGTCTTTAAATATGATGTAAGTCAATATTATCACATGAATATAACGAAAAAATACGGTGTTATTTTCTTCATCTAATTGAAAGTCAAACAAAAAGAAATTACTCTGTGTCTGAAAAGAAGCTTTATTTAAGTTATTAATCAATACAGTAAACACCTAATAATAATGATTAAATCCTTTTCTAAAAAATATATAAGGATAAATTTGATTAATGATAATATAATATTATGTAAGCAGTATTAACCTGAATATTTTCAATATTTATTTAGTTAAAGAAGTATATTTAAGTCATTATTCATCAAAAAATACATTGAAAAAAGGTATAGTAGATTTGAAATTAATATCAATATTATTAGATAATAAGACAGATATAAATTTCATTATAACTTAAGATTTTTATAGGGAATATAAAGTATTAGTAATAGCAAGTTCACATTGATAATATAATAAACTTTTAATAGTAGAAGTGAAGTAATTTAATTAAATAAAAATATTGGTAATTCAATAATTTATTGTTATAGTAATGAAACGTTAAAATTAAATAGAAATAATGAAATTGTAACAAAGAATCTACAAATTATAAAATACAGAATCTTTATATTATCTTCCTTAATAATTTATGATGAATATATGGTGAATATGAGGAACATTGAATAAAAATTGAAGAATATGGTCAAGTGGCTTAAATATTATTATAATAATATAGAATATTGATTTACGGTATACCATTAAAAGGTGCAAGAATGAGAAGATCTTGAGAGATATTTATAAGAAGAAACAAAATTGTTGAAAATGTATATAATATTGAAAGGGATGAAATAGAAAAAAATCAAAGATGATTAAGAAATAGCTATAAGTGTAATTAATGAGATTCGGTCAGAAAAACAAAATAGAAACAATTAAGAAGGTTTTATAATTTAGTATATTAGAACACAAACAGAAGTAAATAAAATTGATTTTTGTAAATGGTGTATAACAACAATACTAGTATATAAGGATTATGGATTAATGAACAGAATACTGGTGAATGGATTAGAGATTGAAGAACTAAAGAAATTTAAGAAAGTATTTTACAGCGATAAAGAAGAGCTAAAATATTGAAATTAGAAAAGTGTAGGATTAAGATAATTAGAGGATAGTGTATTTTTTAGGCATTGATGAAAGATACTGAAGAAATTAACAAAAGCATTGAAAGAAAATAAAGATATTCAATTTAATTAGATGTTTACTTCTAATTATTAATCAAATACTATTTCTTATGTACAGTATTATAATACATGAGCCTTTTTATAACATGAGATGCCAAGATCAATACAAATTCACAGAATAATTATTACTAGTAAATAACAGATCTATAAACAATACATAAAAAGTAATATAGTTACTATACCAAGTCAAACTATCCCATATACATCACAAAGAAATAAAACTAATATATCATCACCAAAAAATAAATACACACACAGTACATGTTGTATACATACCTCATCAATAAAATATTTTACATCTTCAATGAACAAAACCCATCACAAACAGAACCATCGTTACGGTCTCACATTACTGTTCACACAAGTAATCACCACGATCACTTCAGCAACCAACGTCCCAGCACGTTCACAGGATGGTCACCATTCTCAATCCTTAACTGGACACCCCAATCAACTTCCCGTTGTTCAACACAACCACCAGATTGTAACTGTTTTTATACAACATATATATCATACTAGTACACTCAAACACACTGCATATATACAACAAAAAATCATAAATCAGCAATTAATTATTAATTCTGATTTGTCAATTTAATTTATCACTAGATTAAATAATACACAATGTAAATTATTTATTACTCATGTTGTAGTTTTCGTATGTTATATTGCACTGATTGATTGAGAGATTAAGATTTCTGAGACTAGATTAATACTGACTAGAATGTAGATATGTTATTTTGTACACCAGGTTGATTCTGCCTGACGTAGACGCTATTCCCTAAGATTAACCCATGCATGTTTTTGAAGAAGTATCTGAAAAATGGACTGCTCAGTAATACTCACTTTATTTTATGTATATTGATGATAACTACGTTAAAGTGTAGATAATTGTATACAGTAAGAGTGAGACCTATCAGCTAGTTGTTAAGGTAATGGCTTAACAAGGCAGTAACGGGTAACGGTATTACTTTGTAATATTCCGGAGAAGGAGCCTGAGAGACGGCTACTAAGTCTAAGGATTGCAGCAGGGGCGAAACTTGACCTATGGATTTTGTCTGAGGCAGTTATGGGAAGTAATAGATATTGTTTCATATTGTAAAAACATATGAGGTGATTAATTGGAGGGCAAATCAAGTGCCAGCAGCCGCGGTAATACTTGTTCCAAGAGTGTGTATGATGATTGATGCAGTTAAAAAGTCCGTAGTTTATTTTTAAGAAGCAATATGAGGTGTACTGTATAGTTGGGAGAGAGATGAAATGTGACGACCCTGACTGGACGAACAGAAGCGAAAGCTGTACACTTGTATGTATTTTTTGAACAAGGACGTAAGCTGGAGGATCGAAGATGATTAGATACCATTGTAGTTCCAGCAGTAAACTATGCCGACGATGTGATATGAGTATTTGTATTACATAATAGAAATTCGAGTTTTTTGGCTCTGGGGATAGTATGATCGCAAGATTGAAAATTAAAGAAATTGACGGAAGAATACCACAAGGAGTGGATTGTGCGGCTTAATTTGACTCAACGCGAGGTAACTTACCAATATTTTATTATTCAGCGAGAATGTTATTTGAGAATGATAATAGTGGTGCATGGCCGTTTTCAATGGATGCTGTGAAGTTTTGATTAATTTCAACAAGACGTGAGACCCTTATAGACAGACACAATCAGTGTAGGAAGGAAAGGATTAAAACAGGTCCGTTATGCCCTCAGACATTTTGGGCTGCACGCGCAATACAATAGATATGAATCTTTATGGGATAATATTTTGTAAGAGATATTTGAACTTGGAATTGCTAGTAAATTTTATTAAATAAGTAGAATTGAATGTGTCCCTGTTCTTTGTACACACCGCCCGTCGCTATCTAAGATGATATATGTTGTGAAATTAGTGTAAACTACTTGAACAAGATGTATTAGATCTGATATAAGTCGTAACATGGTTGCTGTTGGAGAACCATTAGCAGGATCATATCGAGTAACAGTTAATACAATATTTATTATATATGTTATACTATTATATATTTATTATATTATACTAATATATATTTATTATATTAGATTATATTAATGTATATTTATTATATTAGATTATACTAATATATATTTATTATATAGATTGTACTATTATATATTATTATTTTACCCACACATGGGATCAATAGGATGCCACAGCGATGAAGGTCGTAGATGAATACGAAAGCATTGTTACCGAATATATACAGATGTGTATAGAGGACCCTTTGAACTTAAGCATATCATTAGAAGGAGGAAAAGAAACTAACCAGGATTTCTGTAGTAGCAGCGAGTGAACAAGAAGCAACCCGTGATTGTAATCCTATTGGAGATGTAAATCACTATTTTATTACTTATTTGTACAGAATATAATATTCGTTAGTTGAATAAAATAGTAAGTATCAGCGAGTAGGGCTGCTTGGTAGTGCAGTCTGAATACAGGTAGAATGAGATATCTAAGGTTAAATATAATGGCATACCGATAGCAAATAAGTACTGCGAAGGAATTTGTGAAAATGTGTGGGGCAGCCTTATGTTTAAGGACCCGTCTTGAAACACGGACCAAGGAGATTATAGTTATAGCAAGATAATGGCTCAGTCGTTATTAATATGACAAGTTATAACTATAAGACCCGAAACACAGTGAACTATGCATGTTCTGGTTGAAGATAAGCAACAGTTTATTGGAAGACCATAATCATTCTGACGTGCAAATCGATGATTTAAGATGTGTATAGTGGCGAAAGACCAATCGAACTGTGTGGTAGCTGGTTCACAGCGAAATGTCTCTCAGGACAGCAGTCATTGTATATAGGACATAGATGTAGGACACTGTTATAGTCTCGACTATGAGAAATCTTTAATTCTATGGTCTTCTGTAGATTAGGTTTACAGAATGAATCTATTGTATGACTAGTGGGCACATGATTGTAAGAATGATGTGCAAAAAGGGATGAACCTTATGGAACATTAAATATTCTAAATAGTAGACAGTATACCATAAATATGATGAATACATTGAGACAGTAGGGCGGTTGTTATGGAAGTAGAAATCCGCTAAGAAACGTGTTACAACGTACCTACCGAATGTATTATTGTATAAAATGGAAGAAGATGACTACTTTTATGAGATGTTTCTATATGAGTATTTAGGTAGCTGTGCAATTTGTTTGTATTGAAGTATATGTGTGAATGTATATGGAAGAAACAAATGGGCCGATCTTGGAGGCAGTAACAATATATTTGTATAGATATAGACTAGGGTTTTCAATGGTATTGAAGTGAGTCGGTGTTATTGTAAAAACAAAGAAGATCAATAGTTCTTCACTTGACTACTGCAAGGCGACTTGATGATGACAGTATATAAGCGGTGTAAGAAAAATGAATTAGACTGTGTGTACGTATGGATTGTCATGATAAGAAATACGTGTTGTATATATACTTGATAAAAAAGAAGTAGTGTAGCCGTACCTATACCGCATCAGGTGTCTTTGTATCATAACAGATATTTTAAATTAAAGTAAGTAAGGGAATTCGGCAAATTAGATCTGTAACCTTGGGATAAAGATTGGCTCTAGCATGCTAGAACTTTTACTATGTAAGGAATCTGACTGTTTATTAAAAACATAGCTTTTTGTATTACAAGAAGTGAATTCTGCCCAGTGCATTTATTGTTAAAGTTGTGTAAGCGAATGTAAACGGCGGGAGTAACTATGACTCTCTTAAGGTAGCCAAATGCCTCGTCATTTAATTGGTGACGCGCATGAATGGAGCAACGAGATTCCTACTGTCCCTACTTACAATTTTGTGAAACCACGAGACAAGGGAACGGGCTTGTTGTATATCAGCGGGGAAAGAAGACCCTGTTGAGCTTGACTTTAGTATGTTCTAATAATTATTCGGTATATTGTAGAGAGGTGGGAGATGATTTGTGAAACCACTAGTATGTTTGAATATTTGTTTATTTGGATATATGGGGAGTTTGGCTGGGGCGGTACAGCTGTTAAAAAGTAACACAGCTGTCCTAAGGTAGATGAATGATGGATGGTAACCATCAGTTTATTATAAGGGAATAAATCTGCTTTACTTTATACATATGACTGTATTTAGTAGGGAAACCTTGGCCTAGCGATCCCAATTACATTCATTATGTATTGGGTGATTGAAAAGTTACCACAGGGATAACTGGCTTGTAGCAGGCAAGCGATCATAGCGACTCTGCTTTTTGATTCTTCGATGTCGTCTCTTCTGATCATCGTAGTGTATATGTTACGAAGTGTTGGATTGTTCACCCGGTAATGAGGAACGTGAGATGGGTTTAGACCGTCGTGAGACAGGTTAGTTTTACCCTACTGTAAGTATTTTTGAGTGAACTTTGATAGTACGAGAGGAACTCTAAGTGATGACCACTGGTAGTGCGATTAACTATTAAGTTATGTTGCTTAGCTACGTCGTTTCGATTAAGGCTGAAAGCCTCTTAAGCCTGAAGCGTAGCTCAAAGATACATTTGGGAGAATACTACTCTATTAAGCAGAACTGTAAGAATGAAGGTGTATCCGACATTTTGAGGTTACTGCTTTTTGTATTACAGTGTAGGTATGTATGTAATTTTTATAGTCTAGATTGTTAATAAGAAATGTTACTAGGAATATATTCTATAATTACTTTGCTCAAACAAAAATCAAATTTACATTAAAGTAAGGTGTAATTTAATTAGATGGTCATCCTGAATATGGGGTTAGACAATTGTAAAAAAAACACTCCGCAGAGATGCAGCACAAACGAGGACTTACCAACCTCAAAAGTACAGAAAGATAGTCAAACATCTTTACTGGAAGGAATTAAAAGTAGTTATGGTACTCTTAGCACTGGTAATGCTTTGTACTATGACATAAAAAAATTGAATAGTCTCTACTCAAAAACAGAAGTTTTGTTTGAAAAAGCAAGTAAAAATTTTTATCATATTGATAAAGAAAAGAACAGAGATATTTACAACATCTCTAGATACTCATTAAGTCTGATAGACTTGATTAAGCTCCAAGATGCACATGTTAAGTCGTGTCAACGTGAACTGAGTACACAAAAGAAGAAGTATGAATTACTTCAAAAACAAGTGAATGATCTCATCAACCGTGTCAATTATGATGATGTCAATAAAGTAAACGCTGAATCAATGAATGAAGTGAAGCAGGAAACTGCAATAAAAGACAAAGATCGAACTCCTCATCCGGATAACTCGATTGTAAAAGAGGATGGTAAGGTCACCATGCCATCTCAAATAACAAGCATTGGATCGCCCAAGTCCTCTGCACTATCAGTCTTCCTTTCCAAGGTAGCAAAAGCCTCTTGCAAAGGCAGGAAACCAAAGAGTCCCATTCTTTTAAAGAGAACATCTGAAGAAGGATGGACAAAGGTCGTAGCCAGCTACGGAAGATCAGTAGTGATCAAAAAAGATAGTCTATTGGCTGATAAAATGGAAGTTATCGATGACAACAGGTATACCTCACTAATGCCTGATTGGATTCGTAACATTAACAACAGTGAAGAGTCATCTGATGACTCTAATGATAAGAGTTATCCCTTAGCTTATCTAGGGGATCCTAAAAGACAACAGAGGTCGAAACGCCTTGATAAAAGTAACTACCCTCTGAGGCTATCAGAGGATGTAAAAAAAGAAAAGGAGCCGAAACACTCCATAAAAGATAATATACATCTAGATGCCAATATGTGTAATCTAGATGTTATCACAAAAGAAGGCCTCCAAGGGCCTATGATAGTAGACCACAAAGCGACTGACATCTTAATTGAGTCTGTAGAGTCCTTTGTGGAAACAATAAAAGAGGAACAATTTTCTAAGTTGCATAACTTGCAAGAGACTAAGAAAAATGTTGTACTCAACAAAAGGGAGAAGTCGAAACGCTTCACAAATAAAAACTACCCTAAGGTTGGCAAGCCGAAGGATGTTCTAAAAGTTCCCAGTAAAACCACTAAGGGAAGTGTGGTATCACACAAACAAAAGAAAAATCTCTTAAGGAGACTTAGAGAAGACTCAGCTCATAAAAAAGTTGAAATAAAAAATTTTATTGCCCCTAAAATGAAGGACAATAGAGACAAAAAGCCAGTAAAGAAGAATACTGGAGAAAAATGGACAGATAAGCTGTCTAGAGAAGAACTCCTCAAAATCATGCTTGAGGGGAAGAAACCAGCCGAAAATAAGTATCGGCTGGTTACAATGGAAGGTCTACCATCAGGAGAGGGCCATAAAAATTTAGCTGTCTGGGCTAAGATACTAGGTGTTAAGGAATCAGATATTCCTTACATAAAAGATGTCAGTGGGAAGACGATCCTTTTAGTAAGATATGAAGCTGTTCTGAGAGTGGCAGACAGTCTTTGTAGAATTGCTGAGGGAGTCAGATGCCTGTCTGAGCCAAATGCCTTGAGACAGTTCTTGTCTTATAATAAAGATAAAATAGTAGCAGATCTTGCTGTTATTAAAAAAAGCTGGAAGTCTTTTGTTCCTCTGCAAAAGTCTATAAAAGTTATAGTACGATGTCTTAATAATTTGGAGACAAGTATGTTAAAAAAGTTTGCTTTAGATGATGAAGCTATAAAAGATATTCTGGAGGCTAATGGTCCCTGAAAATAAAATTCTAAATATTGATTTATTACGATTCACTCTAAGGAATCAAAAAACTTCTTTATTTAAGCTTCTTAGAAGCAACAAAAGTATTTGTATTGATTTAAGTTACAAACTTATTAAAATCAAAAGTAAATGTCATTCGAGATCCCTCGGAGTAAAATCTTTAAATTATAATGTAATGTTTAATTTAAGAAAAAAGATCAAGCTTAACAGCTTACAAAAGAAGCTCTGCTTAGTAAAGGCCTTGGCAAGCCATATTAAGATTCCAGAGTTACAAAAGAAACTTACAAGAGTTAATCCAGTTTTAGATAACTGTATTGTAGGTAGTAAAAGACATCGCAGACGTGATACAACATTTACTTTCTTTGCTGTAAAGAAAGTACAAAAAGACAACTTCATTAATGTATTAAAGCAGTTAAACATTAATGTGTTAAAAGAAAAACCAGCTAAGTTTAAGCAGGTACAAAAGTTAAAGACTCTTGACAAAGTTAAGCTTTGTAGTCTTAATATAAATCATCTTTATGGGAAGAAGGAAGACTTAGAGATCCTTTTGAAAGTAGAGAAACCATCAATTTTATGTCTACAAGAAACATGGAAGAAATCCACTTTTATTGGAAGACTAGAAAAGTATATGGTAGTGGAAACACCTGCCATAGGTAAAAATAAACCAGGTTTAATGACCTTGGTAAGAAAAAGTGGAGCAGTGAGATGTTCTAAAAAAGGTAATGATGACAACATCCTACAAACGGTTGTTGAATTCAAAACAAGTACAGGATGGACAAAGATACTAGTTATCAATGTCTATGTGCCACAAGACAGAGAGCTTAAGCAATTAACTCTCATAAAATTAATCAACCTTCTTAATATTGAGAAGAACAAAAGATCCTACAAGGAGATTATAGTAATGGGAGATATGAATTGTAAAGATTCAACTCTCAAACAAAAGCTTGTTGCTGGAGGTTTAAATCCTCTTATCAACTACAATAGAGTATCAGGAACTAGAATCCTGAGTAATGGTAAAGTCTCAAAAAGACGTATTGATACGATCTTTAGAGTCTTAAAGCAAGACAGTGAGAAGGTTACTATCTCACAAAGATGGGCTGTAGGAGATCATCTACTACTTAGAAGATATATAACTCTTCCTTCTCCAGTAGTAGAGACATCTTTTACATATAACAGAAAGAAGATGCAAGATCCTCTTATTGAAGAGAAATTGAGTCAGCTTTTGAATAGGAAACTATTCACAATAGAAGAACTCCCAAGAGTTTTAAAAGAAGTATGTACAACTGAGAAGGTGTACGATAAAGTTAAGGTAAGAAAAGGATTACCTATTAAATGGAAGCACATTAATGTGTATAAAAGATTTAGACTTGTCACAAAGCGAGTACTAAAACAATGGAATGATGTAAATGCTTTTAGGTATTTGACATTAAAAAAAGAAGTTGAGGAAACAAGAGTGAAGGTTCGGCGAGAACGAGCTAATCTCTGGGCCTTTAATGGCATAAACCTCTATAAAAGTAATCGCTCTAGAGATTTCTGGAAGTGGCTAAAGGGTATGTCTAACACATCAGTTAGACTAGACAATGTTTGTCTTCAAGACGAGGAGGGCATAGCTCACAATGAGCAACAAAAGAAGCTAGAAATAGCTAACAAATTTTATGCTAAATTAGCAACATCAACTGTAGATAGTGACTCTATATACAACAAAAGTCTTTTAAAAGAGCCTCCTGATGACGTCACAATGGAGGAATTAATAAAAGCTACAAATAATTGTGGCAATAACAAAGCAGCCGGTCCGGATGAAATTCCAACTGAGCTATACAAGGTACTACTTAGGCCTAGTCTAGTAGATAAAAAGCTGCCCTCATTCCTGGTGGATGAGATCAACAAATTTATAACAGGTGCCAGCCCACCTGTTTATTGGAGTGCTGCTGATATGGTATGCCTCCATAAAAAGGGAGATGAAACAGATATCAACAACTATAGAGGTATTGCACTGATTAATACAATCAGTAAAATATACCTAAAAATAATCAATGATAGACTTACACAGTTTGTCGATACAAATAACATTCTTTCTCCTTATCAGGCTGGATTTAGAGCAGGAGAAGAATGTATGAACCAGGTAGCAACTTTATTAGAAGTTGTTAAAAGAAGAGAATTTCGAAGTCTGAAGACATATCTGTGCTTCATAGACTTTGAAAAAGCTTATGATAATGTTAGCCATGAGCTATTATTTAATAAGCTACAAAAGTATTGTATACCAGAATATCTGATAAATACATTGAAAGATATATATGGTAACACACAAATGAGAATCCGCATAGGTGGAGATACAAGCAGTGGCTATAGCTACAGAAAAGGTGTGAGACAAGGATGCCCTTGTTCTCCAATGTTGTTCAATCTGTTTATTAATGACATTTTTGATGACATGACAAAAGTGATTGTACCTCGATCAACAATAGCAATACCAGGACTGATGTTTGCAGATGACATTGTTGTCTTTGGTGATTCAAAAAATGATTTGGAACTAAAAATTCAACAAATCAGTAAATGGGCAGTTGACAATCAAATGAAAGTTAACTGTAACAAAAGTGGTATTCTCGTATGGAATACCAATACAAGCTATGAGTCAGAAGATATCTCTATAGATATTGACTTTGGAAAGATCTGTGAAGTCACAGAATACAGGTATTTGGGTGTTTTGATTAAAAAAAGCACCCTCGAAGATCATCTTGTAAAAGATGGAGCCTTTAGAGGCAAAAAAGCATTAGAAGCATTGAAACCAAAGCTTCTTAACAAGAGTATATGTATTCCGTTCAAGGGAATACTAATAAAGAATGTACTAGTACCTGCACTCATGTACGGTAGTGAGTTATGGGGAATGTCTAGTACAAGATCAGGGAGAATCAGTAGGATTCTCAGAAAAGCTGTCCGGATGATATTCTGGACAAAAATAGTTCCATTAGATAGGATAATGGATGAGTTCTGTATTAACAGGATTCAAATACAAGCAGCTCTAAATCGCTTTAGAGCATTAAGGAAGTGGAAACACAACAAAACTATAATCTCGGAATTTGTAGAACAAGTTCCAAGAGCCAAAAAGACTACATGGAGTTCAAGAACTCGACGGTGGTGTAAAAGATATGTCGGACACGACTATGAAAGTATTGACTACAAAGTAGCCAAACAAAGAATAATAGAGGTATTGAAAGGTAGGAGATCCTATAATACTACCATAGCATCCTCACTAGCAGCACAGTATGGTATATTTGAGTCTCAACTCAAGTACATACTAACACAAATAAATAAGAGACAGATAAGGAATTACACTAAAATAAGATGTAATTTAATTAGATGGTCTTCTGCGTTAGCTAATGCTCTTAGAATCCCTCAGTATTATAGAGAACATTGCTTTCTATGTGAGGGAGAACAGGAAAATCTTGAACATTTCCTGTTAGATTGTCCATCCTTATCTGAGACAAGATCTCTTTATGAGAACAAAATTACAGAGTTAAATTCTTTAACTCTGACAAAAGTAGAACAAGTTAAGATGATCATTGGTAATATCAATGACATTAAAGTTTCACCAACAGGAAGAAAAGCTCTACTTGTAAGAGTAGAATTTCTTGATAAAATGATAGTACAAAGATATATCATTGTACAACAAAAGAGTAGACTTCATGTCTCATCAGAGTAAAATCTGATACAAAAGTAGCTAATTTATTAGCAACAAAAGAATTAAATTCTGACCTGGGAGGGGTTTGGCTTAAAGCTGCATATTATGCCGTAGCATTCCGCTGAACTGAGTTGTGTTCTTAAATGGTGTATTGAACCAGGCGATAACCCAAAATCCTGCTGAACGCAGGTCTCAGTCATTATGACTGAAGGATTTTAATTAATCCTAAGGGGTTCCCAATCTTCCTACAAGCAAGACCTTTATGGTATGCTGGTGTGTGTCACATATTATTGGATGTAGAAGTTTTTACTTGCTGTGTGGCTTTTCTCTCTTATTTCAATAAATCATTTTATTTTATTTTTATTTTTTTATTACTTATTTCTTACTTTTATCATCAAAATAAAGATAATGAAAGATTTTGATAACGTTTGAGTATTTTAGATTATTAAAGTTATTTATTTATTGCATTTTTTATAAAAACTTCACTTTTTTTTACTTCTTATTCTTTTAAATTTCGGTGAAAAACGTTTGTAAACAATTTTTCTGTTTGTACTTGGTAAATAATTTAATAATCATAATGTTATCTTTTTTTTTATTTGTACATCTACATTTAAATTTTTGGGTATTTCATACAAATAAGACATCTTAAGGCTTCTTCAGAAAAAATAGTCAATCATTTCAAAATAAATATTTGGCTTTATTCCATTAAGAGATAGAATTATAAAGATGGTTAGAAGTAATAGATGTTTTTAATATAGCAAAGAAATTTACTGAAAGATTTTACTGAAGAATATATTGAGGTATAATTATATTCCTGTTTCTAAACACATTTTAATAGTTACAGTTAAATACATGACTATTAATTAAAATTAAATTTTAATATTATATAATTAAAGATAAAAAGAAAATAAAGGATTTAAAACAAAAAGCTAAACTACATATAGAAACTTCTACTGATGTGCAAGTAAATTATATTGAAAAGAAATTGATTTATAAAGTAGTAACTTCAATTATCGTGATATTTACAAAGTGATAGCTACAGAAGGAAGTTTATAAAGCTATTATAACACGATGAAGTAGATACAGAGAGAAGGATACAAATCAATATATTGGAATAAGTTTGACACAAAAAATTCCGAAGTCATCTTTAAGAAAAAAAAGCAAAGAAGCAGGTAACCTTATCAGAGTAATAAGTAAAGAGAATTAAGTCCTAAGAAGAAATCTAAAAATATCTCACTTAAAGATTCAACTAAACAAGCACGCATAGATAACGTATTTAAGGAAAAGATCACGTCAAAGTTAAATTAATATAAAAATCAGCTCTATAAAACAAACATCAATATTTATTCCTAAGACACTAGGTGTTATCTTTTGACCTTGAGATTTGAAGTTATTAAATATTTTTTTCTTTATAGTTTTGTTGATTTTATCTTGCTTTATTATTTTATGGATTAATTTTCTAAATTTATATAAATAGATATCAATTTATCAGATAGCATTTAACTCTATAAAAAACTTCAAATTAATCAAAGTTTATTTTTAATTTAATTAAAGTATTGTTAAAAAAATAAAATCAGTGTAGAAGATTAAAGTATTATTAACTATTTTTTTTGCACCAGTAAATTATAATTATTTTTTTTGATGGACCAGTATCATTACTTAAGACAAGAAATATTATTGTTAAATAATATCAACTTATTATGTGAATCCTGTGACACTACTATTTCTGAAATTAAGAACTCTTACTAAAATTTATTATCAATTTTTCATGTATTTTTAAACAATAATTTAACAAGTGGATGTATTCATAATTGGAAACTACTGTTTTAATTTATATTTCTTTGATGATATCACCACATGAGGTGAGGATACATTTATGTAGAAAATTTTATATCATCTTTTATGATTATTAAAAATAATATAAATTAATTTTCAAATACATAATTTCAGTTTTATTCTTTTGATATTAATTTATTTTTTTAAAACCTCTAATGAATGTAAAATTATTTTTTAAACTCTTATTCTAATCTCTAATTTTTTAATTACTAACATGAATATCTTCATAATATTTGATTTTAGTCTTCAGGTATTTTTTAATTTCCTCGTACGATTCATTGTGATTAAACTTTTCTTCAAGTTTCTTCCCATACTTCTTAAGTAAATATACAATAGTTCCATTAGTCCATCCAAACCCATTCTGTACAGGATATTCCCCACCATCTCCTTTCTTACCAATTTCACAGCAATTATATTTTTCGTAAAACAATCCAGAATTTATATACTCATCTCTAACGGATAGATAGAAAGATTTTGATACGTGAAGAGCCATTTTATGTTCATCTATTGAATTCAAATATTCTACTAATAACTGAATACAAGGGGCCCATACATTAGGAAAGTCCCATTGCTGACCTGATATTAAGCTTTCACCACTTATAGGTGCACCACCTTTATACCCAAATAATTCTTTATGATACTTATTAAGTACCCTGTAAATTATTTCTTTAGAATAGTCGTTAAAAAATAATGGAAAAATATTTGAGAAATAAAATTTATCATTAGTAAATTTATCAGTTTCTAAATTAAGATCGTTCCACGATTCTTCATTACAATTCCATAATTTGTCTAGAATTTTGCTCCTTTTTGATATTAAGTCAACATATTTGTCAATTTTTTCGTAATATTTCGCATCGATCTCATGTTTCTTTTCATAAAATTTTTTGATTATACATTCATTTTTCATCATTATAGCATTAAGATCAACTGGTAAAATTTTTAGTATATTAATTTTATGAAGGTTTTTACCATCTTTAAACCACCTTGACGAGAAATCCCATCCAGATTCAGCACCAGTAGCTATATTGCTGTAAATTTTATTTTTGTTTTTAGACAAGTACTGTGTAACTAAATCTTCTGTATATGATTCAATACGTGGAGTATTAGCATCAACCTTGTAAACATTAAAAATCATTCCTTTGTAGTTCAAACTCTTATACTTCATAAAGTAATTATATTCTTTTTCAGCTGCTTCTAGTCCTTCATTAAGTATATACTTAAGTATTATTCTATCATTAGTCGAGTTGTATAAGACATCCAACATATGAGTGAACATAGGTGGTTGGGATCTATTTAAGTAATAAAGTCTAGTAGCATTAGGAATAAATCCTATAGATTGTATCATTTCCACAAATGTTTGTATTATCTCAAATGCTTCATTTACCATATTACAATTAATTAATCCTATAATTATCCAATAAGTGTCCCAATAATACATCTCATTAAATCTACCACCCAATACACAAAGATTCCCTTTTAAGGGTACCATCGAGTTTTGTGTTTTTGTATTATGATTCATTTTTTTATAATATGTTTTCCATAAGTTGAATATTCTATTACACATTTTTTCTTGTATAATTTCTAAGGTACTAAACCATTCTGGTATTTTTGCATTAATATCTACTGGTATTAGTAGATCTTCACTTTGACTAAAATTTTCATTACAAAATTCTTGTATATCATGTGTAATACTAATGTCTTGGTCTAATACACCATTAAGAAATGATTGTTTGATACTTAAAGTATCAGTATTGTGTTTTGTTAATATATTTAAAAAATCTTCTTTTATATCAATGAATGGTCTTTTTAAATCTAAATCTACAAAATATTTGGAATCTTTGTTAATACAAATTTTTAAAATAAAAAGCATGTCATGATATACTGGATCATTTATATACAAGGAACCTGTACATAATCTTATAAGTATAATAATAAGATTCATTTTAAGGGGTAAATTAATTTTTTTGTGTTTAGAATTGAATTAAAAATTTTATTTACTCATTTTTTAAATTTACACGTATTTCTAATAGAGGTTTATTTTAAATGATTATATACATAATTTAATAGAAAAAATTTAATAGAAAAAAAGACTAATTAATTATATTATAATATAATAAATTTAATAGAAAAAAAGTTAATAGAAAAAAAGTTAATAGAAAAAAAGTTAAGTAATTATAATAGAATAAATTTAATATAAAAAAAGACTAATTAAATAGAATTAAATAAATTTAATAGAAAAAGTTAATTAAATATAAAAAATATTTATATATATCTCGTCAGATAACAATTCTAGACTGTATTAAGAATTAGTTCTTAACTTAACAATTAATATAATTAATTTTTTAATATTTTAACTTTTAGAATAACATTTATCTACTCAAAATAAAATTCTTCTAAAAGCTTCAAGTATTTAAATATTAATTAAAATTCTAAGTAAATGAAATTCTTTTAATTGCTTTATAAAATATTCAGAAATGAATATATTTAAATTTTGTACATCTAAATTTCCGTTTATTGATTGTTTTGACATTAATTAAATCTAATTTAACATAATAGGAAAAAGAAGATTATTATAGTTTAAAAGAATATAAAAATAAGACTATCATCCACTATTTCGTATCAGAATCTTTGTCTTATTATAGTACATCAACAGAATAAATCAATTTTTTTATTAATTATTAGATCTTATATTTTAATGAATTTTATTATATATAGATTTATTTATTGTCTTAATTAATCAAAATATACATGATTTTTATTATATAATCTAGATTCTTTAAATTTAATTTAAATTAATTTTTTAGGTAAAGACATAAACATAATTAGAAAATAAATTACATATAAGGATTACAAATTATCAAGAGTTTAATATTTATATACAAAAAATGGTTATATACTCGTTACAAATGTATCTTATATATCGTAAATTTAGTATTTTTCCGTTTCAATATATTGATTTGTTTATCAAAACAAACTCAATGTTGTTTTATATTTAGAATGTGAGGTATACTTTATGATAAATTAAATAAATATTTAGAATTTTTATCTAAAATAAATTAATCCTTCAAATTCTATCAATGACCTATTGAATTACATATTAGAGATTAAATTGATAAGAAAAAGTCAAATAACAAGACATTTAAAAAATAATTAGTCAAAATAATAAGACATTTAAAAATAATTAATCAAATAATAAGACATTTAAAAAATAATAAGAAATATAATACGAAATATAATAAGACATTTAAAAAATAATTAGTAAAAATAATTAATTTTTTGATTATAAGTATATAATATTATGATTTAATAATTAGAAATATCCTTATTATTAATTTTTTTAATTCTTAATGCTTATCATATAAGAATTAAATTAAAAATATTTAGATAAATAAATAAACAATGAGTGATCAAGAAACAAAGAGAAAACCAAAATACACTATCAAGAATTTAAGCAAAGAAGGAGAGATATATGAGATATCATTTATACAGAAATCATCTGAAGATGTTCAGCATAGACAGATTGAGGTTATAGAACCATTAGAAGAAGAGAAACATGAAGATATTTTCGTAGAGAAATCTATTATACTTGAACCAGTAGAGCCTGATAATGAAGTTAAGGTTATATACGAAGAACCTGTTAAAAGTAAAAAACGTGGGGTGTTTTATAACGTAATTAGGAAATTTTTCTTTTGTTGTTAATAAACATTTTAATATAAGATATATAAAAATATTGTAGTCTTTTATATAGTATAATTAAATAATATATCTTTCTATATAGTATAATTAAATAATATAATTCTTTTATATAATATAATTAAATAATATATTCTTCTATATAGTATAATTATATATTATTTTATATAGTATAATTAAATATATTATTCTCTTCTATATCTAAGAGTTCAATCCCCAGATATTCCATTTTTTTATTTTATGTTTATAAAGTATAAAAAATATATATTAAGATAAAATAAATCTTCTACATCACCAAAATAAGTCTTATAATCAGTAATTAAGATTATCATTCTTGATAATAAAGTATAGTCATTTTTAAATGAGAAAATATTATAAAAAAAATAAAAACTATATTTAATGATTATAATCATCTGATAGAGTTAAATTAATAATTAAATATCAATAGAATAATCATTTAATTGAATATATAAGCTTTTAATTAAATATATAATCTTTTAATTAAATATATAATCATTTAATTAAATTTTAATAGAATATATTTATAATTTTAATAGCTCTATTTCTCTTAATATAATTTTAGAATCAATTTCTTTCTTTTCTACGCTCAGGACATCCAATTCAAGTAAATCACAATAATTACCATCTTCAGATAAAGAAGGTCTTGTTCTTCCCATATCTCCATTAACAAATTCTTTAATATAAGCACCAGCAGATCCTCTTAAAGATATTTCATAAAAAAAGAATTCTTCAAAAACTTCCTTCTTAATTTCTAATACTTCTATAATTTTATTCCTTACTAGATTAGCTCTTCTATGTAAAACTCTTAGAGGTGTCTTCTGTTCGATATCATAAGAATTACAAAAATTAATTTCTTTTCTTGAAGCTATTAGTGCTCTATAAATCTTCTTCTCATTCTTTTCTCCTGTAAGTATTATATCTTTAATATCTTTAGTAACTTGTTTTATATTAATTAAATCTACATCTTCATATAAATTAATTTTTATACTGGATGTATAAAAATTTTTAGATGGGTCTACTATCTTTAATAAAAAAGGTCTACCACCAATCATTCTCACATCTATATCTTCTCTACCCGATGGTATAAATTTAACTTCTTTACTTCCATAATGATCCTTAATTTGTTTAGTAAAATCTGATACACTTCTTTTACACTTAAGTTTTCCTTTTATTCTAAGAGGAGTCTGTGTCATTTCCCTAGATAGCTTTATATATTCTCCGTATATGTATATAGGACTATTTCTATGATTAATTAAATTATCACTTATAGTTATCTCAGTATAATAATCAGAATTAATATTTCCTTGAATTAATAAAGGTTTTAATGTTGTTTTAAGATATTCTGATTTAAAACAATAAATTATATTTGAGTGGATATTTAATTTATTATCTGATATGTATTGGTCTATCTTAGATTTATCCATTGGGATAAAAAAAATTATAAAATTATAAATGTAGTATTATACTATTATAAAATTATAAATTTACTATTATGAGTGTAGTATTATACTATTATAAAGATATAAATAGATAAAAATATAAATTTACTATTTCAAAAGTAGTATAAAATTATAAATACAAATATAATATAATAAATACAAATATAATAATTGTACTTTTATAAAATTATAAATAAATATATTCATTTATTTATATCCACAATAAACAAACCCTTATGAACTATCAATTCAACTATACAGAAAATTATGGATACCTCATCTCAAAAATATATGGTAAAGAATTACTTCTTCTAAATGAACAAGATTATAAAGCTTTAAATCAATGTGAGAATATTGAAGAATTTTGTATAAAATTATCCAAGAATTATAATCATATAAGTGAAGACATGGATCATACAAAAACTGAATTAAAACGTAGACTTAATAAAACACTTATAGATGAATATAATGAATGTAAAAATGAGGATGATTCTCTTTTATCAGTCATTCTTGATTATTATATAGAGAATCATAAAATTCATAATTTCTTCTTCTTATTACAGTCTAAACTTAATGATCCTGATCTTGAAAAAAGTTTTATGAAAATTGAGATTGGGGATTTTGATGCGTTGAAGACATTGAAATTTTGTAAGGATATGCATGATGTACAGAAATATTGTGTAGAAAATAGCTTTATAAAAAAATATTTTTATAAAGTTAAATGGGCTCCTGAATTTAAAGATAACGACTTTCAAAAATATCAAGCTCTTTTTCTTAAATATCATGTAGAAGATGCTTATATTAATCTAAGTAAGTATGGTTTATTTATACAAGATATTTTAAAGACAGAAGCTGATAGATATATAATAGATTTAACTATTAATACTATTAATTCTAAAGAAATATTAGGATTAGAAAGAAAAAAACTCTTTCCTATAATATACAGTTTAGATACTAAAACAGTTGATGATTTATCAAATTCTGAGAGTATAGATGATATAAAAAGTATCTTAAGTGATAAATATAATTTTAATAAGGATATTTATTCAGAACTAATTAGTAGAGAACTTAATAAATATTCTGAATCTTTTAAGATACATAATGATATTTCTTGTGTGTATTCTTATCTTAGATTAAGAGAACAAGAAATTAAAAATATTTTGTGGATAGTGGAATGTGTATTACAAGATAGGAGACACGAAATAGATCATCTTATATTAATTAAAAAGTGATTTTAATATATTGATTAATTACTAGTTCTTAATATATTATATTGATCAATTACTATTTTATTAATATATTATATTGATCAATTATTGTTTTATTAATATATTATTTTAAAAGTATATTAAATTTATTGATCAATTACTAGTTTATTAATATATTATATTGATCAATTATTGTTTTATTAATATATTATTTAAAGTATATTGAATTTATTGATCAATTACTAGTTCTTAATATATTATTTTATAAGTATATTGATCAATTACTAGTTCTTAATATATTATATTGATCAATTACTGGTTTAATAAGAATATTATATTGATCAATTACTATTTTATTAATATATTATATTTATCAATTACTAGTTCTTAATATATTATATTGATCAATTAATAGTTTATTAATATATTATATTGATCAATTACTGGTTTATTAATAATATTTTTTTATGAAAATATAAAGATCAATCTAAAATATTTTAAATCTTACACCCCATGAAAGCTCATCTAAATTTCTTAACTGTAATAAATAATGGAATAAAATACAACTCAGAAGAAGATATGAACATAAATATAAATAATGAAGCAAAGAAAATGATAAATTTTTTAAAAGCAAAAGTTAAAGAAAACAAGACTGTTCAAAAAGATCTTGATCTTGTATATGTACTAGACCAATCAGATTACAAATTACCACTCCAATATTCAGAAGATAAATCTAAAACTAAATGGGAAACTTTTGCTGCTAAGAAAGGAATTAAAAAAAGAAAAGGAACTCTTGTCTACGACGAAGAACTTAAAAAATATGTCCCTAGGTTTGGTCCTTATAGTAAAAAGAATCTTCTTCTTAAGTCTGCTGTACTTGAAGGGGAGAAATCTTTCTCTGATCTTAAGAAGGAAAAATTAGAACGAGTAAGAAATAATTTAAAGAATAGGGATGCAAATAGAAAGAGGAAGTGATTTTTATTAAATTTTTTAGTAGATAATTAAAATATACAAATTTTATTTACATTTTTTAATGTTCAGCATTTATCTACTTAATATCTTAATATTCAATATATTTTTTGATATCCTAACATATAATATCTTAATATATAATATATTTTTAATATCTACCTATTTAGTATCCTAACATATAATATCATCTTAATATTCAATATATTTTTTAATATCCTAACATATAATAACTTCTTAACATCTACCTATTTAGTATCTCAATATTTATATGCTGGAAGATACTTATATTGATATTCTTAATATACTATAATCTTCTTTAATATGTATCTACTATCTTTACTCTTCTATTTAAAAATGGAAATATTATATTCAATAAACCATTCTCCTGTAACCCAAACATTCTTTTTAACTCTATCTCTTCATACAAGGACTTATCCATATTAAAAAATTCTGAAGTAGTTTTATCTGTCACTGTAAGTACACTCACCCAACTGAGTAATACTAAACTAAGTATGGTAGTATACTTATAAAAGAAAACAAATTCTTTTAAAAGACTCTTTCTGTTCATAGCCAGTACAGAGTATATAAAAAGAAATAGTAAATTAAAAAACAGATCTTTCATATTATTAGATGCTATACATTTTCCTGTGATTATACAGTGATGGTCTCTTTTATGATAGCACTTATTACATATTTCACAATGTTTAGTTCTACTTCCTACTATTCTGTTACATTTCTTACACAATCCTTGGATTTGTGAACAATTTAGATCTAGAAGTATTCCTGGTGATTTAGTAAGAAGTATTAAGTAGTAATAAAACGATAAACATATTATGTAGAGAGGAATACATTTATGAGAAGATAGTATTGTATCGTATATGGATAACATATAAAAAGATACTACTGTAGATATAACTAAAAATTCTAGTTTTTTTGTACACTTGTTTATGAAAGAATATATCTCCATGAAATTACAAAGGGATATTATCTTATATTTTATACCTCCTTTATAATAACCAATAGAAATAAATGAATGAATAAATAACAAAGAAATTTAATATCTAAAAAAACAAACAACTTGACATTCAATAAAAAATAAGAATTAATGAATAGAAAATTATACAGGTATTTAAAAATAAATAATAAAGAAATTTAACAACCAATAAAAAAATAAGAAATTAATGAATAGAAAATTAGACAGGTATTTAAAATTATTTTTTAATTTACCGTTATTAAATTACATTTCAAATTAAGCTTATACTATAAAATTAGGCATTCTTTCTATATCACATATTAGATTCTCAATTCCATCTACTAACTCATCACAGTCAAGACTTCCTTTGCTATTTTTATCTCTCGTTTGGGTATTATCAAAAATATCTCTTCCTTGGTTGTTTCCATAGATATTTTTTCCTCTTTTATTATAAGGGTCGCAGATAATATCACTACATATATCGTCATCATTGTTTTCATTTCTTTTAGAATACAAGAGTCCATCTCCAAATTTTTTGTTTCTAATAGAAGGGTCATATGAATCATCATCTAATATATGTTGGTAAGGTCCTTTTCTTTCATTGTATTTGTATATTATATTTTTACTACCACTTCCTTCATCATGTGGATATCTGTCATTGGGTGTATAATTAATTGGGTCTTTATTATAAGAATATCTGTCATTAGATGGATAATTATTATAAGGATATCTTTCATTAGATGGGTAATTATTATAAGGATATCTGTCATTAGGTGGATAATTAGTTGGGTATTTATTATGGGGATTTCTGTCATGTGGATATTTATTGTAAAAGCTATCAAATGAATCATCATCATCATCTCCTCCTCTTCTGTTATAATCCCTTCCCCTTCCTCTATATCTTCCTCGAGGTCTCTTAAAGAAATCACTTGAATCATCATCTTCTCTTTTATTATTAGGGTTTCCTCCGTAATTATCATATATCTGCTTCTTCCTTGGTTTATTAAACTCTTCACTATCATATTCACGATCCTTATTATTTTTTTTATTATGCTTCCCACCATGTCTTTCTACAAATTGTTCTACAATAAACTGATCATTTTTATTAAACCACCTAAAATATTGATTAGGTGCATCTTTCCTACTAAGACAATCCTTAGCTTTAACAAGTCCATCATCAGTAACTTCCGCACATTTTTCTTTAACAACTATTTTCAGCATATTTTTAGGAACAAGTGAGAATATAAAATACTCACTCTGCCAATTCCTTTCAGAACGTATAGATAGCTTATGTCCATTCCAGAACCAATCCTTATCCACTACGTTATCACCTTTCCTTGGGTGTGGATATATACGAAGAGTATATGAACTGCCATCTGTCCTTGTTTCTATCTCAAACATACTTGGCATTACATATTTTGGGACTAAACGTACATCCTCACCATCTAAAGATAAAAATTTCTTTTTTCCTACTGAATATAAATACCCAGTCTCATTTAGTTCTCCTAATATTATTTGTAAAAGAAGGAGTAGCATGTTTCTTATCTAAAATTAATTCGCTATTTTATTCTTAGCTGGTAAATATGAAACGGTGTTTGAGAATAAACAAGTGGTTTTAAATTAAAAATAAACTTAACTAAATAAACTTTAAATTTATATTTTTATATTAGTATTAAACAATTAAATATTAAATTAATTATAATTTTAGATTTTTATTATAGTTTCAATTCTTTAACATACATTTCTTTATTATACAATTAATTCTTTATTATACAACTCTTTAAGAATACATTTTATTAATACATAAAAATATTATACAACTCTTAAGAATACATTTTATTAATACATAAATTTTTAATAATACAACTCTTAAGAATACATTTTATTAATACATAAAAATATTATACAACTCTTAATAATTCATTTTTATTATTCAATTAATACATTATTTTTTACTAATATTTTCACCCCATGGAAGATACCCAACCAAATAAAAAAACTAAAGTTTTAAATAAAAAACCCGATCTAGAAAAAACACTCCAAGAAGCCAAATTAAAATTCCCATTACTCCAATCAGCTATCCAATCAGATGATACATCTTTTATTTCAGAAGTTTTGTTACAAAAAGATATCCAATACCAACTCAATTATCTTACACAAGAAGAACATGAAAAATTAAGCATTCTCTTGCTTGAATTTTTAAATAGTCCTTTAAGATTATTAGCATTGAATGTTTTAAAAAATTTGAGTTGTAACAAAAATGTGTTTGAAGTTTTGAGAAACAGAGCTATTGATTTCGATAAGATGGTGTACCTTAAAGGTAAAATTGATTATATAAGACATAAGAAGGTACGTAATGTAAGAGTAGATTCTGAATGTGTAATCCAGGATTCAGAATAATTAATTTGATAGAATAAATTAAAAATATTTTTTTATATAATTTTCTAATATATGACATATTTTTTATAATTTTTTTATATAAGAACATATTTTTTATAAATTTCTAATATAGGAACATATTTTATATAATTTTTTAATATAAGACATTTTTAATATAATTTTTTAATATAAGACATTTTTAATATAAATTTTGTTATTAAATTAAAACAGACAATATTCTTACGAAATGAATATTAACCAATAAAATATAAAACTTCGTCTCAGTCTAAAACATTAGTTTCATAATTTTGTATATAAAAAACTATTTTTTGTATATCAACATGTCTGATGAACAAGCAACTAACAGTGGTAACGATAGCGGTGAAGGTTTTGGATGGAAGAAGATAGCTTTAATAGTAGGACTTATAATTATTGTAGTTGTACTTATATTAGTAGCTGTACCTTCTATGAAAGGAGGAGATTCTTCTAGTGGATCTATTGAAGATGGTAGTAAAAAAGAAGAAGAAAATGGTGATAAAAAAGCATCACATCATGGTAAAAGTTCAATGAAGAATGAAGATAGTAAAAAAGAGAAAGAAGCTTCATTAAGAAATGAAAGATTGATGGAATCATCTGGTGAATCTCTTCATGGAAATTAAATAATGTTTTACTTACAAAAAAAAATATTTTTTATAAGATTATTGTTTTAATTTTATTCTTAATAGTCTTTTTTTCAATTATGTGATTATTTTTCTTCCTTCTGTCTTTTTTTATTTTTTCATTTTCTTTGCTTAAAGTCTATTTTTCTTCCTTCTGTCTTTCTTTATTTTTTCATTTTTGCTAATAATCTTTTTTTCCTTCTTTGCTTAATAGTCTTTTTTCTTCATTCTGTCTTTCTTTATTGTTTCATTTTATAAGATTATTGTTTTCATTTTCTTTCACCCATGTTTTATAAAATAATTGATGGTAAGAAATCTTACACATTACAAGAAGAAGATTCAGAATCTGCTCATCCAACTAAATTCTCACCAGAAGATCAATACTCAAAGTATAGAATAATAATGAAAGAAAGATATAACATAAAACCATTTAATAAATAAATTTATTGTTTAAAATTAGTTGAATTAAATTATTGTTATATTCTTTTTATAATTATAAATATTTTATGTATGAACAAGTTAAAGGTTTTCAATTTTTAAAATATGAATCTACTTTTTATTAAGGATCAAATTTCAAATATTTTATGTATGAATAAGTTAAAGATAGTTCAGTTCTTAAGATGGAAATCTACTCTTTATAATAAGGGTTAAATTTTATATATATGGAAAATATCAGTATAAATTTGATATATTATATTTTTATTTAATTTTACCCCTACTATGTCTAAAAAGATAAATAAGCATCTTCTCAATTTATTTGAACCAACTCCTTACATTACTAAATACATTCTTCTTCCTAAACGAATATCAACAACATTAAGTATATTAAAGGGATACCCTCAATCATCAATATTCTTAAACAAGGTTACTAAAAAAGAAGCCCCTGATTACCATCAAATAATTAAGAATCCTATGGATATTGGTACTATACAGAAGAAGATTAGTAAATATGAGTCATATGATGAATTTAAGAAAGATCTCGATCTAATTTGGGATAACTGTCTTAAGTACAATGCTGGACCTTATTTCGTAAGATGTGCTAATATAATGAAAAGGGCAGTTGATAATTCAGAGATAGATAGGTTTAGTGTAGAGAAGGATTCTAGTTTTAAAGGATATCAAATATATGTACAAGGTATGTCTAGTAAGAAGTATATGGTTAGGTATGAGTTAGAGAATGTAGTGTGTAGAATACTTAAGGAAATTGGTGAAAGTAGTATTAGTAAAAATGCTTTGTACTTGTTAGTGGATGTATTGTGTTATAAATTATTAAAAGAGCTTAGAAATGAGGTATAAAAAAAGGAAATATTATTTCTATTACATAGATTATATTAATTCTGTTATATATTATATATGAATATATATATTATATTTTTTTTATTATAGATCATATTTTTTTTATTATAGATCATATTAGTTCTATTATATATGAATAATATTATTTGGTACAGAGCTTACAACTTTTTATTCTTTATAGACAAGAAATCTTATTAACAGTATTTAATCTTTATTTTTAAGGTTAAAGTTTTCTAGATAATATAGATATCTCAATTTAGTACTAAAATGTTAAATATGTCTATCTCATTGTATATACCCTAATTTTGATATTTTATAGATAAACACTTTTTATTGGATAATTTCAAATACATACTTAAAAAAAAATAAATGAATATTTTTATAATTCCTTCTTATAAATATAAAAAGTTTTTTATTTTTTTTTTATTTTTTTTAAAAAATTTTACCCCAAAAATGGCTAGAAGACCAGGAAGATGTTACAGATATCTTAGTAAGAAGGCATACCACAAATCAAGATTTTGTAAGTCAGTACCAGATCTTAAATTAAAGATATGGGACTCAGGAAGAAGAAAAGCTGATGTTCTTGATTTCCCTATATGCATTAATTTAATAAGTCATGCTCGTGAAAATATTTCTGAACAAGCACTTGATGCTGCTCGTATTGCCGCTCACCATTATATGGTAAAAACAGCTGGTAGAGATAATTTCCATCTTCGTGTTAATGTTTATCCATTCCATGTACTAAGAATAAACAAAATGTTGAGTTGTGCTGGTGCTGACAGATTACAAACTGGTATGAGACAATCATTTGGTAAACCCGAAGGAAGAGTAGCTCGTATTTTGTTCAACCAGAATGTTATGAGTATCAGAACTAAGAAAGGAAATGAAGCAGCAGCTGTTGAAGCACTTACCAGATCTAGACATAAGTTCCCTGGTAAATACGAAGTACAGATGAGTACTAAATTTGGATTTACTAATTTATTTACAGATGAGTTTAATAAACTTAAAGATGAAGGAGTACTTCTTGCTAATGGAAATACAGTAGCAGTACTTAAAGCTAAGGGACCAATTACTGAGTATATGAAGAAATTAAGTAGAACACTTTAATTAAATTATTTATTCAATTTAAAAATAACGGTTTAAAATATTTTATATAAAAAAACATATTAAAATAATTTAATTAAATACTGTGGCTGATGTTTTAAAAGAAATTTCTTGATTCATTTCATCTTTTACGTTATGAATATTTTCAGCTTCTACGTTTAAAATAATTTGGTATGTTTTAGTAGGATGGAAATCTTCTACTACAATAGAAGGAGGGTTATCATTTTTACTGTCTTTTTCTTCATTATTCTTTTTATTGTCTTGTTGTTCGTTGGTCTTTTTATTATCTTTTTCTTCGTTATTCTTTTTATTATCATTTTCTTTGTTAGTCTCTTTATTATCATTTTCTTCGTTATTCTTTATATAACTATTTTGTTTATTAATCTCTTTATCACTATTTTTATTATCTTTTTCTACACAAATATCCTTTTCAGCTTCTCTCTTTTTCTCACTATCTAACAATTTCTCTTTACATAAATCTTTTTGTACTTCATTCTCCTTAATTAAATCATCTTCATCACTACTAAACATTTTTATAAAAATAAATTGGTACACTGTCAAAATAAGAAGAGCTGATACCGTTTTATATTTTCTTATGAAAACTAATATAGAAGAAGAAAGAAGAAGAATAAAAAGAGAAAATTCTATACATAACTGTAATAAAAGAGATATACAAAGAATAACAAATAATATTTTAGAATTATCTAAAGAAGATTTCTTGAATATTATCATTACCCTTGTGTAATTAAAAATATATTTATTCTTATAAAATTTATTCTTTAATAAGTGGTCTAGAAGTTGTATTAAAAAAATTGAGATGTTTGACATTTTTAATATATAAATTAATTTATTTTTTAATTTAAAAAAATCATAAATAATTATATTTATTCATTAATAATAATAGTTCATAATATTTAAAAAAATCATAAATAATTATATTTATTCATTAATAATAATAGTTTATAATATTTAAAAAAAGATTATATTATATTTTTAATATTTATTAATGATATCTTAAAAATAATAGATCATTAGTTTATAATAATTAAAAATAATGTCATAAATAGTTTAAAATATCTTAAAAATGACTATATTATATTTTAAATGGTTTATAATAAATAATTTATATTAAATAAAAATATTTAATTAAAGATAAATTAAATTATTTTTTATCCATTATGAAATCTTTACTAATATATTTATACACAATAACTTACATATATTGTATACTTGTAGATACTACATATTACAGATACATAATATTAATATGTGTATCACTTCTAAGTAGAAAATTTAGATATCCAATGTTAGTTCTAATAATAATATTAGTAACTTACAATTTAATTAAAGATTTTAAGATTGATTTTGTTAATACAAGATTTAGTTTACAAAGAAGTAATGAATTATTAATATCGAAATATATAAAATTTTATGAATCTTGGGAAGATTTGTGGGTAAGTGTTTATTATTCAGTACGGAGAGTTTTTAATTAAATATATTTATAAGAAAACTTGTTATAGTTATATTACATAAAAAATATATTTATAAGATAAACTTGTTATAATTTTATTATATAAAAAAGATATTATAAGATAAACTTTTTAAATTAATTTTATTTTAACTTATAATTTTAAAATAAATATCAGTATTTTATTTTACCACTTTATGTTTTAATTTATAGTTATTTTATATTAGTAAATAATTATTAAGATATTATATATTAGTAAATAATTATTAAGATATTTTATATTAATTAATTTATTCATGCATATATAAAAATTGATATTATTTAATTAATTTTTATAAGTTTGTTTGTTTAAGTCTAAATATACAAACATCTATAATATTATAAAAAATATCTAATTAAGATAATTTTTTTCCCTCCCAAAAAAATGATACTTACCCTTTCAGATTACGATATATCAATTCTACCTACACTAAACATATCCCAATCATCTTTACAGACTTCTTGTTCATCTAATAATTTTTTTATAATAAGATCTTTATCTAAATATTACAATCAAATTAATGATTACAGATCAGCATTTAAGTTGTTTAAGTCTAATCCAAAGTATGCTTTAAATCTCGAATACATTTCTTATATGATATTTTTTAATGAGTATAATATAAATGCTGTACCAGAATATGAAAATCTTATATTAAACATTATTAGATATAAATTAAGTCCAGAATACTGTAAAGAATTTAATTTAAGAGATACTAAACAAGATTCTTTTGATGAAAGGTATAACCAGTATAAAATACTTATTGATTATGATCTTACTCTTGATGAAATATATAGACATCTTTATAAGATGTTTATAAATAATAATGAATACAGTTATCAAAAAGTTATTGAGGATATAAAGAAATATGAAAGACTTGATGTTATTAAGATAATACTTAGTAAATATGATGTTCCTGAATTGAAACAGGTTTATAAAGAAATAATTATAATGAGACAGAAAGATAAATTTGATATTATTATGAGTGTATTAAGTAATGATGAAGTCAATATAAAATATTTAAGTGAGATTTCTGAATATCAGGTTGATAATGATCCATTAGTATTTTAATTAAAAATATTGTATTTTAAGATATATTAATTTAATAAGGAAAGACTTTACTTATAAATACTCAAAGCAATAAGCATTAGCTCTAGCTTAGAATCATAACTTTAATATATTTTTTTAAAAAATATATCTTGTTAAAATAAATTGACCAATGATTTTCATTATATATTATAAAGGTTATATTATCATTATATATTTTCATGGTTATATTTATTATATAACATTATTCTATTTATAAATCAAATACTAATGATATTTATCTATTTTTAATTAATAACTTAATAATTTTATTTCCTTATTTTTAGTATTTTAATTAAAAACATTCATAAAAAAATATCCTTTAAATTCAATAATGAGAGACTCCTTTAAATTTTATAATAAAACTCCTTTAATAAATAATATTTTATAATGAAACTCCTTTAATAAATAATATTTTATAATAAAACTTCTTAAATATAAAATTAAGCTAATTAGAATTTATTTATACTGTCAAATACTTCTTGTACTTCTTCTGTACTGTAAACTTTAAATACTTTTCTACTACTACTATAAACACCAATATCAACATCTTTAGCTGAGATACCTCTTCCAGCATATTCTCTTAAACATTCCACACAATTACTTATATTATCATCTAACATTCCTTTTCTTTTTTCCAAAAGTCTACCACTTTCAACATATTCCTTACCAATACTTCCTACAGAACAACTTGTATAACTTCCACTTGGATCTATTCTATACATTTTATTATCACCTACTATAAGTAGAAGAGTTCCAAAAGGTCTGTATCCTTTTTTTATAGTATATTCTTGTATTTGTCTACTAAATACAGATACAAAGGTACTTATTCCTATATTTCCATTGTATACATCAGTATACTCTTCTGCTATTCTTAATGCTATATTATACTGGATCCTGAAATCTGGTTGGAGACCTGCATATGTACATCCTATATTTTCTGATATTTTGTATATCTTTTTATATTCATTAAGTATAACAAGATTAGTAGATTCTTTTAGACTAGCTATAACTACACCATCATCAGATGTACATCCTACAGATAATGATCCATGTGTTGATGCCTTTAAAGCATTATCACATTGAGTTAATTTACCTTCACTAGTGAATAATGTTAATTGTTTATCTGTGTCTAAAAACATTTACAAGGGGGTATTTAAATATTTTATTAATATTATAATAATATTAAAGATTTTATGATGTTAAATAATTATATATTAATTTTATGTTAAATAATTTTATTATGATGTTACATAATTTAAAATAATATAATGATTTTAATAACCTTATGAATTTAATATTTTTATTATAATCCTATGATTTTAATAATTATATATAATTTATTTATGCTAAATAATTTAACATAATGTAATTTAAAATCCTCTTCTAAATTATCTCTTCTTCATTATTTTCTATATTCTTCTTTACAACATACCTAATCTTATTTTCTTTACAATACTTCCTAAAATTTATAAAATCTCCACTACTAATATATAAAAACCCTTCTTTAAATATTTTTTCTCCTATAAAATCTTTAACTAATTCTTCTTTTACTTCAATCTTCATTTTAACTCTTTCATATCCCATACTTACTAAAATATTAATTACATCAAGTACTTGTGGTTTAACATCTCCTATTCTACATTTATAAATCTTTTTTATTTCATGTTTTAATACATCTGTACTAACATATTTACCATTAATCATTACTTTTCTTGATACACTATCTATTATCTGATTCTCTATCATATCCATCTCATATTCTCTAGTAAAAACATTCTTCTGTTCATGACCTGTATCAACAATTTCTTGTAATATTTCTATAAGTGGTTTATTAAATAAAGCAAGATCTTCTTTTGAACATTTTACACCTGTTTGTACATTCTTGTATATTGTAGTACATGCTAGTACTGATGATAAAGGAGATATCTTGTGATGGTATTCATATAATTTATTTGGATATACAGGTATACTAAATATTTTATTATATTTCTTTAAAGATATTATACTGACATTTGTTAATTTCTTTTGGTTAGATGGAGTGAACATGGGGAAAATATTAAAAAAATATATTTTAATATAAAAATGAAATTGACCAATAATAATATATTTGACTAAAAATAATATGTATTTATATTTAGTTGATCAATAATATATAAATTAAGTTTAATAAAAATATATATTAAATTTAGTTGATTAATAATATATAAATTTAGTTAATTAAAAATAATATGTATTTATATTTAGTTGATTAAAATATATTAAAAATGTAATTGACCAATAATATATAAGTTTAGTTGACTAATAATATATAAGTTTAATTGACCAATTATAATTAATTAAGGAAAATAATTACTCTTTATATAATCTATAGAAAAAGAATCTCTTTTGTTCAAATAGCCTATTTAAAATAAAATATCAATTATTTTTTTGAAGAACTTTTCCTTGAAAATTGGAAGATTTCACGTCTCTTGTCAAACAAAGAAAAAAACTTCTTCAATAAATCATGTCATTTTGTACTTAAACTTAATAATATTCTTTTTCTAATTATGTTATAAAAATATAATATAAGCACATTATTTAATTACAAAATTTAATAATAATTAATTTTTCAATTTACTAATTCATTATATAATATTTCTTATATAAGCATGCATTCTAGGTTGACAAAAAAGTAATTTACTTTAGATTTATTAAATAAAAAAAAATAATATTTAAAAAAACTATTTAATTAGTTAAGTTAATCACCCATAAGATATATTAAATATAAAATAATCACCCTTAAGTTTTTCTAATACATAAAATAATCACCCTTAAGATTTATTTAATTAGTTAATTTAATCACCCTTAAGTTTTTCTAATACATAAAAATAATCACCCATAAGATTTATTAAATACATAAAAATAATCACCCTTAAGATTTTCTAATACAAAAAAATAACATTTACAATAAACTATTTAATTCGTTAATTTAATTTATCTACTACTTTATACAAAATATTTTACTACATCTTCTGATTTACATCTCTTCTTATAATTACTATACAACATCTTTCTTGATATTTTATTCATCTTTATTCCTCTAAAATCATTTTTTCTTAGCCTTTGCCATGGAATTCCTTGCTTAGGAAGATTAATTCCATATAATATTTCTATATAAATAAGTCCAAGACTAAATATATCACTAGAAGGAGTACAAATATTCTTTAAAACTTCTGGTCCCATATATCTTTTATCTCCATCTAATGTAATATCTTCACCAGTGTATCTACTTATACCAAAATCTCCTATTTTAAATATCCAAGTATCTAATGAGTCACATTTTCCAGTTATGAATATATTCTCAGGTTTTATATCTAAATGTACAATTCCTTGTGAATGAATATCCTTTAATCCACTAGATATATCATACATAATCTTTCTTATCATATCATCTGGTATAACATTCTTCTCTATATTAAATACTTTATTTACATATTCTCTTAAAGTACCAAGATTACAGTATTCTATTTCTAAATAGAAATGAGATTTATAAGTAAAAGAATTGATGTACTTAGTAATATACGGAGATACAATAATTTTAAGAAGATCAACTTCCTTCTGATAAAATTCTTTATCAAGATTATTTCTTATAAGACTTTTAGATTTTTTTATTGCTGTATTATTCTTAGTTCTGTATACTACAAAAAAATCACCTTCACCAATTATTTCTTCAATACAGTCTATTTCATTAATATTATCTATTGAAGGTATATTTATAAATATATCATCAGATGGTACGTTAGGGTCTATTACACTAGAATCTATCATATCCTTGTATACTATTTTTTTAGAAGGAGTTTTTGGTGTACTAAATATTGTATCAGTTATGTCCTGTTTAAACGTAAATAGTTTCTTTTCTACCATGAGGGGTTAAAGAAAAAAAAAGGGGAAAAAATAATTTAGATTAACTTAAAAATAATAAAACCAATACATTAACTTTCAATTAAAGGTTTTGACTTATTGAATGATCAAATATGTAACAAATTATTATCAATAAATATTAATATTAAATTAAAAAATGTGAAATCTAAAAAGAATTCTTGTAACAAATTATTATCAATAAGTTTTTATATTAAATTAAAAAATGTGAAATCTAAAAATCATTCTTGTAATAAATCATTATCAATAAATGTTTTTTATCTTACCTAACATATAAAAGTTAAATTTAATTTATTAGCCTTGTCTGTGATCATACGGAATATTTTTGTAATCGTAATCTCTTCCATCATCATCTTTTTTATAAGATACATCTTCTTTTTTATTTACACTGTCTTTATCAAAATTTGAATAATCTTCCTTAAAATGTCTACCATCTTGGTATGACTTATTAGAATATCCCCTACTTCTTTCTCTATCTATGTCTTTCTTATTCCAATCCCTAATATTTTGATTATTATTCCATTCTCTGTTCGTTCTATTGTAAGTATCCCTTTGTAAATTATCTCTGATATTTTTATTATTATTGTAATTATCTCTATTATTGTAGTTTCCTTTATTGTAATTATCTCTACTATTATAATTTCCTCTATTATTAAAACTGTCTTTAGATTCAAAATCGTCCCTATTATTGTAGTTTCCTTTATTAAAATTATCTCTATTATTATAATTTCCTCTATTATTGTAATTTCCTCTATTATTGAAATTATCAGTGTAATTATCTCTATTATTATAATTTCCTCTATTATTGAAGTTATCTCTATTCTTTACATTATCAGTGTAATTATCTCTATTATTGTAATTTTGATTTCTATTATTGAAATTTCCTTTTGCATCTCTGTTATTAAAATTATTATTATATCCTCTGTTATCAAAATTATCTTTTATATTTGTATTACCTCTATCATTGTAATTTCCATCTCTTTTATCAAAACTATCTCTTCTATCAAAATTACCTCTATCATTAAAATTATCTTTTCTATCAAAATTACCTCTATCATTGTATTTTTCATCTCTTCTATCATTGTAATTTCCATCTCTTGTATTTTTATTATGCTCCCTTCGTCTATCATACTCATTACTTTCATCAGCTTCTTTCTTATAAGCATATTCTTTAACAAAACTTGGTGCATTTTCCACATCAATATCATCTACACTACAATCATCTTCTCCTTCTAATATTTCATAAGATTCTATTATAGGAAACTCCTCTCTCAATTTTATAATTCTTTCTTCTACATAAGCCAGATCAAAAGGTAAATTAAAACATTCAGGATTCTTTCGTAAATCTATACACCGTTTAGAAGTAGACATAACTGATCCTTTTCTACATACATCATTCATATATTTATACATCTTTGTATAATTATCTACCCACATATCATCAAGAATTCGTCTAGTGTCATTAAATCTCAAGCTATACCGAATTTCTTCAGAACTTACTGTATGAAGATTTAGAGGTATATCTTCTATATTAGTAAATATCCATATAGGAGGATCTAGTAATGAACATATTGTTATGTGTTTCTTTTTACATGAAGTTCCGTATCTACATTTTCCTTCTTGGAAGTGTTTGCATAAATCTCTCATTATTTGGATTTTGTTTATGGAGGGGAAATTTAAATAAAAACAAATCAAATAATTTTTGAGGTTAGAAAGTAATCTTTTTGAGGGGATCAATTATAAATAACAGAAAAGTAATTTGATCTTAAATTTCTTGTAAAATATTTTAAAGTCAAATATAAGATATCTAAAATCTGAATACTATAATTTACCTTATTAATATCTTTTATCTTATAAATATCTTATAAAATTATTTATCTTATTAATGACTTTTATATTATTTTATCTTGCTAATATCTTTTAAATTATTTTATCTTTTATCTTTGTGTATACCTTCATTTTTAAAATCTATGCGTATCTTAAAAATTTGTAAATCTATGCATATATTAACATATTTAAATCTATGCATATCTAAATTTATTTGAATATTTTATGCATATCTTAAAAAATTCATTCTTTTATTCACATCTAAAAAAATTCAATATTTTATCAATTTTCTTAAACAATTCAATATTTTATCAATTTTCTATCTTCTTTTAAATATGTTTTTTTAATAATCAGTTATTTTTATAAATGAAATTAAATCGATAATATTTGATACCTTCAACTATTATAAATCCATATATAAGGAAAATTTAAAATTTAACCCCTAATAATAAAAGTACATTTTTTTTTAAAAATTAAGAATATTTAGCTTATATCTAAATAAAATTATTTTTTTTTGTTTGATATTTTTTATATTTTTTTTACCCCTAAAAATGCAAGATTCTCATTCCAATACAGACACTGCTCTTTTAGATCACCAATTAAAATATTGCGCACAGATTCTTATTAAACTTAAGCGTAACCCGAATGCATTCCCTTTCTTAGAACCAGTTGATCCTATAAAGTATGGAATCCCTGATTACCCATTAAAAATCAAGTATCCAATGGACTTATCAACTATAAAAAAGAAATTGGATAATAGAATGTATACTAGTCCTGAAATGTTTGATTCAGATATTAGATTGATGTTTAATAATTGTTATACTTATAATCATTCATCTTCAGAAGTATATTTGTATGGTAAAAGACTTGAATCAGCTTATGATGAGTTATATTCTAATATGCCTACTGAATTATCTAAGAAACGAAAAAAAGTTGATGTAGTTGTACCAGAGAGGGGTAAACATATTAAAAGAAATGTTCGATATAATGAGATGATGAATATTGATGATTATGAATTCTGTGTAGATGTTATTAATGAAATATACAAATCTAAATATAAATCATTCACCTGGCCATTTTTTGAACCAGTAGATGAAAATTTATTACCTCAATATTATGAGATAATAAAAACACCAGTAGATCTTAAAGGAATAAAAGATAAGTTAGATCAAAAAATATATCAGAATATAGATGAGTTTAGTACTGATCTTAGACTTATAACAGAAAATTGTCATAAGTTTAATGATCAAGGATCAGAAGTTTATAGATGTGGATCTGAATTTGGAGAATTAGCTAATACTTTACTTAACAAATATGAACCTAAAGATATTAAAGGAAGAATAATTGAACTTAAGAAGAAGATTATGCAATATACTAAAGAAATTAAAGCTTTAGAAAATAAATTAAAAGATAAACATGATGGATCATCACTTACAATTAAGAATTATACTTTAAATGAAAGAATTGAATTAGGAAATAGAATATTAAATCTTAATAAAATACAGACTGATAATGTAGCTAAGATTATTCAAAAATATAGTGCAGGAGAATATGTTGAGAATAATGAAATAGAAGTTGATTTAAGGATTTTACCTGATAATGTGTATGAAGAAATAGACAGTTATGTATCTAAAGTTGAGATAGGTATGGAAGAAGGGAAGGATGAGATATTAGGAATATGATAATTAAATTATTTTTCAGGTGTATTTATTTTATTATTTTATATGTAATATTTTTTATATTGGATATTTTTTTATATTGTTGGTTTTATTGTTTGTGTATATTTTTTATCTTATCTATAATAATTTTGTTTATATAATTTATGCATATTTTTTCTATTTTTATTTTATTATTTATGTATATTTTTTATCTATAATAATTTTGTTTATATTATTTTTTATAATATATCTCTAAGTAGATAATCTTAAGTATTTCATCCATTAAATAATTTTAATCTCTTTGTTTAAGAAATTTATTCTTTATTTTTATTTGTAATTCTCTAATATTTAACACCCTAAAATGAAATCAGATTTCCCAACCCAACTTCCTACAAAACCCCGTGCATGTAAGACATGTTCAATAATATTATCTCAATCAAGTTTTAGATCAAAAGGATGTCCTAATTGTACAACTGTATCTAAAGAATTAATTAGTGTATCAAGTAAATTTAAAGGACTTATTGGAATTGTAGATCCAGAAAATAGTTGGGTAAGTAAATGGCAAAGACTTGATACATATAAAAAAGGGTTGTATGCTATGACAGTAGAAGGGGATGTAGATGAAGAGACTGTTTGTGAATTTGAGAAGAGTGGGAAGATGTTTTATGATAGAAATGAGTCATTTAAATTAGAGTGAAGGAATATTTTAAATAAAAGTGTGGTGTGTTATTATATAGTATATTATATTTATGATATAGTATATTAAAATATTATATTTATTATATAGTATATTTATTATATAGTATATTTATTATATAGTATATTTATTATATAGTATATTTATTATATAGTATATATTATATTATATGATATAAAATAATAAATTAAATTATATTTATTATATAATAAAAATCTTATATAAAAAAAAATATTATATAATAAAATCCTATATAAATTATAACATATTTTTTAAAAAACCCCCTCACATGGATAAAATAATTCTAGAAGATATTAATGATGTACTTAAAAGAGAGAAATTATTTAAAAAATCTGCACTTAAATATTTACAAACAGTAGAATATAAAAAACCAGATGAATTTTTTAAATCTCCTTTATTAAGAACACAGAAAGAATTAGATGATCTTGAAAAAGAATATGTAGACGTAGACAATAATAAGAAAATACAAATAAATGAAAAAAAAATATCTAAAAAAATAAAAACAGAAGAAGATTCAGATAGTGAAATAGAATATGAACCAGAATTATCAAGAAAAGAAAGACAATCTAAAAATAAGAAAAAATATCCATCATATCTTACTAAAGGTAAAAAAAGGAGAGAAGTTAAAAAAAGACAAAAATCTAAAAGAAGAAGAAGAAATTAAATTTTTTGATTTTTAGAATTCATTTGTTCTTTCTTGAAATATCTTTTTTAACTAATAAAAAAAAATAATTTAATAAATCAGTTTAATTTATGGAAAATAGAATGAAGAGTTTTATAAATACAAGTGTTAATGATACAATGGTAGTAGAACGTATATATAGATGTTTAGTAAAAGGAAGAGTATCATTATGTGTAATTTTTAATGCTAAACATATATATGATAAATATTTATTAAAAAAACAATTATGTGCTCAACAAATTCAAAACTCATTTCTTGTATTCATTTGTTGTGCAATTATATCATCAAAATTGTATATGGACTGTTCTTATACAAATGAGTCATGGACAGAAATATGTCATTTCCCTGTTTGGCATATTAATAGAATAGAGAATAAAATATTAAAAGAGATAGATTATGATGTTTATCTTCCATATAAAAATATTGAAATATTATATTATGAATATGGAACTCCACATGAAGTTAAATCTCTTATTAGAAATAATAAAGTATGTACTAGAAAGAAGAAGAAGAATTTTTTAAAGAATTTTATGAAAATGATTTTATGTATAGGAGGAGTTTAAAGAAGATGAATTATATTTATAAAATATGTAAGGTGATTTATATTAAAATTAAGATATAATATTAAATTTTATTAAGTTTTTTTATTTGATAAGTAAAATTATTTTGTCTATTTTTTAATATAGTGTTTTATCTTTCCTTTATTATATCCCATTATTTAATAGTAATATCTCATTTTCTAATACAGTGTTTTATCTTTCCTTTATTAAATATTCTACTTAATAACTAACTTATTTAATATTCCATTATTTAATATCCTACTTATTAAATATTCTACTTAATAACTAACTTAATAAATATTCCATTTATTATATAACATTATTTAATATATAATATTTCATTTTCTAATACAGTGTTTTATCTTTCCTTTATTAAATATCCTATTTAATAAATAACATTATTAAATATTCCATTATTAAATATCACAAATAAAATTAGCCCTTTCATGAATGAAGATACAATTTTGGAAAAAGGAGAAGTTAACAAATTCTTTAAAAATATTAAACAATTATCAAGTAATAATACATGCTCTGATTGTAAAAGATCATCCCCAATATGGGTAACAATTACATATTCTTTATTTATTTGTTCTGATTGTGCATCTAAACATAGAGAAATGGGTGTAAAAAAAAGTAAAGTAAAATCTACTTTATTAGATAAATGGAATCTTGGAGAAATACGTAGAGTTTATGTAGGAGGAAATAAAAGAGGACATCGTCTTGGTGAAGAAAAAGATCTTCGTATTAAATATGAAGAAGCTGAGTGGTATATAAATGAGATAGATAAATTAGTAGATGAGAGTATAAAAAATGAAGAAGGTAAATCTTTCTTAAATAATTTAGATAAATTAAGTTCTAATAAATCTGTTATAGTTAATAATGAAATTAAGGAAGTACCTCTTCCTAAATTTGGAGATGATTCTTGTATAGTAGAAGAGAAAAAAAATTTAAAGAGTGATAATACTAAAAAAATAAAACCAGTAGATATTTTTGTTATAAAAAAGAAGAGCACACCTGTTTTATCTAAAAATAAAAATTATGAAATTGATGATGAATTTAGAGGAAGTAGATTGGGATTTAGTTCAGATGTTAATAGAAAATAAAGGAATTCTAGTTTTTTATATTTTGTATTTTTTTTATATATATTTTTTTATATTAGTTTTTATATTATTTTTATATTCTATTTATATTATGGTTAAATTTTTATATTATATTTTTTTTATATTCTATTTTTATGCTAAATTTTTATTCTTTTTCATGTTAAATATTCATTTTTCCACTTTTCATTTTTCATGCTAAATTTTTATTCTTTCCATGCTAAATCTTTATTTTTTTTCTTATAAATTTTTTAACCCATATGAAGCAACTTTCAAATTTATGCAAAGCCATAAACAACGCATCTAGAGCAGGAAAGAGACAATTACTTCTTAGAGAGAGTAATAACATAACCAGAGAATTTCTTAAACAGATGCTTAAACATGGATATATTACTAAATATTCATTCATTGATGATAAGAGAAAAGGTAAGACTATAGTTTGGTTGAATGGAAGATTAAACAAATGTGGAGTTATTTGTCCCAATTATAAGGTAGATCTTAGTCATATTGAGAATTATAGATCTAGTTTATTACCAGCTAGACAATTTGGACATGTTCTTTTTAATACTGATAAAGGTATGTTAGATCATAATGAATGTATCAGTAATAATTTAGGAGGAAGTATTTTAGGATTCTTTTATTAAATAATTTATTATTAAAATATAAATATTCGTTATTTAAAATTTTATTAAGAATAATTATTTGTTATTAAGGATAAATTATAATTGTTTTATAGATATCTTTAATAAATTATCATTATTTGATTTATAAGATAATTATTTATTTATAGATATTTTATATATAAAAATTCATCATCAACATCAAATTAATAAAGATAAATTATCAACAACAAATTAATAAAAATAAATTCCTTATATTGAATTTTCAATGAAATTAATAAAGATAAATTATCAACAACAAATTAATAAAGATAAATTCTATATATTTAATTATTATTTATATATTAAATATTCAATAAAATGTATAAAAAGAATAATATTTTTTTCATTTCTATTAAATTTTCTAATTTTAAATTTTTTTACCCCATGGAAGTTTTAACAATAGAAAACTGTTTTTTGAAAAATGAAAAAATTATTATGAAACTTGCTGATGATGGTATAGCTATTAAACCTCAAGAAGGAGATATTATTACTATAAAAAAAGATGAAATAAAAGATATTGAAATGTTTAGAGGTACATTAGGTGTAAATTTAAGAATATATGAAAATAATTTATTTTTTGTTAATGGTATAGGTGAGAATCATATTGATGAAATTATTAAAATATGTAATGATTGTTATAAAATAAATGTTTATATGAAAGAATTAGAAATTAATAATATTGGATATGGTGATCTTGGAGTAAATGGAAAAGGTTTTATAGAATTTAATAATGAAAAGACTATTTTAGATATTCCTATTAAAAATATTGAATGTATAGCAGATATAAGAAATGAAATATCAGTTAAATTTGATAACGTTGAAATTAGATTTGTAACTACTAAAGAATGTATTAATGAAATAAAAGATGCTTGTAATAATAATATTGAAGAAGATTTATTAACTTTTGAAGCTATTACTATGGTATATCCTAGAGGAAAAAATAATTTTAAATTATATAAAGATTATTTTAGAATTATTGGATATAGTTATGATCATAAAATATATTATAAGAATGTAAGTGAAATATACTATTTAGATAAAAATTATGTTACTGAAAATGAAAAATATGTTATTTTATCTTTAGATGCACCAATAAAACAAGGTCTTACAAAATATTATCTTGTAGTGATAACATTTGGAGTAGAAGAAGTAGATATAGATGTTAATGATTCAAGATTAGAAAAAAGATATAATGGTTTACTTTCTGAAGTATTTATAAATATTTTTGAAAAACTTACTACACTTAAATCAATAACAAGTAAATTTACTACAAGTGATAAGAGACGTGGACTTAAGTGTACTTTTAAGGCATATGAAGGACAAATTTATCCTTTGACTGGATGTCTTATATTTTTACCAAGATCACTAAAGATAAATCTTAAAGATATTTTTAGTGTAGAATTTAGTAGAATAAATGTAAGTTCTTTACAAGCTAAAACATTTGATATGACAATATCAGCTGATTCTAATTATACTTTCAATGGATTGTATAAAGAAGATTTTGGTATTTTGGAAAGATATTTTACAGAAAATAATGTATCAATAAGAAGTGAAGTATTTGAAGAGGTTTTGAGTTCTGAAGAGAGTGTCAGTGATTTGACTGATGATGATTTTATAGCAACTGATGATGAAATTTAAATTATATTAATTATTTTTTTATATTAATTATGTTTTTATATGTTTTATTTTTATAGGTGATAGGTTATGTTATATTATTTTTTTTATATGTTTTATATTAATTATTTTTTTATAGGTGATAGTTTATGTTTTATAGGTGATGTTTTATATTAATTATTTTTAAATAGATATATTTTAATGATTCATATAAAATAAGTTTTATAATCAGTTACTATAAAGATATTGAATTATTTAGGAATTGACTCTACAATTAATCTTTTTAAGATACTCTTATAATTGAACTAAATGTCAATTTTTTAATTTAAAAATAGAGAATATATCCTTATATAAAATATTTATATAAATTACATAATCTTATATTAAGTTAAGTATTAATTTAAGCAAATATACAGGATTTAATATAGACAGATAAAATTGATTATATTTTTATTATATAAAAATCTTGACATCAATATTATTTAAGTAGTGTGAAGATAAATAAATATTAATAATATATAAGTATCTCTTTTGATATTATAATATCTCTTATATAAAGAACTTAATATAACCTCTTATAGTCTTATTTTATTAATAATTATGAATAAAATTAAAATAGGTCTTTAATTTCTTATATTTAAAATATCATAAATATATTAAATTTTATATTAGAAATACATAAATATATTAAATTTTGTATTTAAAATACATAAATATATTAATTTTTATAGTTGAAATATCATAAATATATTAAATTTTTTGTTAAATTAAAAATACTTAAGAAATATTATAAAATATACATTAGTATTAATGATAGGGAATATCTAATCATAAGATCTTGAATTTAAATACTTAAAATAAAAGTATATAAAAGAGCTTGATTAAATAGAATATCAAATTCTTTTTTCATAAATTATTTATTTTTAAAATATTTATGTATTGACGTATAAGATATAGAAAAAATTAAAAAAATATTTTTAATTTATTACGTAAATAAATTAATTTTAAATTTTAAATACATAAATAAATTAATTTTTATTTGAAATACATAAATAAATTAATTTTATATTTTAAATACTTTATTTATAAAATCTATATATAAAAAATATTTTAGATTTATAAAATCTTATATAAAAAATTTTATATTTAAAATAATATTTTTAATTTATCATATAAAAATTTTTATACCCTATGAATTCAATTTTTTTTGTATGTATTCTAGCAATTGAAAATGAAAATATGAATTTTTATACAATTGAGAGATTTTCTAATGATAATAATTTTGATTTGAATACTTTTGGTTTCTGTCAATTTGATTCATTTGATGGAATTAATATTTTAGAAGGAATCAGATTGAATGACGAGGAATTATTAAAATATGATAAATTTTATATATCAGAAATATTTGAATATCCTGGTATACAAAGAGTATATCATACTGGACTAGATAATAATAATGTATATTCTTCGTTATTATTTAATAACAAGATTTTTGATTTAAGTAGAATTGATCTTATTAAGTTAGCTTACAAACTTAACATAATTATTAGATCTACTGATATTATAAAAAAAGAAATTATAGATAAATGTATATTTTTTGATCCTAAAAGAGATATTAGTAGAAATTATATTTTATTTAATTTATTAGAATAATTTAGATATGAAGGTACAAATAGAAAAGAATATATGACTGTTTTTAAAGAAGCTTTAATATTTTTACTTAGAAAAATTTGTAAGAAAAATTATATAAAAAATAGTTTTGAAGATTTTTATAACACGGATATTGAAAATTTTTATTACGTTAACGATGAAATGTATAAAAACTTTAAAATTATAAATGATACAATTCCATTTCCAATATTATTTTCATCTGAAGAAACTAAATTTATTGATATATTAAATATTAATTAATAAATTCTAATATTTTACATATTAGATGTACTATAAAAATTTTATTGTACTATTTTTATTCTTATAAAATTTAAATTGAATTAAATATACTTATTTACATTGAATTGAATGTACTTATTTATATTGAATTAAATATATTTATAAAAGTAATCTTATATAGGATAAATAACTAAAAGTATATTCTTAAATTTATTTCTATACAAAAAAGATTTATTAAGATGATTTTGTTGAGATTAACACTGGAAATTCAAATAGGAAATATTAAATAAGAGAAAAAATAAGAAATAATAAAAAAGTTTTGAATTTATTAATAAATAATATAGAGACTTATCTACCATATTTAATTTAGTAATCTTATATAAAAAAGACAAGGAATTAAAGTGTAAAAAACTTATTTTATTATATTTTTTAAATCTTTTATTTTGATAGATTTTAATTTAAATAGTCATAATAATAGAATAATAAATGTAATATGATATCTCTGAAAAAATATAATTAATAAGACCATTAAATTTTAAAACTCTTAATATTGCAAAAATGTATTATTAAATAAATATAAGTGCATAAAATAATTATAAATATAAAGACTAAGAAAAATAAAGATAATTTATGATAATAAAAATACTTAGTGTCTCAATTTTAGAGTATAAAAACAGATCAGTAAATTAAATAATAATTAGAAATACGACAAAGAACCCTCAATTCGAAGATTGTAATCATTTATAAAACAGATCAGTAAATCAAATAATAATTAGAAATACGACAAAGAACCCTCAATTCGAAGATTGTAATCATTTATAAAACAGATCAGTAAATCAAATAATAATTATAAATACGACAGAATCTTATAGAGATGAAAAAACAAGGATTTTTAAAATTAATTTAGACACTTCTATATCACAGAAGAAAAAAATATTAATTTTTTATTCAATACTCAAAGTAAAATACGTCGATATAATCATTAAAGAAAGTGTCATTATAATAGCTGGTCTGATAATTATATTGTTCTTTTTATTATCCTGTAATCCTAAAACTACTAAAATAAAAAATAATAAAGTTGAGATTATTGACATAGACATCATAGAATAAAAAGTATACTGCTGATAGTTCGATGGATTTTGGTTCATATTGTCATAACTAATAGAATCATAATAATTTCCAATATTATCAATATCTGGAAGATCAATATGATTTATATCTCGTTTAACAATAATTTTAGTGGAATCGTTTCTTTCAATATCTAAAGTTACATCAGAATCAATATTTGATATTTCAGTACTATTTGTTAATACTTTTACTCATAATATATTTTCAATTTCTGATACTCCCCATATAAAATCTTTATTTTTACAGTCTTTTATTAGTACTTTTTTCAGATAAAATTCTATACATTGAGACGAATTCATACATCCATCTCTTAGATCATAAACTTCACATAATAATGTTCTGTAATCTTCTTGTGAATCACATAGTTTAATTAAACCACTATTGATATTTTTTACTGTCATTAATAATTTGTTATATGAATCAATAGGTACTAATTTTTTATCTTGAACTTTTTTATCAAGAAAAGCACAGTTAAGATATTCGTTAGTGAACCATAAATTATCAAGATCGTATAAATCACATTCATAGTTAATTTTTACTTTATAAAATGAATTCCCTATACATTCTTGATTACAATTACACATTTTACGTGTAAAATGAACAAGACATTTTGGTATTTTTTTTATAAGAGAACTTGGTATTTCTGCTTCATAATTATTTAGAGCACTAAGTTGAGAACAAGCTTCAGATGATTTTTCTAGATGTTTATTTCGCCAATTTTTAAATGCAGTTACTGAAAAATCTTCATTTTTGTTTGTGTTCTTCATCAATAATTTGGGTTGATCGTATTTATTCTTTTATTAGTTTATTTTAATTTAAGATGAAATATATTAAAAATATGTTGTATATAAAAATAAACTAATTTAATTTGTTTAATATGAATCTTTTTATTTTTTAATTATTCATTATAATGATAGATTATTTTTAATTACAATAATAGGAACTTAACTTATAATTAATTTTGTAATGTCAATAATAGGAAATTAACTTATAATTTATTTTTAATTTATAATAAAAAGAAATTAACTGATAATTTATTTTGTAATATCAATAATAGGAACTTTTTGATAATTTATTTTTAAATGTTAATAAATGGAACTTAACTGATAATTTTTTTTGTAATGTCAATAAATGGAACTTAACTGATAATTTATTTTTAAATGTCAATAATACAGTTAGTTTTAACAAATTAATATTATTTTTAAGAACTCTAATGATAATTATTAGAAAATATTGATATATGATTTAGGTATAAATAAAGAAATTATTTAGCTTAATTTATGTATTTAGTATTTTACCACATCTAAGTTAATTATTTAGGTAGTATCTACTTCCATTGTAGATATAGTTTGTTTAATTAAGTCCTTAAAATTTTATGTATCATATTTAATTAAGAAATTCTAATGTTTGTAAAAATTTATTAATAGAATAAATTAGTCTATAATACTTTTTATAATTTTAATGATAGAGATAGGTGAAAGGTCTCATGATAAATATAATAAAGTCGAATCATAAAGGATAAGAATACTTAGTTTTGACTAACGAACCTTTTTATATATGGTTAAAAAAATAAAATTATATCTTTTGTTATAATTTGGGAAACTACTAATTACAATATAAAGTACAGAAAGGCGTTTGGAATAGCTCAAAAATACAGGCTTATATCTAATCGATCACTCCCAAAAGGATTTTTGGGGATACTTTTATAAAATACAGACGTAATGAAGATCTTTCATAAGAAGTGCAAACGAGACCCAATTAGAGGCACGAAACTGTAAATCTACAGGAAAGGATATTTATTTAAAATTGAAAAAAAGATGGTAATACGCATGACATTTAATCAATATTTTCTTTGTAATATGTTCTTTTATGAGTGTTTAAGATATTATCTTAATAACTACTCATTTCAATGTTTATATAGAATTATTCTTAGACATTATTTGTAAAACAAAGATAGAGAAATAGATTAAGAAACAAAACATTAATTAAATTGAATAGCTTTAAAAGAACTAAATTACTTTTAATTAAATTATATTATTTATTGATTAATAACTGATGAAAGCCGAATTAGAAAAATTGATTTAAATGATTATTTTCTTATATACTATAATTATTTAGAATAAAGACTAGCATAATTCTTAGATGCTGATAAAGTTTATTAAATTATTAAGAATTTTTTATTTGGTGATGAAGTGAAGTAGACAAGGATTTCTTTTTAATAATCATAATTTTACAGCTTTAAAACTTAGAGATTAAAACATTTCGAAAATAAAATGTGGCTATAAAATCTATTTCAAATATTTTTATTGATTTGTGATTGTGTTAAATCTTCTCATAAATTAGAAAAATATTTTGAACTTCTAAAATTATTTCATTTTTTTTATGTATATTTTGATCAACAAATTATCACTTATTTTTTTAAAGTATTTTTCGTATTCTATTTTTAAGTTTAAATGCCCTTCTTCTATTTATAATTTCTAATAATTTTACATAATTTGTATATTTAAAAAGTAAAATAATTATTTTTCTTTATTTTTACTAAGAAGTTGATTTTTTGTAAGTCTTCTTGCGTTGTATTTTGATTTAAAAATTTAATTTCAAAATTAATATAGATACTTCATATTTTTTTTAATATTCCTTTATATATTCTTATATACTGCTAACTTACTACGTTTATTTGATGGTCTTTCAACTTAAAATTAATTTTATTAACTAATTGAAAAATACCTTAATAATCTAAAAAAATAGAGATTCTTGACAAAGAAAATAACACTAATGCATAGAATGACCTCTTAAATTTAAGAAATTTATTCAAAATTTAATGCAACTTATAAAAAATTCTATATTTTGATTTTAATACCTAACCTATTAGATATAAGAAAAGATAATTGAAAAATAAGTATGATCTATTTGGTAATTTAACTATACCTATATATAAGTTAAGAATTAAAGCTTATGTAGTTATATAATGTGGATTTTAGACATGTTACAAATTTTATTATATTTATATAATTGACTAAAATCTCTCTTTATTATTACAAAAAGTCCATTTAGGTGATGAAATGAATAGTTAACAATTTATAATAAGATAATTCAATCAGCATGTAGTTACAAAATGAGAGTTTCTAAGAAAAGATTTTTACTTTTTTAAGTTTAGTATTTAAATTAAAAAAATAAAAGTACATTTAATTTAATAAACATTGTCTTACATTAAACTTTAAATCAATCGAAAATAAGATGATTATCTAAAGTACTTGTTCACAATGAAATGCATCTTAATAAAATTATTTTAAGCTTTCTACTTCACTCTAAAATTTGCAGAAATCTTTAATTTGAAAAAAAATATATGTAATTATTTAAAGAGTAAGGATTTATAGCACAATAAAAATATAAATTATAGGGAAAAATCTAATAAATTATATGTCAAAGTATAGCTTTTCTTTGAAGATATATTGATTTTTAATAAAATTACAGCACCCAGCTTTTCCAAGCAGTCTCCCATCTTAGTACTAACTAGGCTCTTACTGACTTAACTTCGGAGAGCTGACGAGTTCCGGTGCTTTACAGTAGATATGGCCGTAACTGAACGACAAATAAAAAACGTATAATCAACTAACAAATAATCATTAAATTTACAAAGATGCTAATATGGGTAAAAAAAATATATTATAAGATATAAGTCTTATAAATATTTCAGTATAGCTCACTAATAAACTAGATAAATGATGCCAAAAAATTCGATTAGACTTAAATTTATCTCAAGAAATTTTATAATAAATTGAAAAATTAAGTTTAATAGTCATTGTGTAAGAAATAAAATTAATATGTTATCAAGGAAAGGTAAAGATCGAGAAATATTTTTTACAGATCATAAAAATATTTAATTAGACAATTCTCTTATTCTTAATATATCTCTTTTCATCATCAATAAAATGTTTAAAATTTAATTTTAATTATCTTCTAATAATTATATTAAAATTCTGTTCATAGAATAGAAAGTATTCAGAGAGTTTATATTTGAGTTTAAAATTTAATTAACTTCTAATAATTATATTAAAATTTTGTTCTGAGAATAGAAAAGATTTATTAGTTTTAATAATAAAAATTCCCTCCTACATTATTTCATTTTTTAATATTTGACTAAAATAGATTTTTTCTATTATATTTAAATAAAAATACTACTCACAAGTCTTAAAAAAATTATTTAATATAATTTTTAAGAAGAAATATATTTGAAGTCAAAAATAATATTTTAATGATGGTACAAATTTAAATAATTTCTATTGATATAAAATTAACTTATCAATAAACATGAAAAATATATTGAACTATTTTTAATAAACAATATTATAAAAGGTAACAAGTTTATTTTTAAATAATATTTCATTTATCTGTTTAATTATTATTACAATAGATTTACTAAACAATATTTAAAGTTCATTTTTATTTTGTAACCAAGAAATCATCAATTCTATTTTTTTTATAATAATATTTTATTTAATTTAAGTAGATAGTATATTAAAAGAATAATAATTTTTTAATAAAATTTATTCATTAATATTTCAGAATGATAATATTTTATTATTAAAACCAATATAAATTATAACATAGAAAAATTAATTTGTTATCATAACAACTAGTAGAGACTTATTTGACAATATTAGAACATAATGATCCAAAAATATAAAATAAAGACTATATTAATGTACAAAAAAATAAATATCGTTAGCTACAACAATAAAACTTAATTAAAGAAATGTTTTATAAGATGAGCAGAAATTTCAATTATTTAGAAATATTTCACTTAGAAATTTGATGTTAAAGATATTAATATCAAAAAAAACAGTTAATAATATATTGAGATATTATGATAAGAGAAAAAAAATATTTATTTTAAATAGATATGTATATTAAAATAGTGAAAAGCTTTGTAATATTTTATAGAAGAAATTAAAAAAAAGTATATTTATTATTGGATTGGTGGATTGAGCAATTTTTGATCTTTTGAAAAAGTTTGTTTTAATAAAGATTCATATTTTCATTTTTGAGTTAAATTAAAAGAATGATACTTATTTTACCATATTTGGATCAGAAATAAAATATAGAAAATATTTTAAAATAATATAAATCTGACAATCAAATATCATCTACATTTTGCAGAATTTCATATATAATTTTATTAGTAAAGATCTATCAAATAAAATTATATTTATATGATAGAATTTTTAATAAAAAAGAATAAGACAATCTTTTATAACTTAATATTATTAAAATACAATTCATTTAGTATGTTTTTATATTTTGGGTTTATTAAAGTACAGTTTGTGTTTCTACAGAATGTATTTCAAAAATATTTAAAGGAGGTCTATTTATATACATAAAATGTCGAAGATTAATTAAAAAGTTTAAATTATATAATAAAGCTATGAAAATTAATATCGTTATTTTTAAATTTGTTTATTTTAATATAAGTCCATATTTGGAAATTGATTTTACTTAAAATGGCTAATGTCAGATATTTGAGATTTAAATAATAAATCTAAAAATTACTATAAATTAATTTTGATGATTATATAAAACTTTTGACTCTACAAATTTCTTAAAATAAAATATAACTTTAGAATTAAATCTATAAGAATAGTCCTTTGTTTGACACAGTATTTTTTATAATTTTCTACATGTATCTGATTATTCCTTTATTTTACAAAATTATATCTAAAAATGATTTAGTCTTTATATACAATCAAAGTAAGGTTTAAATAATATAATAAATTTATTTTAATTTTTTGTCTTAAGATTTAATAAAATAACGTTCTTATTTTAACCCTTTAATATATACTTTTTAAAGTAATAATTGAAAAATATTTTTGTGATTATTGTACTAATTAAAAAAAGAGTTAAGTTTGTTAGTTTAATTAAACTAACAAAATATATGTATATAACAAATTTATTATATGTATATTTTTTCAAGAAATATAAATATTAATTTATCAAAAAAAGACTTTTTTTAATTTAAATTAAAAAAAATGCATAAATAAAAAAAAAGAGAAATGGGGTATGAAATTCAGTCACATCAGTATAGTTTTTACATGCATATGTGTTATATTAATCGGTATAGGTTTATATCATATGTATAAAGATACTAAGGAATCTAAAACAGATAATCCTTCTTCTGGTAACAAAGATAATTCTACAGATTCAAAGGAGAAGTCTTCTAGTAACAATGAAAATCCTACAGATTCAAAGGAGAAGTCTTCTGGTAACAATGAAAATCCTACAGATTTATCAAATGATGTTTCACATATGAAAATAACCATACCTTCTGATAGGAATCATGAAGTACTCGTAAACTATAAAGCTAATCGATATGATACATTCAAAGATAAGAAATTATTTCGAGCACTAATTTATTGTTCAAAAGCCGTTTTATTTATTGATGATAATCTATTAAAAATGGTTAAAATACCTAATCCTAATAAAGAAGATTCTAATAAATTTATCAATATGCCAGAAGAAAAATTGAATGCTCTATATAAAAAAATTAAAATGTATAGAGAACCATATCTCAGTTCCGATATGGGTTTATTGGAGAAAAGTGTCGATAGAGAAATTAATAATCTTAACATTTTCTTAAAAAAATTAGATACAATTTCCGTATTAAAGAAACCAATTATAAATCCTAAAAAATTGATTTCTTCTAACCTCCCAATAAAAAATAAATTGATAGAAGCTATCTCGAAAGCTTTCCATAAAGATGTTCAAGCTGATATTTTAGATAAGAGATTTAAATATGAATCGATTGATTATGAATTTGATGTCCTTGATGTTTATGTTATTGAAGCGATTTGTTATTATATAAGTAATCCGGGTAATTAAATTTTTATTTAATCTTATTCTAAATTTATTTTAGCAAGCAGATGTTAAATAAGATGATTTTATTAGGATAAAATCACTATAAGTTTTACATATTAAAATGATGGGTTTTTCCTTTGAATTCTCGTTTATTAACTTTCTGTAGAATTTTTCTAATGGTAAAGCTTTAAAAAGTCAACTTAAACACAAAAATTGAACATAATAGTCCTTATTTTGGTTTACTATATCTAAATTATTCCTGTGTTTGTTATTAGGATACTAAATACTGAAAATAATATCATAAGATTTAATTTATACTTTAAGCTGATTTTAATTATAAAATTACAAAATTTTAATACTTAGAAAAAAATCAAGACTAACTCTGTGTAAAACCAATATAGGTGAGAATATTTTTTAGTAGTTCGTTAAATTGTAATTTATTTAAGAAATATTTTTCATTTGTAATTTTGAGTCAGTTTCATTTTTCAAATTGTCTAAATTTTCGTATTAATTATTTCTCTAGCTTTCTTTGCAACATATCTGCTTTCATGAAGCATCATCATCTATAAATTTTTATCGTTTAACTTTAGAGAGTCATATTGATTACTTTCGCTTGAACATATGCCTAAACTCTGTTATGTACTTTTTGGAAACTTTATAAATACATCATTTCAGGTAATAAAATTAAATATTATCTTTATCTTATACTTATGTAAATTTCTGTAGTAATCAACTGAAATACTTGTATTTCTTCTAAAATGTTCTAGACTTTCAAAAGACTATATATCGACCTTAATAAGATTTATTTTTTATCGAGTACGTAAATATCTTTCTTATTGTATTTGACTTTAATTTCAGTTTTTGTTATATCTAAATGTAATATTTTAACGAAAACATAAAATTTTATATTTTCAAAAGAAATCTTCCAATCAAAATTAGAAAAATCTATTAAATGATCTAAAAAAGAATGTTAAAAATTAAATAGTTTAATGTTTGCTTATTTTTAAGAAATATAGCATTAAAACTTCAAAGATAATCTGTATAAGAGACAGTAGCAAATAAATGAGTTGAGATAAGGTGGATACTAATATCAAGAATTAAATCAAAAAGCTTGAATTTTTAATTATCAAAAATTATAAAAGAATTGCTAGTAGAAAAATGTGTTATATCTTTCGATAATTTACAAAAGTCGAATCGTAAAAATGAATTAGGAAAGATCTACTAGCAGCACTGACTTGATACATAAATGCAAAATAAAAATAGTACCAGTAATAACTTAGGATGTAATAAGCAAGAAATATCATTCAAAATACAAAAATGTTAGAAGTAACAATAGAATCCAAACATTCACATCCATTCAGTAAATTATATTTAAAAGAATATTAGAAGACATATCATTAGAACAACGAAGAGAATAAGATGGGCTTCTCTGAAAATTTAAAAGGTAAAACAACAAATCGTTGAATAATAGCATGGTTTAAAACAAAAGTAATAGAATATTTCTTAAATAATTGAAGTTTCTTGAGAAAAACAAAAAGATATTATAAGAACTAAATCAAAAAAATAATTTTAAATAATTAAAATTGATAGTTTTATTAATTCGTAAGATTATTTACCAAATTAAACGATATTAGTGTAACAAAAGTGCTTAAAATATATAAATAGGAACTAAACTTTTTTTATATAATATTTATGAAGTTGTTATTACGTAAAAATAATATCCTTTCGTTAACAAAATTACAGCACCCAGCTTTTCCAAGCGGTCTCCCATCTTAGTACTAACTAGGCTCTTACTGGCTTAACTTCGGAGAGCTGACGAGTTCCGGTGTTTTACAGTAGATATGGCCATAACTGATGGATCAATACTATTAAAAAATAAAATATTGTAAATGGCATATAATTAATAAAAGTTTGAATAATTATTGGTATTAACTTATAAAATTTATAAAAATCTAATAATCATAACTTATTAAATTTATTATTTATTAAATATATTTTTTGAATTTATTTTCATCTTCTACAATTTTCTTCTTAACTTTCTTATCCTTACTCTGGTTCAAATAAACCTGTGCATAGTTTACAATTTCATTTTCAATATCCATTGGATCACTAAAAGTCGTAGAATTTTCTACAAAACATTCTTTCGTATTCTCGAAATCTATAGCATCATTTATATCTTTAAATTCGAATACGTATACAAAACTATCATCATGTTTCTGTACAGATAGACAAGTACTATTCTCGATTCGTACAGATATTTTGTATTTTAAGCTGAATGATATTATATTCTCTTTTCGTTCTATATGTGTCTTTACTTTAGTAAATGATAATTCGTTGTCTATTTTGAACGATATGTCATGAATTATTAAATTTACATATGAGAGAATTTAAGGTAGATGAATAAAGCTTAAAATTAGAAAACTAACAACAATTATTACTATAATTAGTATTGATAAGAAATAAATATTATAATTAGTATTATAGTAAATAAATAATTAAAATTATCATAAATAAGAAGTAACTATTATTAATTGATCCGTAAGAAAATATAAATAAATGAAGTATTGATAAGAAGATAATGAAACTTATACAAAATGACTAAATAATTCATTAAAATAATAATAAAATTCCTTTCTTAAATTTTGTACCATATGCAAGATAAAAATAATAATATTTTATATTTATCAAAAAACAAATCTATTGTAATTATTCAATTTGTTTATTTTATTAAAACTGGTCATTAAAAAAGTTTTGATATAAGAACTATAATCTAGTCTATTTTATATAACTATTAGCTTTATTAAAAATTTCTATCAGTATAATACAAAGATTTAATCATTCAAAGTTGAATATATAGAAATAAATAACATAACCAGAGTCATAAAAATAGTAGGCACTACTATTTTCTGATTTTTTTTATCTTTATATCCCAGGAAAACTAAAATAAAGAATAACAAAGTTGATATTATTGATAAAGATATCATTGAATAAAAGTTATTTTGTTCAATATCGGTAGATTTAATTGACTTAAATTCGAAATCTAACGAATCATATTCTTTGATAAGGGTATTTAAATCTGGAATATCAATTTTACTTAGATCTCTTTTAATAATCAAATGAGGATTATTTTCATCATCAAATCTAATAGTTATATCTTTAGGACTCAAATAAATTTTTTCGATACAAGTCTGATCAAATTCGTCATTTTTTACTGGATATAGAGGGGGAACAGGTCCATATATAGATGGATTTTCTACTTCAAGTGTATCTGAACGAACTTTCATTCCTAATATTCTTTCAATATCATCCATATGACTATCAAATAATTTATTTCTACAATATTTTAAAGGAACTTGTTCTATATTAAATCCCATACATTCTGGTCTATCTCTACAAATATCTCTAAGATCATAAACTTCACATAGTAAATTTTCAAATTCAGCATTAGATTTACACAGATTTGTTATACCAATATTTATATTTTTAATTATAGTCATCATTGAATTGTAAGCTTTAATTGGTAAAAGTTTATTTTTTTCAACTCTTTTTCCTAAAAAATCACAATCTTTATAAGAATCATCGAACCATAAATTATCTTTATCGTACTTACTGCAAGGGAAATTTGTACTAGAATATTTGAAAGATTCCTTGACACAATCCTGATTGCATTTACACATTTTACGAGTAAATTGAACTAAACATTTTGGAACTCTTTCTATTAATTCCCTCTCTTTGGTATATTCATCATCGTCTAGTTGTTCTAACTTAGTACAATTATCATCATATTTTTCTGCAACTTCATTACGCCATAATTCAAATTTATTAAATTCGTCCCCAGCATCATTTTTATTCATTTATTTGTAAAAAAACAGTGTTTTATACAAGAATAAATTAAAAATTAATTTTTATTAATCAATATGATTTATTAAAATATATTAAAACTTCATAAATACAATTATTAAAATTTTTATTTACTCGAGCGTTAATTTCAAATTTTAGTTCATATAAATTAATTAAAAAAAATCAATATAAAGATTAATATCATTAAAAATTTAATTTGTTATTGTAAAAAAACAAATTAATTAATTTAAATCTATTTAATTAAGTAGACTATATTAAATATAATTAAAAATTCTTAATAGATTATTATATTAATAAATAGAAAATAATTAAATATGCAAAAAAAATTATTATATATGTTAATATATTATTATAGATGCAAAATAGAAATAATTAAATATGTGCTACATATAAATAATTATAGATATTTATAAAATAATTAAAGATGCAAAATAGAAATAATTAAAGAAGAAATATAAAAAATATTGAGCATTTTATAATAATTAATTAAATAAAATTTTATTATTTATGAGCTATTTCACAACATATTTCTCTCAAAGAAAAACATCTTTAATTGTCACAACATATATCACATTTTATATTATAAAAGAACGTTAAACTAAAATTAAATTTCTTGTACAAGATTTTACCAAAACACAAATGTTAAAACTTATTCGTACATTTCTTTAAATACTCTTTCTTACAAATTTAAAACTCAATTTATTTACGTTTTTTCTCTAGCAACTAACCTATCTTAAGTTAATTTCAAACACTTCTCTACAATCTAATTAAAGCAAAGTATTTTCGTCTAATCAAAACAGAAATCATTCTTTTTAAATATCAAATATTTTTTTCATGTTGAGATGATACATAATATACTAAAAATATTTAGAGCAAATAATATTATATTGAAATAAAATAAATAAATTAGAAAATATTTTGTTTTTTAATTTATTTTTGTAATTATTAACTTTGAGATATATCTCTTAATGAAAGCAAGAGAAAAAAATCTATATAATTATCAAAATCGAATAAAATAATTAGTCCAACATCTAAGGAAAAATTCAGTTGTAAGTAATTAAAAATTTTGGAAAGTATTTCTCTCGATCTTAGAAGAAATAGAGACATTAATAGCATCAAGAAAAGAATTCGTAGAGATGCAAAATCAAACAAAAGCTCAAAAATTAGCTGCATTAAAAAATTAAATATAAAGGTTTTCTAGTTAAGTTTTTACTTTATAAATTAAAGATTAATAATTCTGTCTAAATAATTTAATTTATTAACAAATATTTTAATTTTAAATTCCTATTGAAGAATATATTGAAATAAATAACATAGAAAGTGTCATAACAATGGCAGGAACAACAATTTTACCATTTTTACTTTCCTTACATCCTAAGTAAACTAGAATAAAAAATAACATTGTAGAAATTAGAGATAAAGACATCATAGAATAAAACATATCTCTCTGATAATCTGTAAATTCAACTGTATTAATTTCTGATTCTATAGATTTATATTCATCTAAAATTTTATGGACATCAGGAATAACAATATTTTGTAAATCACGCTTTGTAACTATATGTAGTGTCCCTTCTGAATCAATATTAAAATCATCTTTAGAAAGATTAACAAAATATTTATTCGAACAGTTCATTTGATCCTTTTCAATTTCATTATCTAAAAATTTGTTTTTAATTTTTTCTCCTAGAGCTTCATCTTCAGTTTGATTTGATATAAGCTTGATGCCTATGATACGTTCAATTTCTTCCATTTGGGTTACATATTCGTAATTTTTACAGTATTTTCGTGGAACTTTATGTAAATTAAAATTCATACAAGAAGGCATATTTTCACAACTATCTCTTAGATCATAAAAATTACATAATAAACTTTCATAATTTTTTCCTGATTCACAAAGTTCAGATATTCCATTTTTTATATTTAAAAATGTATTCATTAATGTATTATAAGTTTTCAATGGTACCAGCTTATTACTGTCAACTTTTTTTCCTAAAAAATTACAATATTTATACGAATTATCATACCATAAATTTGAAAAATCAAAGTAAAAACATTTTCTGTCGATATTTACTCCAAAGAATGATTCATTTACACATTCTCGATTACAATTACACATTTTACGAGTAAAATGTACTAAACATTTTGGTACGTTCTTTAATAAAAAGCTTGACATATGTTGAGTATTTTCAGTTAATGAATTGATTTCTTCACATTTTTCAGTTGCTTTTCTTAGTTCCTCATTACGCCATTCTTCAAATTCATTAAAATTTTTTGATCTTTCAATTTTCTCTTGGTCATCCATCTTTTAATCAAAAAAAATTAACTTTTATATTTTTTAATATTTAATTTTAATATATTTAAAAAGTTTATTAAATTAGTTATAAATTTAAATAGATTAAATTATTTAATATATACATAGATTAAAATAAGTAATCTAAATATTTATTTATATTATTTTTTTGACACAAAAGTATTTAAAATGAAGAAAATTTAAATTATTTTAAAATTCGCGAATAAATGTTTAATTAAGTCTTTTTAACTTAATATTTACAAAATATATAATTAAGTATATTTATGTTCGAAATGATAAAAAGACAAATATTTGACAATTTATGTATTTATTCATAATTTCTATACTAATCTTATATTATTATTGCTAGAAATATTTTATTTCAATTAATAATGTGAGGAATTAATTTAATCTTTTTATAATATAAAAGTATTTATTAATAGAAAGATTAATTAGCGAATTAAATTTCATATGAGAAATTAATAATTATAATGTAATAAATTATTTTTAACTGTAGAAAACTTTTGAATAAGAAAAATTTAGAATTAATATTGCTTGTCTTAATATAAGAAAAGTTTGGTAAAATCAAAGTATTTTTGCTAGACATAATATGTAGAGAAATATTACAGAGAAAGTCATTTATAATATAATTTAATTTAATGAGTTATTTGATTTACTTAGACTCGTTCAATAGTCAGATTGATATCCTTACTCAAATAAAGTCATTTATATAAAAATACTTTTAATTAGCTTTTATGGTAAAGAGATTTGTTATTTTATTATACTGGAAGAAAAATAAAATAAAGTTAATTTTTTATGGTAAGATTTTCAATTATTAAAACATCTTTCTGATATACGCTACAAAGTGCTTTAATTTTGTTTAAGTATTTAAATTACAGATTACTAAAATTTCAATTTGATTTCTTCTATGATTGATGTTAGTTTAATTAAAACACTGATGAGTAATTTATTGTTAGGATAATATAAATCTAGAATTTAAATAGGCATAAAATATTGATGTGATACTTTATTTACATATAAACATATTTTTTATTTAAAGCATATCTTTTCATTGAGCTGCTTATGATAAAAATCTTAAGCGACTTTTTATAAAGGTTATTTTATAATTATATCTATCTAAAAAGTGAGTCATCTTAACAATATAAAAAAAGTAATTGGCAATTAAATTAATGTTATAAGCGTATTTTATAGATAAAAATAAATTAAAAGAAAAAATTTAAAAATTTGTCATAATAGATTTGTTAAATTTATCTATAAAATTTTTATAATATAAAAAAAATGACTTTTAATCAAACAAAACTTAAAGAGTTAAATTTTTGAAATTTTATATAATTAAAAAAACTTGTCTTGATAATTTAAAAAAATATAAAGAAATTTTTCATAGATACTTTAGCTATTATAAATTCATAATAAGATCATATACTTTTATTTTTAAAATTGACTATATAAATAATTATTAAGTCGTGATAATAGAGATAGGAATAATAAAATTTGATAATTTTTGAACCGTAGAGACAAAAAAGAAGCATAAGTACGATTTATGGCCAACCACTCTGTTTCGCTATACAAGTATAAGTCCAGGATAATTTCTTTCTTTATGACTTGGAACGGTACAGTAACAAACTTTCATCGCGCATACAGAACATAACTAAAGTTAGATAGCTACATCGATGAATACATTTAGATGAAAATATCATGATGAAATTGGAAAGTAATCGCATATTCTGTGAAGACAAGGCTGCAGTAGGTATTAGTCTAGAAATAGAAGGAAAGAGGCCAATCGAAGATGTGAGGGAGGCATACGCGGTGAGTAAAGAATAAAATAAGGACATCATAAAATTATACTCCCAAATAAATAATTTAACTTACATATTGAAGTATTAAAAATCAAAATTCAATTCTTCTATTTTTATCAGTTTTTAACATATTCCTATAATTGTATTATTTTTTTCTATATTAACAATGTTATACATACTAAATAAATTCATTATTTTATAAAAATATCTTAAATGTAAATTAAATGCAAAATACTTTGTTGAAATAATTTATGAATAAGAGATACTCAAATATGATATTATATTTAAAACCAATTTTTTATTGTGATAACTCAATAAAATATTGTAACAAACTTATTGGTAATTATAGAACAAAGATAAAGCTTAAAAACTAAATATAATTTTGAATATGACTTAAGACAGTTTTCAAAGAGCATTAAAGAAAATGAAGTGATTAATGACGTCATCATAAACACATTATCTTTTTTATTATTAATACAATTGAACAATGAACAAAGAAATAAAAATTTTATACAAAAATTAGCAAAATAAACTTTCGTATGTAAGAAATAACATTTCTATTTTAATTCTTTAATGAAATAATTTATAATTTCTTAACATTTCAGTACAATAAATTGTCTCAAACAATTTGTAGAAATAAGCTTGAAATTACAATAAACCTGACAAATTCATTATCAATAAACGAGAAAAGGAGATTTAAATTTTAGAAATAGAAGTTAAGTCACAAGATAGTTCCAGTAGGTGGAATCCGAAAAGTTGAGAAAGTACTATTTACTTGTCAATAATCTCTCTGATGCACGACTTTGAAACTAAACTAATTCCATTTGTTATAACCTGGAATGGAATAACGACACAGTACAATGCAAAATAAAGAATGAAGCTAGATAAAACTCACCACATCCAGGGTAATGTCAATCAATTACTCTAAAAAACGCTCTAGAGTTTTTCGCTAGAATTTAGTCGTAGAGAATAATTTACAGATAAAGAAATATCTATGAGAAGTTGAAGGTAGAAAATATCAAGCCACTGGTATTAATTTGATAGACAATAGCCCCAAATAAATTAGTTTATTATAGAATTTCATTTATTTTTTAATTCCTAATAAAAGTAAATTCTCGTTCTGAAACCAGAAAAAGCTCTAGCAAGTTGTCATATAGATTAAAAATTTTTATTATATATAATTTCTTAATAATTCAAGCGTTATTTTTATTGTAAAAAATTAATTTAATATATAAATTTGAATTGATATAATAAAACCTGATCTTTTTATGAATGCATGACAGAAAAAGATGTGTACTACAAGAAGCTAATGAGAAAGAGGACCTCATAAATTCAGCATAAAACGGTATTCAGAGGCAATTTATAGTGCGAATTAGATACTGATTAGAAAAAAATCTTATTTTATTTTAGATAAGTTTAACATCTTATTTCAATATGTTCTATTATAGATATTTTCTAAAGACCACTTTATGCTATTTCTAAATTAAAAAATACATTTCTTAGATTTTAAATTCTTAAAAAGAAAATGAAGATACAATACAGAACTAAATCAAAACATAACTATTTTTTTAAATGAAGAAAGCATGATTGTACATATACCATTTATTGTTTATTAATAAATTAAATTATGAATTTTGTACATTGTTTCGTCTATGAACTTATATAATCTCGTCTTAAAATAAATTTGAATTAATAACACAATGATAAAGTGAAAATGATCGCTGAGTTTAAGATTTGTAAAAGAGGATTTATCATTTAGAAGATTCATTTTAGTTTTGTCACTAATAATAACTAGAATTAATTAATTTGTCAAAATGATTAATTGTTATATTAATGATAATATATCAGTAAAAATGAAATTTGTATTATCACATAAATTATTATATTTATATAAAATTGATATAGAAATTGAAATTTAAATAGTTATTACTTATTTCTAATTTAAGTTATAAATTAAATTTTAATTTATGAATTATATACAATAAAATCAATCTGACCCCTTAGTTATGCAAGAGCTTACTTATAAACCGTACAACAAATTTACTGAATTTAAAAATTGGCGTGATGAACATCTAGCAAAATCATCTGAATCTTGCAAACAGATCAATTTTTACAATCTAAAGGAAGCAGAAATACCAAGATCTCTTATAAAAAAAATACCGAAATGTCTTGTTCATTTTACACGTAAAATGTGTAATTGTAATCAAGAATGTATAGGGAATTCATTTTATAAAGTAAAAATTAACTATCAATGTGAATTATACGATCTTGATAATTTATGGTTCGATGACGAATATATTGATTGTTCTTTTCTTGATAAAAAAGTTCAAGATAAAAAATTAGTACCTATTGATTCATATAACAAATTATTAAGTACAATAAAAAATATCAATAGTGGTTTAATTAAACTTTGTGATACACAAGAAGATTACAGAACATTATTATGTGAAGTTTATGATCTAAGAGATGGATGTAGAAATTTACCTCAATGTATAGAATTTTATCTAAAGAAAATACAAGAAAAAGACTGTAAGAATAAAGATTTTATATGGGGAGTATCAGAAATTGAAAATATATTAGGAGTAAAAGTATTAACAACTAATATTGAAACTGTAAACGATAATTTTGATATACCTTTAGATATTGAAAGAAATGACTCTTCTAAAATTATTGTTAAACGAGATTTAAATCATATTGATCTTCCAGATGTTGATAATATTGGAAATTATTATGATTCTATTAGTTATGACAATATGAACCAAAATCCATCGAACTATCAGCAGTATACTTTTTATTCTATGATGTCTATGTCAATAATCTCAACTTTATTATTTTTTATTTTAGTAGTTTTAGGATTACGAGATAATAAAAAGAACAATATAATTATCAGACCAGCTATTATAATGACACTTTCTTTAATGATTATATCGACGTATTTTACTCTGAGTATTGAATAAAAAATTGTTTATGATTATATATTACGTTCTATTATTTCAATTGAACCCCTAGTGAAGTAATTTATCATTTTTTTGCAAATAATTTACCACTTATACGTTTCACTGGTATTTCTAAAAGTCAATTTTGAAGATACTGAATGTATGTCGTAACCTTTTTATATTTTGTATTATATCGAATCGAAAGATTGTAGACTAATTAATATTTTCTTGGTTATATTTTAAATTGTTAAAGATTATCTTAAAATCTCAATTTCTAATTCTGCAATTAGAATGATTTTATTTTATTACAACTGAATTGTTCAATAGTAAGTTTTTTTATATCTGAATGTTAAAAACTAAAAAATACAGTTTTTTGATTAGCTATAATTAACACTAATAAAAATATTATTTTTTTGTTCATGTTTGCATATAAAAATATATAGGCTATAGAATCATAAATATATACATTTTTAATCTCATACATGAATATCTTCTTATATACTTGTGTTTAATTATTTAAGTATTGTAATACGACAAAAACAATATTCCATACTATACTTTTCAAATTTAATTATATTTTTCTATATCATCAACTTTAGATTATGTACCTCTTATATTTGTACAATAATTAGTTAGCAAATCTTTAATATGTTTCTTCTTTATTTCATTAATTTTTAGATTAGAAGAGAAAGTAATTTTTACTCTAATTTTATTTTTTTACTTTGAAAGTCAAATATGTTGAATAATTATATTCTTGTTTTTATCATATTAATGTTTTTTTTCGTTAAATATATATTTTTGTATTGATGTAAAAATTATTTCTTTAGTAAGCTTGTCATTTGAACTTACTAGCTATAAGCATCAATATAGAGTTTTTAGACCAAAATATATGATTTTATTTTAACAATACATACTTTAATATGAATTTCGATGTAAAAATATTGATACTAAAACGTTTTTTGTTAATAGTTTATTGTCTTAGTTCAACCTTTTTTTATATAATTTAATAGTCAGAGATTAAGTTATTAAGCAATTATTAAATGACTAAATTAGATTGCTAGATGATTTCTAATTTTAGAAAAATAATAATCCAAATTAGTATTTCTTTTGTCTGGCTTGTATAAATTAAAAAGAAATGATTAAAAAAAATTAAAGATAGAAAACACTGATATTAAAAAAGATAATCAATGTAATTAAATACTTGACCTAAAGTATTTAAATAACAGAATATTTTTTCTTTAAAAAATAACACTTTATAATCTGCATCTTGAACTCGAGTATCACAGAAAATTACTAGAAAAATATTTAATATTAATTGATATACTCTTAAACTCAATATTAAACACTTTTTAAATTAGTATGCAAAAAAAATTAATTAAATATTAGTTAGTTAAATTTAAGAAATGGCTAAAAAAGCTTTAATAGTGCTATTATTTGAGAAAAATAAAGTCTAAAAGAAACAGTAAACATTTATAATTTACAAAATTACTTAAAAAAATTTAATGGTATTGTTAAATTATTTTCGGGTTTTTATTATTATCAATTTTAGACGTTTTTTCAACATTGCAAGGATTCGATATTAAATAAACGATTTGAAACGTTTCAGTCAGACTAAAAATTATTGAACCAAGATTTATTATGGAGAATTCTAGAACAAGTTAAAAATATTAAAAACCAATTGACATTTAAAAAAATTCTTATTTTGAATTACTTTAATGATAATCATAAAGAATTTCATTTAAGATGATAAAAAACATCAAATAACTATACAGACATACAACGAAGACTTTTAAATTTAATCACAAATATTTTAATTTCAAATTCCTATTGAAGAATATATTGAAATAAATAACATAGAAAGTGTCATAACAATAGCTGGAACAACAATTTTACCATTTTTACTTTCCTTACATCCTAAGTAAACTAGAATAAAAAATAACATTGTAGAAATTAGAGATAAAGACATCATAGAATAAAACATATCTCTCTGATAATCTGTAAATTCAACTGTATTGATTTCTGATTCTATAGATTTATATTCATCTAAAATTTTATGGACATCAGGAATAACAATATTTTGTAAATCACGTTTTGTAATTATATGTAGTGTTCCTTCTGGATCATTTTTATAGTTATTAATCGCATTATTTAAAAAACACTCTGATAAGCATTTACTTTGTTTTTCACTAACTTTCAATTCAACATCTTCTTGATTACTAATGCTTTTTGGAGCCTTTTCTTCTGTTTTATTTGATAAAAGACTTTCACCAATAATACGTTCAAATTCTTCAATCTGCATAACATATTCATCATTTTTACAGTATTTCCGCGGAAATTTTGTCAAATTTGAAACTATACATGAATTCATATTTTCACAACTATCTCTTAGATCATAAAAATTACATAATAAGCTTTCGAAATTTTCTCCTGAATCACATAGTTCAGATATTCCATTTTTTATTTTTGAAAATGTTTCAGATAACACATTATAAGTGTTTACTGGTACTAATTTATTACCTTCAACTTTTTTTCCTAGAAAATTACAATATTTATACGAATTATCATACCATAAATTTGATACATCAAAGTTAAAACATTTTCTGTCAATATTAATTTTAAAGAATGATTCATTTATACATTCTCGATTACAGTTACACATTTTACGAGTAAAATGTACCAAACATTTTGGTACGTTCTTTATTAAAAAAATTGACGAATCATTAATGTCGATATACATAGATTCGAGTTCATCACATTTTTCAGTTGCTTTTCTTAGTTCCTCATTACGCCATTCTTCAAATTCATTAAATTCTTTTAATCTTTCAACTTCTGCTGTATAATCCATCTATTAATCAAAAAAATTAACTTTTATATTTTTTAATATTTAATATATTTAAAAGAGTTTATTAAATTAGTTATAAATTTAAATAGATTAAATTACGTAATATAATTTAAGTAAAATTAAAAATTTATATATTTAAATGAATATCACAATATTTTTCTTATGCAAATGAAATTGATAAAATAAAATTTTTGTTAACCTACGAATTTTAGTAAATATATGATTTTTTGATAATGAAACATTTTATATTATATATATTCTTATATTAAAGATTTAATTAGAAGTTTTTCAATATAAATTATTAATTGGGTCATTTCATATACCAACTTTAATTGTTTAAGAAGTGTTTATACTTTATTTCTTGTTATTAATCTTAGTTTTGCTCGCATTTTAATAAAAAATAGAAGTTAAAGCATTTAACTTTATTAGTCGATTATTATGATTGTTTAGGAATTTGCTTTTGAATAAATAATTGTAATTTGATTTTATTTTGTTTCGTTATTAGAAACTTCAAGTTTTATTTATGATGTTACACCAAATAGTATATAATATCTAATTAGAGAGTAATTTTTTTTTAGTATTAAATTATCACATCAAAGAAAAGAACGGTATTTTATTATAAGTCAAAATTAATTAAAGATTTAAATTTTATATATATTGCACAATATAACATTTTTATTCAATGACATATAGTCCTTAGATTTTTATTATTTATATCACTTGCTAATTTGACATTAAACAAACATCAATAAGTATATATTACATAATATCGACCGAATTTATTTTGTATTTTTATGATAAAAAAGTACATATAATTATTGTTTATAAAAGATGTCAAATTAAATTTAAATCTTTGAGTTACTTCTCTTAAAGCAATAAAAATACTTTTCAAAATAAATTAAATAAGCATATAATATTAATTTTATGAGAAATACTGGAAAAAAATAATTATTTAAAAATTAACTTTATATCTCAACATAGACACTAAAATTTTAGGTTAATTATTAAATTATAATCTTATTTATTTCTAATTTTCAAAAACAAAAGTAGTACAAGAATCTAAATAGATTAAATAAAAAGGTTTAGTAACGACTTATTTAGACACGTCAAATAAAATTGATTTAGAATTATCTATAAAATTTTAATAAAATAAGTAATAGTTAGACTAAAGCAAACAATTCAATGGAAGACTTTAAATAACAGCTACATTCATTAATAGAAATCAATTTACAAAATCTATATATAAAAAATTTAAATTAACTTTTATTTATTTTTAACCCCTAAGAATAAAAATATAGTTTGTTCTGAGCTAAGAAAACTTTAACAAGTTATCGTAATAGATGAAATCAAAAACATCAATAAAAAGAGGTGCACCAAAATAGCCAGTAAAATATTGATTTAAGAATTACTAGAGCTGCATTAATATGATAATATATTTTTTTATAAGTCTGTTATTTCTGTAAATATGTAGATGTAAGCATCGTTATGGCATCTCATGTGTCATGTGCTAGCATTATATCACACTGCGTATCGAGGTGATTAAGACTTTTTTAATTTTATAATTTCATGAAGGCACTTATTATTTATTTTAGATGAATATTCGTATCCTATAGTGCTTCCTCCGACCTTCCATTTATATTTTCCCTTGTCAGTCGTGTTGCTGAATCATTCATGCTAATCAAAAGATCTTTTCGATATATAAAAAAATTATGTTGTTATATTTTTTTGTAATATAGCTATATAAACTGTTCTTTTTGTCTTCTTAAATTTTCCTGAAGTAAATCTGTTTTCTAAATTACTTTTACTTATTAAAAAGGTTCTTATTTTCAAAAGGTGAGTCTTCTTTTATCCTGTGTTTGTTTTATAGCTCGTCTTCTAAGTATAAATTCCTTCGTGTTGTCTAAACTTAGATGTAATTGCAATAACATTTTTGACACTTTTCATTAATATTTATGAAACTTCTTCTTAGTTTCTTTCCTCATAAGATACAACTTTTTTTGGAATCAATTATTTTTAATATGATTATTTAGTTTTATCATTTAATAACTGAACAAAAAAATTATAACTGAGAAATTTTTTACATTATATGTTTATTTTTAAATTCTGTAAGATCTAAAAAAGATAATTGAAAAGATCATTTATACATTAAATAGCTTTTTTAATTTCATTCTTATAAATTTTATTACACGTTTTTTTATGTAACTTATTTAATTTCTGTATATAAATGAACGATAATTCTACAATACGTAGTTTAATTTACTAAAACCAAATGCATTTTATAAAATTTTGAAAAAAGGGTTTAATTATTTTAATATCTAGAGAAGAATAATTTAATATTTGATTCCATACTTGTTACAATTCAGCAGATGACTCATTCATAAACAATAAATTCTACTTTTGTAAAAACTAATAATTTGAGGCTTTTGAAAAAAAGAAATATTTTACTTATTATTTAGAAATTCAATTAAAAAGTTTTTTCAATGCTAATGTTACATGTTATAAGAAATAACCAATGAGTATCTTTGAACAATTATTAATACCAATCTTTTTTAAAAAAATTCACAATAATTTACTAAAGTGAAATATTACATAAATAATTTTATGAGTTCTAGTAGAATTAAATATTATGTAAAAAATGACAAATTATTTTATAAATTAATATTATTTAAAGACTTACTTTACAGAGATCTAAAAGAATAACATTAAATAATTAAAAATGTCTATAAAACATTTATTTTATATAAATTAATTACTAAAAACATACTAATAGAATAAGAAAGATATATTTATAATTAATGATTTAAAAAGATAAGAATAATTTTTTATTTTATGACATTGTAACTAAATAATACCTAATCTTATTGAAAAATATAGAATTAAACTGCCAAATATGAAATATACAGTCTAATATTTTATAGTGATTCTCTAGAGCTTTATGTTTAAGTATATACTTAAACTTCTTGTCTTTAACTAAGAATATATGAAGCTATAGATATGATGTAGGAATTTGAAAAAATTGATATTTTAAATATAAAGAAGAACTTGAAACCGCAAATTCTAGACCAAATCAAAATTTATATTTTGATACAAACCAAATAAATTCATTTTGTCAAATTGTAAATTTAATTTAATAAATTATCTATTTGTATATAAGAAGTAGCATATGAAATTTATTTGAATAATTTAGCATTAATATCTTATTTAAAGTACATTCATTCTTTTATTTGGTAAATTTTTTCTACTTTAGACAACAAATTAAAAAATCAAGTTTTCGACAGACAAGAATAAATAACATTATTTATAACTTTATAAATCATAAAAATAGATGAACATGATCAAAGTTTACATTTGACATTAAAATACTAATATTTAATATACAATAAAATAAAACCTTTCAATTTATTTGTATTGGTTAATATTTAATTAATCATATAATTAATAACAAAAAGTGTCTAAAAATGAAATCATTTTAATTAATCATTTATCAAATTATATTTAGTAAAACACCTTTTAATTTATTATATAACGTAAATCAGATTATAAAAATTTTATTTTTTATTTAACTAAGTGGCATAATACTCAGAGATCCAGATTGTTCTGAGGTAAAACTTTAAGAATTAATACTTGAATGCTCAACTTATCCTGGCATGCATTTATTGTAATTAAATTTATTTGATCTCTTGTTTACTCTTAAATAGCATTGACTTTTTAGATATAATTGGTTATAAAATTTTTGATAATGAAGCTCAATAAAAATATCCTCTAAATCGAATATAAATAAGTACACATTAAGCTATGCAATTATTTTTTAATCAATTAAAAATCAATTTTGATTAATTATAAATAATTAGTAAGAAATAACTAATTAAGTACGTGTATCAATTAATCATGAGGTAATAATATCAGATCAACGTAAATCAGAATATAAGAAATTATTAATTTTTAAGTCAAGTAATTTTTATTTTTATTTATCTAATGTAAATCAAATTAAAAGAAATTATTAATTAAATTTAATATATTTCAATACTTTTTAATTTGTTTATGAAAGTCAATATATCTAATACAAAAACTTTTAAACTTACTTTTTTTATAAAATATAATTAATTTTTTAATTAATTTAATTATAAAAGAACATTTTATAATGCCCCAAGTATGAGTTCATTTGAAGAAACTACTGAAGAGAAACTTGATAAAGATGAAAGTCGTTTTTTAGAAAGAATAAAAAATCAAAATATAGATCTTGAACTTCTTAAGATAGGAAATGAAAATTTTGACTATAAAAAAATGTATAAAGAATGGTTAACTGATATGAATAGTGGTTTGGCTAGAATTTGTAAGTCAGTTTATGAAGATAATTCTTGTATATCTTCTTTACCTAAATGTTTAATAAGGAATACTAAGAAGTTTTGTGCTTGTGATCCTGATTGTGTATCAGAACTAGTAAACGATACATTGAATAGTACAGAATGCGGATATTTTGATTTAAATAATTTGTATGATGATACTGATTACATAAATTGCTGTGGAATGATGTATCTACCAAAAGATAAAATAATGAAACAAGTCATTCAAGGTCGTGATGTTTTAAATGCTAGAGTTAATTTTTATACTTCTCTCTACGACACGTGCGAAGATATTTTTAATTTTCCTAAGCTTCAATGTGCTACTACTGAACTTAGAGATCAATGCTTAAATAATCCTGAGTGTATTTTTGAATCATTAAATGATAGATTTCCTATTGAATGTGAAAATATAGATTTTGCGAAGAATTTAGAAGATATACGGGATTTCTTTATTGAATCTATGAAAATAAATGATGATTTTAAAGATGATGAAAATTTTAGTGGAGACAAAAAATATTTTGATTTTACTAATCATAAAGCAGAAGAATTCTTATCGTGGAGATTTAGAAATAAAAGAGAAATTAGTGATGATAACAATAATTTTAACATTTTTGGAGATATTAATATAACAGATGATTATTTTTCTAATAATACCAAAAATATAGGAACAGAGATTACGGATCATCGTATGCATCTTACTGTAGCAGCTTCTTTATTTCTTGTAATTACCCTTGGTTGTTTATTCTATGGTATCAAAAAAACCAAAGTTAAATCTCTAAAATTTTTATATGGATTTGTTTCTACTATATTAGTATTTTTGGTATTTTTTTTTGTAGATAAAAATTATTAAAATATTTTTAATTTAAATATTGTGGTATATTATTAAAACACGAATTATGTTAAACAGTAATATTTTGTATACTTTTATACAAACTGTTATTTATATATAACCAAGATGACGCTATAAGCCAGATTATAAAAACTCTCTGGATAGAAAATATAAAAATGATTCAGCGAATTTTATGCACTTATTGAGTTAGTTCGTTACAAGATGATGTTAGATTGATATATACATATTGAATATTTAGTAATTACTTTTTACCGATAAAATTGAAATATGAATAGATACAAGATTTTAGATAGAATAAAAAAAGTACAGTAAAATTATTATTTTTTATTTTACAAGATAAAAAATGTTTTCTAATATTGATGCATTAATAATGTTAATTAAGATTATAAAAACAGTGGAATTAATTAATAAACATAAAATGATTTACTTAAAATCATAGTATATCTCTTTATATTTACAAGATGATTTTTTTGTGTACGTGATGACAATAAAAAAGCGGTATTAAAGGTCTACAAGCAATATATAATAGATATTAAGTTAAATAACTGACTTTAAATTATGTACAATCATTAGTGCTTAAGATGACGTTAAAAAGCTTTGTCATGGAAAGTTGCAAAAGAAATCCAAAGTACGCATACATTAATAGTAACTTCAATAGATGAATTCTCAAAAAAATCTAATATTAATAAAAGACTAGTAAATATCTAGAATTGAATGAATTTCATAATTAATTAACTTATATAGCTTAAATAAATTTTTATCTTATCATTTACATAATATCATTAAATATATATTTATTATTTAATTTTGATACTACCTATTATTTTATGTACACTAAACTAAGAAAATTAAAATACAAAATATTAATATTCGAAATTATTAAAACGTTAAAAAATATTCCATCTTATTTTAAGCTCTTATGTAATTAATAATAATAAATATCCTGTTTTTAAAAAAATAATCTATCAATTAAAGCACAATATGACAAGAAGTAGCTCATGACTACACTTGACGACATATCGAATCTTTAAGATCCTTACATCTACTGATTGATAGTAACCACGAACTGACTAAAATAAAGAGAATAAAAAAATCACTCAGTCCGAAATGATTAATGAATGAGAAAAATGGATGTAAATTGTCGTAGTCAAGTATCTAGAAAATGAAATATTGATATATTCACATTTTAGTATAAATATTTATTATATTCTACACAGACAAAAGGATGATTGACCCTAACTTTTTACACAATGTTACTTATAAAAATAAATAATATCTAATTATCAAATTTAATTTTAAGACTTCTATTTTATTAATAGTATAATTTATAAATCTTAGTATTTAATATAAACTTAATTGATTAAATATTTTAATACGACCTGTCATCTCTGAACACTTATGAATGATTCTATTGAAGAAAGATATACTGATAATTTATTAAGAAATCAATTCTATGCTTAATTTTAATTTATAGAAATATCTTATAAATTATTAATTATTAATTGAACAACTGAATGAAAAAGATATAATTTAAAACCGTTATCTGTTAAATTTTTTACAGTTATTCGATTAAAGAAAATAATTAATTTAAAGAGATATTATATTTTATGTATTTTCCACATTAAATTTTCTATTTTGTATTCTCCTAATTGTTTCTTTATACATAAGAAATTCTTCTTTACTACAAGCTTCTATAGAAGTTAAATAAAATACATGAATAGATACTTTATCTTCTACAAATAATTAATCTTCCTGATATGCAACATTATTAAGAGTTATAATTTCTTCTTTACTTATAAATTCATTTGCTAACATGATACAATTATTAAATCCAACATTTATTTTACTATGAAAGGATTTCATTTTAATTTTTATATTGAAAAGTAAATTTTAAAATATAATTATTTTCGATATTCTAGTATTTTATTTTATGTTATTTAATTGGTAAATAATTCTTATAAATTATTTTATGTAGTAACGTAAAACATACAAGTTTACTATAAAATGAATATTTTTAAAGAATTACTATCTCTAAGTAATCAAAAAAGTTACAGATAATTTAAAAATAGGCTTAAATATTTATACTACCATTCAAATAGTCATTAACAGAAGAGGATTAGAAACTATAATATTAGAAATATGAAAGACGTATTATGATAATATTTAGTTTAGATTAATAAATTTAGAAGATATGACTAACTCGCTAATTAACTTTCTCTAATAAATAGCTTTAATATAAAAATAATCTTTTTTGTTATAAATTAAGACAAAATACATACAAAATTAAAAAAATTACATATAATCTTTATATTTACTTAATTACTCTTAAAAACATTTAGATGAAATAGAGGCTCATATAGAAGAACAAGATCTAGAGATGATGAATATAAAATATTCGTTCTTTGATATACATTTTATAGCACATCAGATAAATAATTCAATAATTCTTATTAGATATATTTAATTTTTATATCATTTAATAGTTTAACCGAAATAAAAAGTATTTTTAATATAATAAGTTATTAATAGAATGATAAATTGATTATAAATTTATTATTATTAAATATCAGTTAATTATTCTGATAATAATTAATTTTATTTATTACTTAAACTAGTTTATATTAGATATTAAGCTCTGATTTTTATAATATATTATTAATGAAGTATTTATTAAAAGCTTTCCAATGGAATTTTAATTTATATTATAAATCAAAATATATTATAAACTACCATTAAAAATAACAAATATAATATTTTCAAAAAAATAAAATTTTTGGCATTGTTGGGGATCGATTAGACTAATCTGTCATTTTATTAATTAAGATCATTATGAGAAACTATAAAAAAAGTATCCTTCAAAAATCAGAATGTATGATGATTTGTCTCTTTTTAATAACAAATAATTTTAAACAATTGACGGAGAAAGCTAAGTATAGTGAAATCTAATAAAAATTTAAATGTAAATAAAGTAGTTATATAAAGATAATAATTGAATCATAGATTTGAATTTTAATAATACATTAATAAATTTTGTATATTACCATATTCAACAAATTACATTTTTTCTAAAAAAATTAATTTAAATATTCTTTAAAGGGTAAAAACAATTGAAGATCAATTTCTTTTTTAATTAATTAATATTTTACAATATTTGATGTATAATAAATTATTATTTTAGAATTATAGGTTTTTCTTATATTTATATTTTACTTTGACTGTTCTTAAGTTGTATCTGAAATTATGTTTATTTCTATTACTACAATATTACAATTTTTTTCTTAATTTATCAATCACAAATTATTCAGTTAATTATACTTAATTTAATTATCAATTTATTTTAGTATCTAATCTTAACTTTTTTTTCATATAGAATATAATTTTAATTGATTGTTAAATAGTCTATAGTTGATTGAATAAATATTATTATATTTAAAATATTTTGATTTGTGATTTAATTAAAAAATAAAAATTCTAATTTGAATTTCAATGTAAAAAAAGTATCTTTATATTTCACAATATGATATAAATAACAAATTAATGCCTTTATATAAAAGTTAATCATTTAGATAAAATAGAAAGGGTTAAATAAATTTTATATTACTTTAACTCCTTTACTTATTAGACAGTATTTGACAAATTAAAAAAATAAATTTTATTTTATGGATTCATTAATTGTCTAATTATTTAACACGTCATTTTATAAAAATTATACATTTATAGAAAAAAATAAAAGTTATTTAAAATCAAATAAAATATTCAGTTAATACGTTAAAGCTAAATTTTTCAATTACTCTAAATAAATAATTTTTATTGCCCCTTTTCTATATTAAACTATTTATACTTAAACTTTATGCCCATTAATGACGTTGCTTAATTTCAAAATAATATTTATTTCAGTTTTTGTGTGTCTGATAGTATTATTGTTGATATTTAGTTTATATGGAAAGAGTTCAAATGGTGAAAATCCACCACCGATTGCTGACCCAAATAATTCTTCTGAATCTAAGGATACAAAAATAAATGATAATCCTCCTAAAACTAAAAATAACGAAGATCTAAAAAAGAATGAAAATTCAAACAAACCGGTATTTGATGAAAATAATAAAAAAACTTCTGATTCAAAAAATAATACTGATTGTCAGAATACAGATAAACAAAATAATTCATCAATCATTAATAATAGTAATGATAAAGAAAGTTCCTCAAATAATTTTATTATTCCTGAAGATTATAACATTGTAGAGGAATCTTCTTCAGGAAATTCTCAAAACTCAAATTTAGATCAAGAAATAGGATCAAATAATATCTCTGATGAAATTCCACAAGAAGATTTACTTTTTAGTTTTAACAATACATTTTATGACTCCGAAATTGAAGATAGTTCTAGTTTAACAAATCAAAGACGTACATTTGAAAATTTTGAAGATAAAATTGATTATTTAGGGCAAGAGATTAATTCAAGATATAGATCAGTTTTATATGGTTCTTTTTCAATTTATATCAACAGAGAATCAGCTCTTGAAGATTCTTTGGACAAGATTTTAAATACTAGTCCTTCTGATTTAAGAAAAAAGCCAAGAGTTCATTTTGAAAATGAACAAGGTATTGACGTAGGTGGTTTGACAAAAGAATGGTTAGAATTGATAATAAAAAATGCTTTAAATCCTGATATAGGCTATTTTTCGTTTACTAATGATAAGAATACAACATTTAGGCCTTCTACATATAGTGGATTTGATTTAGAGCATTTAAAATTTTACAAGTTTGTTGGAAGAATTTTAGGCATGGCTATTATCAATAAATATAATGTCGGAGCATATTTTGATAAAAGTGTCTTTAAGAGCATTTTAAAAAAGAAATGTACCCTTTCAGATTTAGAAGAAATTGATCCGGTGTATTACAATTCTTTATTATCAATTAAGAACACACCAATAGCTGATCTTGGAATTGACATTACCTTTGATCATGAAGTAAATGAATTTGGAGTAAGTAAAAATATCGACTTAATTCCTAATGGTAGAAATATAGTTGTTACAGACGAGAATAAAAATCGATATTTAGATTTGAAAGCCCATATAATGTTATATGGTATAATTAAAAATCAATTAAAGTCACTCAGAGAGGGTTTGTACGATGTAATCGATCCAGATTTAATTTCGATATTTACAGAATCAGAATTAGAATTGTTGATATGTGGAAATCCTAAGATTGATGTAGAAGATTGGAAAAATAACACCATTTATTTAGAATATAATAGTGATAGTAACATGATTATATGGTTTTGGAGAGTAGTAGAGGAATTTTCTCAGTCAGAAAGAGCTAAATTATTACAATTTGTAACTGGTTCAAGCAAAGTACCTTTTGGAGGTTTTGCTCATTTAAAAAGTAATGGAGATAATTTAAGATTTAAAATCATAAGAATGTATTCTATAGATCCCAGAAGTCTTCCAAAGGCACATACATGTTTCAATGAGCTAGAACTTCCTGAATATCCAACTTATGAATATTTTAAAGAAAAGATTTTGCTAGCTATAAATGAAGGTAGTGATGGCTTCGAAATGCTTTAATAAATTTTTAATATTTTCAACTTTCATTATATTAAACTATCAGTCTTTTAATATAACAATTATGCTAAGAAAGGGTTATTAAACAACATTTTTTAAATATAAGTGTATTTAAAAATTAAAACTGTACACTTCATACAAGCTTTGTAAAAAATAATCTTATTCTACGGTACAACTTAGAATACTAAAATATAACAAGTCGATATATTAAAGATACTTTTGAAAGTAGTATCTTAATTTTATATAATAAAACACGTCAATAAATCAAATAATTACTAATATTACAAAGATCTCTGCAAAATGAAAAACTTTAAAATTTTATTTATTTTAAATAATACGAATCTTAAGAGCAAGATAGTTTTGAAGGAATAATTTTTATAGTAGTTACGCTTATCAAATGCAAATTAATAATAAAATACTAAGTTTATAACAATTTAGTAACTGTGAAAATAGTCTAGATTTATAAATATAGTCTCTATATTAATAAAATATCTTTGTTTTTTCTTAAATAAAATTCTAATACTTTTATTTTACTATACAAATCTTCTATTAAATATATTTTTATCAATCAAATCTATTTTTCTTATTTAAATAAATATTCATATTATGATAATTAAACTTAATCAAATAAATTAATATTATTATCAATTATTCAATGGTATAAATGATTTTATGACACATATTATTTTTTTATATAATAATATTAAAATCAAATACTTTTGATAATCAAAAGTTTAAAATTTATTTTTGTAAATTGCTAAATTAAAGTCATTTCTAGCACAGAAAAATTTTGCAATTATGTAAATAAATCTATAAGAATTATAGACAAATTATATTTCATTAAGTGATACTGAACCCTTAAGCATATTTTTTAATCTATTATTAGCCTAAGCCATAGTTAAATCATATTTTCTGTTTAAAATTATCAAAATGTCATGAACTTATTATATGTAAGTAAAACACTAACAGATTCTGTTATAATAATGTATTTTTATTTTATTTTTTAATTTACTATCTTTTAAATTATCTTTTATTAATAGAAAATTATTATTAATTAAAAAAAATAATCATCTGTTAATTGTTAATAAATATAGAACTGCAAAATCATTAATTAAAGTATTTTATTATCTTTTAATATCTTTATAAAACCTTGAATTATCATGTTTGACATAAATCTAATTGCTATACTGTTTAAGTAACGGTTATAAAATATTCTATTTAATAAGTTGTAATATTTATTTGGTTGATTTTCATCTATCAAATTTAAGAATAGTCCATGAATTTCGATATTTTCTCTTAATGAATCTTTTGATTTTGTTTTATAATAATCTGAAAATATTTTTAAAAATTTTTTCTTATTTTTTTAAAAAAATATTTTAAATCTAAAATCAACTTAGGATTTAAACATGCAACCAAATATGATAATCTGTCCATTAAAAAATGCTCATTTTCATGTATTAAATAAACATTATCTTTTCTATAATACATTATTATATGAAATAAAAGTCTAATAAAACAGTTAATATTTTTTTTCTTTGTAAGAATGTCAAAAAGACATTTGTAGAGTATAATTTTGTCTAAAGGATCTTCAATATTATTAATACTTTCTATTATACATGAAATTATTGTCTCTTTAGATATTTTCTTTTCATTCATTTTTTGATAAACTTCTTCTGTTATTTTATTCAAAAAATCGATGTTTGATTTAGTAAAAAAATATATTTTTAAAGTAATATATTGAATGTACTTAATTATAATACTAGATAATTCTTCTTTTTCATTAAAATATTCATAATTCTTTATGTTTAATTTGCTAAAGTCGAATTCCTTAATGAATTTCATATATTTAAATATTAGATCAATATTATCATAGATATCATTAGAATTATAAAACCCATCAATTTGAAATATGTTGGGTATAAACATATGATTCTTCATTATATCTAATAAGATGTCTTTATAACCTTCATAAGATTCATGCGTATTGTTTATTAAATCCAATAAATATTTTAACTGTAAGTTGATTTGTTCCATATCATTGTGAAACATAGATATAGTCTTATTAAACAAGAAAAAATCATCTATTGGAAGAATATTTGTGTTATCGTGATTTGAAAGATTAATTGGTTCGTTCTCATAAGATTGATTTGATTCATTTTGCAAAGTAACAGAATTTTGATCTAATTTCGGATAAAGATTATCAATATACTTATTTAAAGATAAATAATCTTTGTCGATTTTGTATCTTTCTAATAGCCCATAACGTATAACTGGAGATTTTTCATAATTATCTAGCTTATCAGTCATAAAATCAGATTCATCTAGAGATCCCAAATCAATAGGTATGTAATCTTTACTTGGAAGGATCTCTTTTATTACATACATCTCATTAGAAGAATTCTTTGTACCATTTATAATCAAAAAATATAGAGTTTTCAAAAACATTATGGATCTAAAATATTCAAATTTATATATTTTTTTTAAATATTCACTTAATTGAAATATATATATTTCTTCAATAAACAAATTCTCATAGCTATGAATTTATTATAATAAAACATTATAATAATACTTTTTATACACGTAATTTTACTAAGATAAACGTAATAAATTTAATCAAATTTTCATGTATTGTAATGACCAAACAATTATTTAATTACTGATTAAATATTTTCAAAAACAATATTAATAAATTATAAATTTTATTATCTTTTTAATCTATATATAATATAAGAATATATTTTTAATTAAATAATTTGAATTGATAACAATATACAAAATAATATTTTTTATATAAATTAAAATGATATAATAACAAATTTACAATCTGTATAGATGTAGATTAATTAGAAAACATAAACACAGAATATGATATCAAATATCAGAAAATAGCTCAATTAAAGCTAAAATTTCATATGAGTTAAAATAAATATAAAATAATATTTCTATGACTAGTAGCTTATTTTATGAATATAGAAGATGGTTAATTTTTTCCAACTTGTAACAAATATTTATAATATTATTTATGTAAATAAATACATTCATATTACATAAATCAGTAAAATTATTAGAAGTATTTATTTAATAAACAAAATTTTTTTATTTTGATAATTTTTTCTATTCATCAACAATAAAACATATAAATAACTATTTAATAAATTTATGAATAATTTTGTAAATACTATCATTTTTAATCTAAGTTATGTTCTTTGATTTATTTATTATAAATAATATTTTCAATATAGATTTTTCTTAAGTTGAATTCTAAAAATAAGATTATATCATTGATTTGAAGATTTAATTTATATTATCTTCAATGAAAAAAATTCTATTATTTGTCTTATAAAATCTAAATTTCATAAAAACTAATTTTAGAAGATGAAACCCCATTGATAATAAAAATTCTAAGAGTTGCGAACTGAAGCGTATTTAATATAGATGATGACATAATCAAATTTCTTTAACAGATATGAAATGTATATGGAAACAGTACTGCAATCAATATTTTTAATATAAAGACGTCATTATATTACAACATGGATGATTTTAAACCCTTATAAATAAGGATAAAACGAAAAAATATGATTACATTTTTAAACTCTCTTCTAGTTTTAGCAAAGGCTTGACTAACAGATATAATGTGATTGTTTAATTTAAGAACTGTAGAAGTAAAGAAAAGACATTAGAATGAACTGATATTAATCATTGAGAATCGCTGTGCAAGAATAAGATGAGAATTATATGTATGTAATGACGTGAGAAAGAGTTTTACAAACTTCTTGAACTATATAGAATTAAGATAGGTCTAGACGGATGTGTTCAATCCAGAGTGTTTAAAATGACTCTAGAAATATAAACATAGTCAGTTCAGAGGCTCAATCTCTGAGGACCACAAATAGAGCAATTCAAATAATCGGATCTTATCAATTTGGAATAGAAAACTCAAACATGAAGATACCCAACATTTTATTTAAATGGTAGATTTATAATAAAATAATGAGACTTTACTTTGTTTTAAAAGATAAATTAAATATGTTCTAATATATCTAGATATTAATCTTTTATAGTACATATGTGTTTATTTTTATCGTCAATAATTTATACTAGTCATCAAAACCTCCGATTATTTATATTTTTAAATAAAACTTAACAATAAAATATCTTAATGTTTATATTTATACTGACAAAGTGATACTATATTTTCAAAAATAGCATATTAATATCTTAATATCTCATTCTTATTATGATGTTGAATTTCTAAGCTATCTACTACTTAATTGTTAATAAAATAGATAAAGATCCATAATTTTGATTATTAATATACTTGTTCAATATAAAATTTTATACTAAAAAATTACACTATCTAAACATTTATTCTATCTACTAAATTTACTCATTTGAAAGTGTTATATCATCAACCAACATTGTGTATTATTTATAAGACATATCAAAATTATTTAAAGGGTTAAAATTTTATAATAAAAAAAGATTACAATCATCTTATAATTATAGAGAGGTTAATCAATAAAAGAGATTATACATTCACAAAATAAATTAAATTTAAGGCCATTAATTACTGTAAAATTAGAATTTATATGTATAGAGTTTAAAATATAAAATTAAAGTTTTAATTAATTAAAGATCGTTTATATTCAAGTTTGTTCCTTCGTAAAATGTTTGAAGATATTTTTTCTCAAAATTATCCTCTGAGTATTTCAAAATCAATTTTTCATCAACTATTGATTTATCACTTATCAATTGAGAAATAAATACAGGCATTGTCAAAGAATGATCTAAAATGAAATTTTGACTTTCGTTAATAGTTTTAAAATAAACTTCCTCAATAAAAATATTTAACATCTCAAATATTGAGTAATCTTTGTTACCTGGTAAATTCATAATATCTTTCACAGAAGCTATTGATAAAATCTGATTGAACTCTTTGAAAAAATCTAATTCATCATTCTGATTATTTGCAATATCACATAATTCAGAAAAGAGCAGAGTATTATATAAAGTGAATCTAATACTCTCATAATGAGAATTTATATGATTAGTAATATCTTTAATATCAATATTAGCACTATTTTGATAATACAAATAATCCCTAAATTGAGATTTGGTAATTATAGCTAAACTATATAGAATGTTAATTAGAATTATTCCCCTTTTTGAATCTTTATTGTTCAATATATTTTTTAAGACTATTATATATATTTCACTTCCTTTTAATGCATTCATTAATCTATTTATATCCAATAAAGTTTCCCTATCCATTCCAGTAACTATTGAGTAATAATTTTTTATCCCTTCGAATTGATCTTTTGATATAGGTAAATATTCAAGATTTTTATCAACTGATATTTCTTTATCATAGAAATAACATATTGAATTCCAAATTATATTTTTTTCATTTATTTTCAAATCTATTTTTCTTGTTAACCTAATATTTTCGAATTCCATATTTTTTCTTTTAAAAATAAAATTGTCAGTAGCTTTATCAATCATTTCCAAAATCAAATCTATTTCTAACAAATCAAAGTTGAAATTTTTAACAAATTTCAATAATGCATTTGCATCTTCTTCTGAAATAATATTATTTTTGATATAATAATATCGAAAATATTCAGTTAAGTCAAAAGATCCTATACAAAATGTAAAAAAATATAACAGATTTTTTTCTCCGAATAAAACGAGGTTAAATAATTGTTTATCATTATTTTTAAAAAAAAAATCTATGTATTCTATTTTTTTCTCAAACGTACATGATGCAAATTTTAAATCATTTCTAATAATAGATTTATAATTCAGATAGTCTCTTTTACTTTCGTCATAGTTTTCGATCATGCAAGTATAAGATGATAGATTTTTCAAAAATTCATAAAGATACGTCGCATTCTTGTATAAATCATCACCCTCCTCTACTATAAAAATATATTTTATTTCGCTATCTCCAAAAGAATACAACTGTTGAATTATTTTCGCTTTTAAGGATTCTTTAAGATTTAAATCCTCATCTAAATGTTCATCCAACTTAATAATAATTGGGTTAGTTATTCCATGAAGCTTATCAAATCTTTCTATTACTACTTCTGAGCGATCTAAGTCAATTATATGAATTATATAATTTTCGTCTAAATCTAAGCATGCATAATCACCAGTATTCAACTTATCCTGAATCTTCTCTAATAGCTGATTTTGAATATTATAATGTAGTTCAAGTAAATCTAAAAATACTAAATTAAATAATAAAAACAATTTCATAAGGATTAAAATTTTTTGTTTAAATATTTTTAAAATTTAAATTAAAAAATTTTCATAGAAATTTAATTTAAAAAATTACTACAGAGAAAACATTGAAACAAATAATAGTATAAATAGAGAATCAGATCAATACAAATTTATTTATTAAACAAAATATTTTTGATATTTGAGCAATGTTTATATGTTTACACATTATAAATTAAAATTATTTTCTATGGAAATCATATTTATAAATATTTAAATAACCCATTGTTTTAAATTAATTTTTAATCTATTTTTTCTTAATTTTTTTTAAAATTTAAATTAAAAAAAGAAAATTTTTATAAATATTTTAGATAATAATTCAAAAGTTTCTAAACATATTCTTATTCTTTTACTAGATTTATAAACTTATTTACACTAATCTTTAATATTAGATTTTATTTATAGTCAGTCTTTTAGTTACATTAAGCTTACAATATTATTATTTTAATTGATTGAAAACAGGTGATTGAATAATTAATATTGTTAACAGTTTTATTTTTGTTAGTGTCAGACATCCTAAAAAAACTGGGATTCTTTTTTTAAAAATTTTAAAATATCAACAAATATATTTCTGATCATTCTCTTATTGAAATATTTTATAATAATTTTTATTATCCCTGCGGATAGTTTTAAAAAATTTAATAATATGCGCATGGCGTAATAAAATTCATTTTTTTTTATTTGGTAATTGTTATGCTGATAATCATATTACAAAAAAAGGTTAGATCGTAATGTGTGTATCAGTAATAATCAAGGAGGAAATGTTTTATGATTTTTTTATAAAATAATTCATCATTAATAGATATCAAGAATATCTAATTATGGGTATTGAATCATCTATAAACATGCTTTAAAATGTATATCAAATTATGAATATTTTTTTCCTCATCATCTCTAGATGACATTTTTCTTCTGTTCTGTATTCCATTGGAATGTTGTAAAAGTTTTCTTCAGAAATATTGATTTCATAGAAATCCGTATAAATGAAGTTATATTTAACATTGCATGTATTGTGTCCTATGTTATAATAAAAGGTATATTTTTCTATTAAACAATGTAAAAGAGGAAGTATATTAGCAAGTTAGTCGTATCTTCTTAATTTTACTATATCAAACTGCTAAAAATTATCTTAAGATATTTCACCTATTTCTATTATTATGATTTCAAATTCTATTCTATTAGTGACTAATATTTGTGTTTATTATCAATAGATAAATATTTCATTTAGGATTATGTCTTCTTACCTTTATATTATCGCTTTCTTATCAAAAAAGTAAAATTCTAAGTGATTTCAAATATATTTAATTTTAAAAATATTTCTCATCTTTGAAGCTATCATTGTATATTTTTATCGATTCTCTTTTTTAAATTTATATGAATGTTATTTTACTGAGGATGATGTGTTTTAGGGTAAAAAAATATATAAATAAATATTCAAAAACCAATAACTTGCTATTGAATTTTATAATTTTAATTTTTTTACCCCATAGAAGTTGAAACAATAGAAAACGGTTTTCTGAAAAATGAAAAATTATTATGAAACTTGCTGATGATATAATATCTATTAAATCCCAAGAAGGAGATATTATTACATAAAAAAGATATAGAGATGTTTAGAGATACAGATTTAAGATTATATGAAAATACTTTATTTTTTGTTAGTTGTATAGGTGAGAATCATATTGATGAAATTATTAAGATATGTAATAAGATAAATATTATATGAAAAAATTAGAAATTAATAATATTGAAGTAAATGGAAAATCTTATAGAATTTAATAATGTAAAGATTTTATTGGATATTCCTATTAAAAATATTGAATGTATAGCATATGTAAGAAATGAAATATCAATTAAATTTGATAATGTTAAAATTAGATTTATAACTACTAAGTAATGTATTAATGAAATAAAAGATGCTTGTAATAATAATATTGAAGAATATTTACTAACTTTTGAAGTTATTACTATTGTATAACCTAAAGGAAAAAATAATTTTAAATTTTATGAAGATTATTTAAAACTATTAAAAATAGTTATGATCATAAAATATATTATAAGAATACAAGTGAAATATACTACTTAGAAAAAAAAATTGTTCTATCTTTAGATACATTTATAAAACACGGACTTACAAAATATTAACTTTTAGAGTAGAAGAAGATACAAATGTTAATGATTCAAGATTAGAAAAAAGATACAATTGTTTACTTTTTGAAATATTTTGAAAAACTTACTACACTTAAATAATAACAAGTAAATTTACTACAAGCGATCTAAAACGTGGATGTCTTATATTTTTACCAATATCAATAAAGATAAATCTTAAAGATATTTATACTGTATAATAAATGGAAGTTTGTTACAAGATAAGACATTTAATATGACAATATCAGCTGATTCTAATTATACTTTCAATGGGTTGTATAAAGAAAAATATATATTAAGAAAATAATGTGCAGATAAGAAGTGAAGTATTTGAAGATGTATTGAGTTCTGATGAGAATGTCAGTGATCTGAATGATGATGATATTTAAATTATATTGTTATTTTTAATAAGTCATATTAAAATTAACTTTTATCATTACATACAATAAGGATATTACATTATTTGGGTATCGACTTTACAATTAACATCTTCTTAATGAATTCTAAGGGTTGAACTTATTGTCAAGTTTTCTAGAACTTAAGAAAGAGAGAATATAAATATATATCTAAAATATTATAGAATATTTATTTATCTGTATTACATAACATGAATAGGATAATAAATTTTACATGATCTGATATTTAGTAAAAATTATTTATTAAGCATATATCAAGAATTTACTCTACATAGATAAAATATATTATAATTTTTATAATATAAAAAGTTTTTCATAGATGTTATTTAACGTATGCAGAAAAATAAATATTTCTTTTAAGTATTTTATCTCTTTATGTAAAACTTAGAATATTCTCTTAAAGTTTGTACTTTATTAATTATTATAAATAAGATTCATAAAACTCTTTAATTTTATATTTAATTTATTATTGAAAATATAATTTTTTTGTTAAATTAAAAATACTTAAGAAAATATAATTACTCATAGATTTAATTTTATATATTTATAAGATTATCTTTGCCTGCTTCTGTAAAATAGTTTTAAGTTAATTTATTAATTAATTGGTTTATGACTCTTATATTTATACCTATTAACAGATAGATATTTAGATACATAAAATACTATCTTAAAATTAATGTTCCTCTTTAATTATATAAATAAAGAAATCATTATATTTTTGACACTTCTTTATCTATTATTTCAATAAATAACAATGTTTAATCATATAGCTTGTCCAAAGTGAAAAACCCATATCTAAGCAAATAATAGACTTCTTCAAAATCTACTAGATGATTTCTAGAAAGTATTTTTCTAGACTAAATACATTAACATAAGTTTTATAAAATAGAAAACAATAGATCATAAGAAAGCTATGTCATTTATAATATCCAGGTATGATATGTACGAATAGAAAACACTTGAAGAAAACTATAAATCTCTATCCTTATAAATCCTCAATAAATATTCTATATTACAAAGAAATAAGTATCTTTTATCCACAAATAAGATGAAGCTTCTGCCATCTGCTGAATTTAATTCAGTAGTATCAAAATTATCTTAATCTAATATACCAGTAAATGGCATACAATCAGACTTCAATCGATAAATAGAGACATTTACAGTATGAATAATATAATTCTTGTCATTGTGCCATAAACCAACCCATAATATAGCTTATACAAATAATGAATTGCAAGTATTGCTTTTCATTTACAATTTAAGAGATCAGTAGTGTGCATATCCATACACAAAACTTGATTTAATAAGTTAATATTAAAAATGGTTGCTCTTGCATTACGATATAAATTAAAGAATTGACAATAAATTTTTCTATTTGTACATTGTTCCCTTTGTCTATATATGTAATAATGTATGTATGTTTGGGGTTTATTTTATTTTATGTTGTTTATCCAATAGAAATTTATAAAAAAGGGGTAATTTATTTGACATTTTGTAAAATTACTGATTAATATTTACAAAGAATGTATGGTTCCTATACTGCAGTGATCTAAAGATATGTCTAGTACAAAATCTGGTATAATAACAAGTATTCTAAGAAAGCTGTTTGAATGACATTTAGGACTAAGTAATTATATTATATAGAATAATTAATAAATTCTGCATCAACAGAATTCATGTGCAAGTAGCTCATAATAAGTTTAGAGCATTAAGAAAAAGAAACATAATAATGAATTAATTACAAACAAATACAAAAAATATCCTGTTATGTTATATTATTATATATAAATTTTGTTATGACCACGTGGTATTTCGTAAGATGATAACAAAAATTTTTATTATATACAAATTGTTTAATGATCATTCCAATTTTTTTGTTTGGTCCTGTTATAACGTAACATTTATGTGCACAATCTTCATACCTATTAAATATTGAATTTGTATTTTTGGCTGGAATTTTGTTTGAAATATTTTTTAAACCACATAAAATTTTAAAATGTGAATTATTAATTTAAGTTACAAAATTATATTTTTGAAATTATTCATTTCAAATTAAATATATGTTTAATAGTAGTACACTACTTAACATTCAATTTATCTATGTATAATCAACTATAAATAAAAGATGAAATTCAATTTTTCTAACAATAATAAAGTATTTAAATTATCAACCAATATTGTTATAAATCTATTAGAGTATCTGTATTGTTTCACTCTCAAATTATAAAATCAGAATTTAAATACGTAATTTTATATTTATTATTATCATTCAAACATCTTGAATTTATAAAATTTAATTTTTTTAATCATCAGCATTGTGATGACAAATAGAAAATTATTATCTCTTTTTCTGACATATATAAATGTTTGATATATTTTTAATTTAAATAACAAATTTATATTTGTAAATTAAAATTACACAACAATTACATAAAAATAAAATATTACATTTAAAATCATAAATTTATTATTTTCTAACTACAATAAAATATTTAAAAAATATATTCTAACAATTGATAAATTAAAAAAATTTTAATTTAAATACAAAAATAATAATTCTTTATTTTTTCATTTTTAACATATCTATGATTTTCAATATTTTCGATTTTTCTACTAAAAAAATTAATTTATTTGTAAAAATATAAATTTGAAATTTTTTACCCCATCATGAAATTTTTTGCTTTACTACATTTAATATCAATTTCTACATCTAAACTGAAAGAAGAAATACGAGAAGATATATCTAAAATAATTTTGAAGAAAAAAATTTTTGAAGATTTTTTATTTATAGGCAAAGATTCTAATTGTCCAATGCATGTACTAAAGATCTGTAAATCATGGATTGTTATCACAAGATACGATGAATTACGCGAATTAACAGAAGAAAAAACTATTAGCTTCAACAAGTATCTAGATGAAAAAAATGATTTGAAAGATGAATTCAAAAAAAAACTTATTGAAATTGTATACGGATTCGGAGATAAAAATAAGTCATTTTATATTGCAAAAAATGAAGAAACTAATAAATATGCAGATAAAATTTCTAATTTAATGAGAAATCTTTCAGATTATTCTCATTATATTAATGATAATGAAGATACTAAGTCATACTTAGTATATAATAAAGACGTGAAAAATAATCCAGCTTATAATAGTGTATTTATTTCAGATCTAATCTGTTCAAAATGTTGCGATCATTTTGAATTTAAATTTAGTTTAATTCAACATAGTGATAATATATTTATATACAATATTGACATGAATGAATTTAATTATAAAAAATATCTTGAGTATTATCTAAAAAATTACTACGATTATAGGGGTGAAGTATTAAACGAAATATTATGATTATTATCATTAATAAATATTTCCTGTCTTTATATTGATAGAGAAGATAATATATTTAATTCAAGAGCAAGAAAATTTGATAAATTCAGAAAAACAACTGAATCTAATGATAATGGTATATTTGATCAATATGAAGCTATTGAGTATTCTAAATCTTTAGATAACCCTAAAAAAGACTTTCAAAACCTACAAGTGGGATTTTTTTATGATAGAATATTTATGAACTGGAATTGTTATGCTAAAAATTCTGACAATAAAAAGCATAAATGTATTGATGAAGATGTTTTTGAAGAAATGAAGTTTTTCTTTAAAACTTGTCAAAATAGCAGCCTAGAAAATATTGAAAGTATTTTAAGATTTTTTTATCTTATAAAAGATAGTAAATTATACAAGGATATTTTAATAAGTATTCTATCTAATACAGGAAAAGCTAGAAATTTGATAATGTATGAAATTCTATTCACCTTAGGTCTAGTTGAAAAATGTGAAAATAATATAAACTTTGATTACGTTAATTTAAGATTGAGAAAAGAAAATGATAATTCTGAATCTAAATATTATGAAAAACTCTCTCAGTTTATCATTGATGAAATTAGTTATAACCATGATAATATTTCAAGTGTCTATTTTGATCTATTAATGTATTTTGAAATGTGTGAGATGTACGAGAAGAGATCAACTAAAAATAATTTTTCTAATGATACATTGATGCTATTTAATTTCTTCGAAAGTGTAGAAAATAATTCGAAGAATACTTTTGATCACATTATTCTTTACGTAAATGAATTCCTTTCGAAGATTTATCAAAAAGAAAATATCGCAAAATATGGATACGATATTTATTCGTTAATACTTGAAAATATTAGGTTAGAATTATGCAATTTAATTGAATATAATCAGATTAATCCAAGTTATGATTATATTTATAATTTTTTGGATGATTATAAACGAATATATTATTAAACAATTTAACTATTTATTTATTAATTAAAAATACAATATTCAATTATTGCTGTCATAAAATAATATCTTGTTTTATCTTTTTCATGCTCTACAAGCAGAAATTTAATGGTGTGGAATATACATTCTTGGATTGAAATTTTGATGCTTTTCTTTTATAATAGTAATTTTTTCTTGAAAAAATCTTATATTCTATTATATAGCTCAAATTAAATTTAAGCATTAATATGGGGGAGATACTAAAAACTAAATTGTCAAGTGATGACTATGGCTAAGAGATCAGGATAATTTTATAGAACTAGAGATTATTATGTATACGTTAGAGTTATATAGAGTTGAAAAGGAAAGCTTAAGAAGAGAGATTTTTTAAAGAGCTTCTAGGAATTTGAAAATTTTTATTATCAGAAATACGTGTAAGGAGGAAAAAATAGACGAAATTAGGAAAAAGTGTTTAAAGAGCTAACTAAGAAGAAGAATCTGAGTGGATTTAATAAATACTCCAAGGGTAGATTATTGGATTTAGAGAAAATAGTTGAAATATGACCTTGTGACTCATATATTGTTAGACTTAATAATGAAAGATTGTTAAAAAACAGAAATTGTGATTAAAAGGGAATGAATGTAGAAAATTTATTTTTGATTGAGATTATTCATCTGTAGAGGAATTTTATATCATTAAACCCCAATTATGTTAAGCAGTAATATCTAATAATAATTTTGAAACATAGATTCCTTTATTAGATACAGATTTAGAAAATTACTCATTTTATTTGAGTAAAGATCTTTCAGTAAATGATGATTAGCATAAAATTTTATTGAGAAATACAATTTGATGAATCTATGATCATTTCCAAAGAAAGATATACAATATGAAACAAGAATGAACAAAGTAGATAAATATATATGCAAGTAATAAAAAAGGATGTTAAAGAGAAAAAAGTTATAATTATTAAATTTTGATGATTTTAAATATAGTAAAGAAAATTCTATGATTGTACATATTTTGGTGTAATTAAAGAACCTAGAAATATTACTGAATTTAGAAAATCTATGTAAAATACAAAAGATTTTATTGTATTACATTATAAAGATAGTTTTAAACTTAAATTATTTAAGATTGTATTAGAAATATGGTGTCATTTTTATACAACTAAAAACTCAAAAGAATTACTTTCCTAAAAATATAAAAACTAACACTTAATTACTAAGTTTAGATATTCTATATTTACAAGAATCTAGTATCTTTTATTACAACATTTTGTAATTCAACTAATATTCAAAATAATATTTATGATAAATTTAATTTTTAATATTGAAAAAAACCTAAAAATATTTACATGAATATTTATTTATTTTAAGATTATGGATTTAAGAAATATTCTTCTTTTTATGTTTTTCTTTGGATCTCCTATTTTGAAACCATATTTTTAAGTTACTAATAGGTATCCTTGTTCGTATGTTTATCCCTATCTTATCCATTTTATTAGGATAGGGATTATTTCGAAAAAAATCTTCTAAATATTCCTCCTCCATTTTACTATATTTATATCTAAATCTGGGTTTTCTATTAGAGGAGGAATATGACTCTATAATTTCATTTTCTTGGTCAATGAAATTTAGAGTTTTCTTGCTCATAGAAATAAAGAAAGTTTTTCTTTTTATACTTAGAAAGGAGATGATTATGCAATGAAATGCATAATTATAGTCTTAAAGTAGAATTCTTTTTAAGGGAATATTTTAAGAATTATCATTGGATCAGTTCATACATAATTAGACTTAAATTAGTCTAAAAATATTCTATTGGATATACTGATCTACTATTGATAAATTAAATAATTTTATATAACAAATTAATATGATAGTAGGGTATGTTTCAATAAAATTATTATTTGTGGAGTTAGAAAAGAATATTTCATAGTAAAACATATATACTGACATTAAATAATATACTTGAAATGAATAACAACAAAATGATAAATAAAGAGAAAATTGGTGTTAAAATTTATTCAAGATTTAACAAATAATCGATATATAGTAAAGAAGAATGTTTATAAAATAAGTATTATGAATCAAGAAGAAATTTCGATATAAAAGTAAAGGTAGTATAATAAAATATTAAATGTAGAATATTTGATATATCTACAAAACTAAAAAATAAAGTAGTATTTGATACTAACATGATGTATATGTTCATATTATCTTCAATTTATAAAAGAGTGAAAATACCTTGAAAAGAAATTTAAGACATGTTTTATAAAAAGAAAGAATATTTTCTAAAGTTTTATATTATACCTTAGGGAACCATAAATAAGAACATAAAATATTCATCTATTCTAATAATAAAAATGTAGAGAAGAATTATAATATTTTTTAAAAATATAAAGATGATACGGAAGAAGTATTAAAGTTTCTGTTATCGAAATATTATAGTATAGAATCAAAATAAACATGGATAAAAATATAAGAGCTTTATTAATCCTAATATAAGGGTAATATTAATATTAAACTTAATAGATCATAACAAAATAGTAGATATAGATAGATATAGAACATTTAATTCTTAAATTAAAAGTAACAAATAATTTACTAATATAGACTTGAAAGATGATTTTTTAATATTATGCTTTTATAAAAAGATCATTTAGACATAAACATTAACTATATGAATGAAAAGGATTAACCATTTTTCAGAATTATATGGATAATATTTTAAGGGGATCAAAATTTATAAATCTTGAATTGTCTATATAGATGATATTATTATATATAGATAATCATGATGAACATGACATAAATTCAAAAAATAAATTAAAATTGTAGAAAAGAACAATCTAACACTAAACTAAAAAAACAATATTGAGATCAGGATATGTTCTATAATCAAAAAAGATAAGTCATTAAAATACAAGAAATTCAAAGTTACAACGAATAAGAAAACTACATAAATGATTAATTATTGAAGAAATTTATTACTAGATGTGTAGTCATTTCCAAGGAGTTATATCATATAATAAAATGAAAGATAGATTATAATTAGAATATCAAATATGAAGAAATATTTAAAGATATTTACGTAAACAAATAGAATTAAACTAGACATATTATAATGATCTGTTTATATTAGAAGCATTTTATCTCAAATCTGAAATGAAGAAAAAACTCCACTAGCATAATTGAGAAAGAATGTCTTGCAAAAGTTTAGGATACGAAATACTTTATGAAGTATTATATAACAAAGAATTATAAAATACAGGGATCATAAAAGAAGAAGTTCTTAATTAAGGAGAAACATTTCTATAATTTACTAGACCTCCAAAGAAAACATTATCAACAATATATGTATTTGAAAACTTATCATAATCTTTATATCATGAACTTAGTAATTTCATAATTTTAAGAAAAATTGACTTAACTTCATTATTATAAAATAGATATCATCTCAGCATAAATTCATCATCTATAAATGTTTCATCAAATTTAGACTTCATTATCAATATATCATAAATGTTATCAAAGATAAGTTGAATTATTTCTTTATTGATCAGTCATCAGTTGTTTTTCTTTATAATATAAATTAAGATGTTTGATATTAGAGCTTTGTATTATGTATATAAAATATCAGTAAACATAGGGGTAATTTTATTTTCTATTTGTTCGTTATTTCACAAAACCCTCAAAATTATCCAAAAAATAATACCATAAAAAATATTTAACGTTTAATATAATTGCTACTTTCAAACCACACAGAAATTCTTTTTTACTTAATTAGACGAGCATTAAAATATCCATTGTAATCTCATAATCTCGCTTTCATAATCAACATATTATTTCTTTCTATTGATTTCTACTTTATTCAATATTTGAATATCTCTGAGTATATAGAACCATCAAAAAAGTGAAATTAATTAGATTATTCAATTTTAAGAATATCATTAGTCAGCATTATTATTTTCACTTGAAAAGTATTATATTTCTCTATCAAACAATGATCTACTTTTTCTTTTTTACATAATTTAATAAGTTTTCATCATAAAAAGTATATAAAATCCTTATGTAATTCCAAGATTTATCAATTATAACTAGAGCTGAAGAAGTAATCATCAATAACAAGTCTGAAAAAATTCCATGGGTGTTATATTATGAAACAAATTCTAAACTCTGAAGACATCTTCATGTAGTCAATCTACAATGAAAAGAAGAGACCTGTAATTTGAGAAAATACTCAAAATCTACTAGGTGATTAACCAAAAAGGAATAATTATATTGAAGACATTAACATAAATTTATTCATTTTTATTCGAAAAAAATAATATATCATAGGAAAACTTTGTTTATTGAAATTTCTATTTATGACATACGCTTCATATAACCAATTAAAAGTCTCACAATCAAAAATTTTCTTCTCTCAATCTAATCCTCTATTTAAGAATAAGCTTCTACCATCTGTTGAAATTAAATAGGTAATATAAAAATTAGTTGAATCTTAAATACTAGTAAATAGCATACTAAAAGACTTTACCCAAAAATAGAGACATTTACACTATCAATGATACATCTTGTCATTATGACAGAACCAAACTCATAATGTCACAAAGGGTTCTAAAAACACTAGTATAGATTTCATTTGCTGAAATAAATGATGAATCAGCAAGTATTGCTCTATATTAGAAATTTAAGAAATCATTGAAATTTGTAGTTTGCATATACCAACCACTTTATTATATAAATTGTATTGAAGTATTTCCAAGAGATTATTATATTGGTACCTATAAAAATAATCATCTATACAAAGACTTGTTTCTTTCTATCAGTTTATCATATAGAATTACATAATATAAGACTAAATTTGTCAAGTGTTTTGCGAAATCATCGATTTTCATATGTAGAATATTTTAATTCATAATAGTTTATTTTTTATAAGGTATGTAAATTTTATATCACTGTTGGTGCATTACAACAAATGTTATAAAAATTAGTTTAAAATTTAATAAATATATTAATTATTATAATTGAACTTGAAAAATAAATTTTGATCAATTTTAGACATTAATTTTTTTGTTTGTTACAAAATGAATTAACAATTTTAATTATTTTTTCAGTAGATAAATTGTATTCATTTAGATATAGAATCACGTTATCAACCCTATCAGATTTAAAGCTTCCTTTATCCTAAATTTCTTCTTATTAGTACTAAAATCATTATAATTTGCTCTTAGAATGCTTATATGTGTTGATCTCTATTAAAGCAAATTGAAGACTTTTATCTGTATAATTTCTCAGTCTAATCATCTATATTTAGTTTTTTCTATATCCTCGTTCAAAGTTTGTTATTAATTTATCTCAAGTGAACACATACAATATAATTCTTAACTTATTTTTATACATTGATGTAGTGTGGTTAACTAGTATATTGTATTTATGTTTCGACATTTTTAAATAATCGAAACTGGAATTAAAATATGAAATAATTGTTTAAGTATAATTGAATTAATGAAATTTAATCTCAAAATATATGTAATATTTTAAGTAATTTAATAGATTAGAATATTAAATTTAATTAAAAAGTAGAGGTTTAATTTAAGTATAAAATTTATTAAGTTAATATTTTTAATTTTACAAACACAAGTAAAATTAAATGTATTTTTGTCTAACAACATATATTTAATCATATTAAGAAAAAAACGAGATAGATATAATTAAAATCTAATTTAGACTACTTAAATAAAATTTATAGAAATTGAATTTAATATTCGTTTAGAGACAATATATATAATTGTATGATAAACTAAAATTTATTTTATTTTGAGGTAAATAATATTTTTTAACCCCTTTAAGTATCATTTATCTTTTTTAGACTATATTTATTTTAGAGTTTAAAAAACGGAAAAAATAAAGTTAACATATAATTGTATTAAGTTATGTAATATCATTGATTTTTAAATTTAAATAATGGAATTAATATATTTTGCAGCTTATAAAAATGAGAATTTTATTTTGAATATTCCAAAGAATCTATAATATAAGACCTTAAAGATTAATTGTCTTCTATTTTGTAAAAATTATGATGATGCTATGCTCTGGTTAAAGAAAACCTTTTTATAATTATTTTCTATATGAAATCTTTGCAATGGAATTGATAAGATACTCATTAAAGAATAAATTTATACTTTGTCAGTTTAAAATCCAGATACATTTTACAAAAATTATTGGATAAGTAGTTAATATGATGGATCAATATATTGATTGAGAAATATAGCAAATTTATAAGTTTTATATAAATTTTACAAAAGTATTTTATTGACATGTGTAAATATTAATAATACTAAAAAAAGAAATGTTGAAGAGTTAATTTAATTAATAATTCAACTTTCTACTCGATCACAGTTTTGATCAGTTCAACACTTATAGATATATTCTAAATAAACTTTTAATAGGGTTAATATTAAATCTTTGGAAATAAAAAGTTATTTTTCACGTATACTCTTAAATATTTACTAAATATTATTTATTACTAATGAATTATAAAATAAAAATAATTAAAAAATAGATCTACATTAAAAGAAAATTTTGATTAGACTATCTAATAGAAAATTGTTTTTTTTCATACTAAGATATTTGTTTATGTAACCTAAAAAAAATATTAACATGCATCAAAAGTGATGATTCTCAATATAATAATTTGATAGATTCAAATAACGAAGGATATTTAAAAGACAAAATATTAATGATAGAAGTCTATAAAATATAAAATTTTTATTATTTATAATATCTATTTCATTAGAATAAAAGTCTAAAAGAAATCATCCATAAAAGAAACACTGAATTACATAAAATAACTAGATTTAAACAATATAGTAATGCATTTTTACTTTCATTTACATAAACAAAACCTGTAACATACAATCAATGAGATTATTAAAGAAGATTATATTAGAGTTATTTATTGATCTGTTATTCTTGTCGTAGACTAATAGTTGTGTTCGTTTTATTTTGATTCGTTATTCTTTGAGTAAATATTTCTCCATACAAGCAAAGAAGAAAAGTATGTTATTATGTCAAAGAAGATTAGATTTCTATATTTTCTTAATTTCAAAGAAGTTAATTATATAATTAGTTTAAAATTTAGTAGATTATAGATATTTATAAATTATTAATTCTATATATGTTAATATTAAAAGTTTATTATTATTTACAATAAGTAAAAGAAATAGAATCAAATAATCTATATTATGAATATATTCAATTGTTAGAACTTAATATTTCATCAGAGTAATAAGATTTATTAGCTATATTAAATTATGATATTACTGAATTTATTTGTATTTTTAACTTTGTTTATTAAGTTAGACTCTTAACTATGAGAAAGTATATAACAACAAAAGAAAGATAAAAATAAAGGAATTATTCCAATACTTTCAAATCACAAGCATTTACCTGATACAAGAAGATGAGATATAGAAGATTGACATTAATTATCATGGGATTCTTCTATGCTTAAAAATACCCTATAATTTGAAATGTACTTGGATCACTCTTCGCCACTGGATGCATTCAAAGCAGTACGATAATGAATAAATTTCTAAATATTTCAACCATATATAATAATAGATAGTTGATAATAATAAATTAAATATATTTTGTATTATTTGAAAAATTAAAAATAATCAATAAATGATGAATATTAGATTAATATGATAATATCTATAGAACTACAAAATCATAAATTAAAGTATTTTATTATCTTCTAGTATCTTTATTACACCTTGCATTATCATGTTTGACATAAATTTAATTGGTATATTGTTGTAGAAATTAATATTAATTACTATATCATATAGGTTACGATAATTATTTGTTTGATTTTCATCTATCAAATTTAAAATTAATCCATAAATTTCGATATTTTCTCTTAATAAATCTTTTGATTTTGTTAGATAGTAATCTGAAAACAATTTTAAAATTTTATTATTTTTATATCTTAAAATACATTTTAGATTTATATTCAACTGAGGATTACAACATATAATTAAATATGATAATCTGTCAAATAAAAAATAAATATTAGTATTAATTAAATAAACTTTACCCTCTCTATAATACATTATTATATGAAGTAAAAGTCTAATTAAACAATAAATATTATTCTTTATAAGAATATCGAAAAAACATTTGTAAAGTATAATTTTGTCTAAAGAGTCTTCAATATTATTTATACTTTCTATTATACATGAAATTAATTTTTCTTTAGATATTTTCTTATCATTCATTTCTTGATAAACATCTTTTGTTATTTTATCTAAAAATGAGACGTTATATTTACTAAATGAACAATAAGATAAGTTGAATTTTTCCATGGTTGTGACTTTTATAATGATTCGGTATAATTCATTTTTACCATCAAAGTTGCAGAAATGTGATAGATTAAATTTACTAAAATCAAATTCTTTCATAAAGTTCATATATTTAAATATTAAATCAATACTATCATAAATATCATCAGTATTATCAAATCTATCAATATGAAAGATTTTTGGTAAAAACTTATAGTTCTTCATTGAATTTAATAATATATCTTTATAAACTACATAAGAATTATTCTTAGTGTTTATTAAATTCAATAAATATTTTAACTGTAATTTGATTTGTTCTATATCATTATGAAACATACATATAATCTTATTGAACTTAATAAACTCATCTATTGGAATAATATTTGTGTTATTAAAATTTGAAAGATTAACTGTTTTGTTCTCATAAGATTGATTTGGTAAAGTAACAGAATTGTTATCTGGTTTTAAATCAAGATTGTCAATATATGTATTTAAAGAAATATAATCATCAATAACATTGTAACTTTCTAATATCTCATAGCGTATAACTGAATTATTTTCATAATTATTCATCTTATCAGTAATAAAATCAGATTCATCTAGAGATCCTAAATCAATGGGTATATAATCTTTACTCGGAAGAATCTCTTTTGTCACATACATCTCATCAGTAAAATTTCTAGTACTAAATATAATCAAAAAATGTAGAGTTATCAAATACATTATGGATATAAAATATACAAATTTATGTAATTCTTTTAATTAATCACTTAATAAAAATATATTAATTTCTTTCAATATTCAAATTCTGAAAGCAATAAATTTATTACAATAAAACATTGAAATAATACTTTTTTAATAAGTGTAATTTTATTAATATAAATAGAATAAATTAATTCAATTTTCATTTATTTAAATGATATGCTTTTCTAATATATAATATTATAAAATTAATTTTCAAATACAATAATAATAAATTAAAACTTTAATTATCTTTTATTAATCTATATAAAATATATGAGAATGATTTCAACTAAATAATTTTTATTGATAAATACACTAAAATACAAAATAATATTCTTTATATAAATTATGATGGTATAATAACAAATTTACAATATGTATAGATGTAGATAAATTAGAAAACATAAACACAGAATATGATGTCAAAAATCAGAAAATAGCTCAATTAAAGATAGAATTTCATATGAGTAAAAGAAAATATAAAATAATATTTTTGTAACTAGTAGCTTGTTTTATGAACATAGAAGATGATTAATTTATCATTTAAATAAAAAATAATTTAAATATTATTTATGTAAATAATACTTTCATGTTACATAAATCAGTAAAATTGTTAGAACTATTTATTTTTATAAACAAAAATTCTTTCATTTCATATTGATATTTTTGTAAATTTACAAAGTCTTTTATTTCTTATCAACTTTTTAGATTCATTAGTATAAAATATATAAATCAATATTTAATAAGTTTCTGCATATTTGTGTTAATGCTTTTATTTATTAATCTAAGTTATGTTTTTTAGTTTATTTCTATTATTAAAAAAGAATTACAAATTAATTTATGATCAATCTAATTATTATTATAATAATAATATTAAATTTGAAACTCTTTCGAAACATAATTTATTTAATCATCTGTAATATTTTCATTTAGATGAATTCTAAAATAAGATTATATTATCTTCAATGTAAAGAATTCTATTATTTGTCTTAAAATATAAATTTCATAAAAACCAATGTAAGAAGATGAAACCCTATTGAAAATAAGAAATCAGAAGTTGTGAACTGAAGCATATTTAATATATATGATATAATCCAATTAAACAAATAAAAAATAAAGATATGAACAATAACAATATTTTCTTAATATAAAGACACCATTATATTTAAACATGGTTAATATTAAGATATAAATGATTTTGAATATATAATATAGTATGAAACAAAATAAATAGGATTATACTAAAAAAAATACCTTCTAGTCTAATCAAAAGTTCAATTAACAAATCTAATATTTTATCAAATCATCTATCTACTTTATCATGAGATGTTTATTAATCATAATTTTAATATCATCTAATAATGGTATAGAGTAGAGACACATAGGATAATATCAGGTGAAGTATCACATCTCTTAAATTTCTAGCATATTTATAAATAATGTTAAAGTTTGTCACTTACATATTTAATAGTGAATAACTTAAGTAGAGAAAATAATTGAAAATTAAAACTCTTCTTCATATTCTTAGTTGAATATCCAATATGACAAAAGAATATCTCGGAAAAGTCTGTAAATTATCTTGATATTTAGATGTGAAGAATGATACTATTGTAGTATTTGTGTAAAAAATATAGTTATAAATTATATGAGAAATGATATATTTTCAACAAGAATATTTCACTTTATCTATTTATCTTATAAGCATAAAAAAGTATCTTTCAAATTATCAGTTATTTTATATTCTTTGTATGAGTCTCTAATCTATGATTATAACAATTATAAAGAGACAGTAAATGAAGGGTCATTTTTATAAAAAAATTATTAGAAAATATTTTTACTCTACTACTTAGACATAATCTTGTTAATAAATGTTGTATTATCAAATAATTACACAAACATTTATTATTTAATAATTATATTAATTTATTTAAGTATTAAAATACTGACTAAAGAATTGACTAAGTTATTTGAAATTAACAACTCATTAATCAAATATTCATACTAATAAATTTATCATATAGATATTTAATATAAAATAATATTAAGTAAATTAATGATAAAAATAATTAAATAATTTATATTTAATAGATCAATTTAAGAAGATTAAAATGATATAAATTTAATATAATTATTTTACTCATACAAGAAGAAAGAAGATAAATTAAAATAAGAAAACTTAAATATTAAATATATATTGTTTATTGTAGAAATGTTTCACTTATTATTTTTAAAAGATTATTTCTCTTCTTTAATTCTGTTATTATAATGATAAGCTTTGAATAGTCATAATTATATTCTAAATCATCTTTCTTTGATACTAACAATATTAAAGTTAAATGATTAATGTATTTTTTAGGTTTTATTTTTGTTATATTTTCTTGGTTTTATATACCCATCATTTTCAACAATAACTTTTGTTCCTTTTACAATATTAGTATCTTTATTCTTTTCTATGTCAACTTAAACTATATCTATAGCTTTTGCAATGTCATTTTCACCACTATTCTTTGTATCTTTTACGTCAATTTTAACATTATCTTTAGCATTATTTGATCCTTCTACTACATTTAATTTTTTACCCATACTATTTCTATAAAATTTGTAATTCTCCTAAGTACTATATGTTATATAATTTAGATAACAAGTACTAATTAATAGTGAATGTAGCACTACTAGATAGTTGAGTATTAAAACTACATATTTAATGTAATAACATCTCCATTAGTAGAATATTGATCAGCTAGTAATAATGTTTCATTTTCTTCAACTGTGAGTTTAAGAACATATGATGATGTCATTTTAATTGTTCATACAAGAGAATTATTTTATACTTATTATGAACAAACAAACTGTTTTAGAACAAAATTGATAATTATTCAAAAAAAATCATGTAAATTTAAATGATACAGTTATGATTTGTTTAAGATTAAAATATATTCAATGTTTTAAGTTATTATATCAATAAATAGAATTAGATAGTTAATAAATAATTCAAAAGTTTTTAATTAAATAATTATATAAGTTGATATTTTTCTCAAATACTTCTATTTATATAATTGATCTATTTTCTGTAATTTATATTTATCTTGACTATTTGTTTATATTGTAAAAATATTGTTAACCCTCTGTTATATGTGATATTAATATAAAATTATATTTTATTGAGGTATGATATTATAAAAGAATAATACTCTGGATTTCTAGCAGCATCAAAATGAGTACTTTCTTTCAAATATTGTATAGAACTATTATGTGTCATATTAGCCAACTGTAGACCTTCTGAATTTTTTATAAGAGTATCTTTATCACTTAAGAGAAATAAGACATTTTCTAAATATTTAATATCTGTATTCTTCCATGTATCTACTACTAGATATGAAAAATATAGAAGAATAAAATTTATACTTAATAACTGATTTATAATCAATAAAAGGATTCTCTAAAATAACTTTTTTACATTTCATCAGTCTACTAAATTGGATAGCTAAACAACAACCAAGTGATTGGCCAAAAACTATTAATTTTTTTACCCCTTTTCTTTACAAAATCAGAAAATAAATTGACTTCATTTCGTATTCCTTTTTCTGATGATACACCTCTAGAATTAAATACACCCCTCATATTGAATGATAAAACATTATGATTAGTTTTATCAGCCATATCTTGCAATAACTTTTTATAAATAACACCTGAAATGATTGAACCATGGAAGAATATGATATCTGTAGAACTATTTTTATCAAATAAATAGATATCAATATTGTTATAAATAGTATGTACTTCCATGACTACAGGTCTCTTCATTGTAAAGAGTATTTTACGTTGTATAACAAATAATGTAAAGTTTGAAATAAATAATAAATTTATAACAAATATAAAAAATCTATTTATCTTTTTCATATGGGTAATATAGTTATAATGTTTAACATTAAACTTTTTAAAATTTAATTTACTATTTTAAAAATATCTTTTTTAGATGACAAATCTGGACATGGTATATAGATTAGTTTATAATGGATAATTATTTAAATTTACTATAAATTGAGGATTTAATATAATGATGTAATTTCTCAAAAATTTATATCTTACATTAAGTTTTTCTTCTTATATCAACTTATATATAGTATTACTTTATCTAACATATTGTTCAGTTAAATATAAAAATGATATATATAATCTAATTTATTCTAGTATAATTCACATTATTTTTAATAATATATAAAATGATTTATAATGAGTCTTTTCTTTAATATATAAGACAATAAAATAATTATTTTTAAAATCTAGTAATTCATTAATTTTTTAAAAATAAAAATCTGATGTTATTACAATACATTCTTTGAAATATGAAAAAATTAATGTTTAATTAAGCTGTATAATTTTGATTATAAATTGAAATATATTTTATATAATATAGAGTAGAAATGAAAGTTAACTTTTTTTGAAGAAATTTATTTTTTAAATAATATATCGATAATTAATTAGATATAAAAGAATATAATTTATTTTGGAAATAGATTGATACAAGAAATCTTATATCTTATGTTTAATTTATAGAAATAAGCTACTGAATTAGATAAAGAGATTTGTAATAATGAAACATATAAAAAATTGAATTACTGGTTTATTCATCATTGAGATTAATAGAATTTCATATAAAACTTATAAAAATGTTTCGTTATTAAATCATATTTATACTGTACTATTTTCGATTTTCAAAATAGATCATTAGCATTTTAATATCAGCTCATAAATAAAAATCAATATTTTTAGATTCAATATATCTGTTTCAAATTAAAAATATTAATTTTTTTCACTACCTCGTCGTGATCATTTAAAACTAACTAGTATCAATAGATTATTAACATGTACAGATTTAGTATATAATTGAGACTGAAATGAATACATAATTAAAAATATAACTATATTATTGAAAGCATATCGTTGAAATATGAATGCAGAATATATTTATCAGAATTACTCAAAACCAGACGTGAAATAATCTAAAAAAATATAAAGAATAAGATACTGGTATACACTTAAAATAGAAAATATATTTATAAGTCTAAAATTATATTTATTCAACTTGTGACCATAACTGTCTTTGTATAATAATGAAGATTAAATTTCATACAAAAATAAATAAATGTCATAGGGATATATTTTTATTATAATTTATTAATGAATCATTTGATAGTATATCATATATTCATTGTTCTTACATAAGATTAATATTAGTTATAATATTTAAAAAATATTAAATGATTTTTATTTTAAAATCATAAATATATATCTAATTTGTACGTATCTTTTATATTATTATGTAATTAATTTATTTAATATTTTAATATAAAAGATCATAATTAAAAAGATGAATTTTGATAATATTGTTTCATTAAACTTCTCTTTATCATAAGAGATATATCGATCTGAAATTTAGATAATAATTAATAAATTTGTAAATAACAACAAATTAAAAATAAACAAATTGATATTTATTCTATAAATAATTTCATTGATGCTTACCCTTAATGCAGCTATATGATATTCTAAATTGCAACAAAAATGCCACTCAAGATGAAATCAAAAAGGCATACTGCAATATCATTAAGTTAAGGAACAGTAATTGTAATGCATATATTATTAATAGTGCATACAAATTACTTCGTAATAATGAAAGTAGATCTTTTTATGATTTATATGGGGATATATCAATATCATTATTGACTTCGATAAGGTATCATTTTGGCTTTATCTCTTTATGTAATCATATAAATATTCTTAGTTTTATTACTATAGTTGCTCTTAATTTAATAGGATTTTTATTATTGCATGTGATACCTTATAAATTTCTGATTGTAGTTCTTAATACATCAACAGTGATATTCATCTTATCTTTAATTCCTAAAAGTCTTATCTTAATTAGGAAAATTGGAGATACTGATGAATTGAGAAGATGCATGAATATTGTATCATTTATAGCTCTGAATTATTCTATTATTAGTTATATGATAATTTACTGTATAGAATTAGACAATATGTATTTGTTATGTATATTAAACGTATTATTCGTTTTTTATATATTTATGACTTTACTTAATAGAAGTATAAGTCAAAAAGAAAAATTCAATCCAAAGATCAACTTGCTATTTATATTATTAGTTGGAGTTGTACAGATATTTATGTTATGGAATATATACATGTTAATAATAGTATCATTATTTATTTTAGGATTTATTGTTGGAATTTTGAGTAGATTATCTTTGAAGGAGATATTTGTATTCTCTAGTTATATCTGTTATTTATATATCCTGTCTTTATCTTTAAATATATGTAGAACTAATTGGATAATGTTTATAATGATATTTAGTATGATGGCTATAATAACTTATAATTTAATTGTGATTGTATATATATATATTTGTAGAGACCTTCCAAAATATTATTATTAAATAATTAGACTTAATATTTTTACTAATAAACACATCACTAAATATTAAAAAAGTAAGAAGGATAATAATTATTTTAAATCATGATATCATTGAAAGTTAGAGAAATATATTGAATGAATATAATATTCTAGAAGTATAGAAATTATTCAATGATATAAAAAATACAAAAAGTATTTTCTTAATACACACTCAAAGGTATCATCTAAAAACTTACCTTTATTGATTTCTTCTTAAGTCTTTATTATTATATCTCTTTGATATTATATTTGTGATATGAAAATCTATTAGTAATATCTTCACTATGATTCATCTCAATAAATTTTAGTAATTTTATTATATCATTGATGTATTTCATTTATTTATCAACACTTCTATTAGCCAAAATACGTCAGTAGATGATCATTCATTATATAATTATTTAACATTAAAAGTTTGTTGTTCAAAGATATAAGGATAATTTTTTATATTTAGTATGAGTATATTTATTTAAGCTAGAAAATTAAAGATTGACTGATTCATAATGTCATTGATTTATAAATTGAAATTATTTTCTTACATGTTTAGATATTTATTCTCGACCAATACTTCTTTACTGTGGAAGATACAGACATATGTGAATTAATCTTTTAACGAAATAGTATCCATATATATAAAAAGTTTAAAATTTGACATTTATATATTGTTAACCATAATAATAAAATTACATACTTGTTCTGAGAACAAAAAAGTTTAATCTAGAATATTAAAATCAATATGTTTAATCTGACTTAAATCTCCACAATAAACATTAAGAAAGTATAATTTAAATAATATTTAGTATGTCAATATAATATTATAAAATTTTCTATATAGTGATGGGCTAAATCTATTTCTTATAATATTATATGGATCATCTTTTCAAAAGAATAAAATTATAAAAATTAGATTTTTAGTAAGAGTTTACAATATATGATTACTTATATATAAATTAATTTAAAAAAATAATTAAACTTATTTATATTTTATAGATTTCTCAATTGATACATCTTCACTTGTTGTATCTAATATGGTGAGTGTTCTACTAATGTATATATTAAGGTTTTCTGGAGTATTTAAATTACTTCTGAATTCTACTATAATTTGATTGTATAAAGTAACACATTTATTATGCTATGTATAATCTTCATTGTATATTTAGAATGATTAGTTAACAATTCATACTTGTTTTCTTTGCTACTTCGACTTTTCTTAGATTGTTAAATCCAGATATTCATCACTATATATAGATAATATCAAAATATATGTTAGTATATTTATTATGTGTATGAATCTAAATAATATTAATAATATGCTCCATAGAATTATTATCAAATATATTCATACATATAGAACATAAAAATTAGACATTAAATAAAAAATGAAAATTTATAAACTTATTATGGTGCACAAAATAATATATAAAAAATATTTACCTATATAACGACTTTTAATTAATGATCTTCATCTATAAAAATCAGATATTTTATTATTGAAATTAATTATCATTTTAAAATAATAAAATTATCTTCAGTCATACTTAATGAGGAATAAAATTTAAGATAATCTATCACATGTAAAAAGAAAATAAATTAAAAATATTAATAAATATCAATTACAATAATTATACTTCATTTAGCTTCTAATATCGATCTTTTATGATATACCATTACAATATTTATATATTATAAATTTTTTATATTTTCGTTTTATATTATCCTATAATTGAATATATAATACTTCAGTTAATCTTTATTTTACATAAAAGGGATCAATAAATTAATGATTGAAAATAAATATTATTCATATGTATATATAAAATATAATACAAGAATTCAGAATTAATTATATTTTTAAAAACTAGTGATATATATCTTCTTAAGATGATACATTAATTAAATTATAATTTACATATTTCATAAGTATAAGTACTAATCAATTTATGTTATATTAGAACTTATATAATCTTTTTAATTAACTAAAGTTTATGATTGTATCTATTATATAAAAAAAGTAAATATAATTTTTGTCAATAGGAGTAAATAAATTATAAATCTAATAATAATAAGTATATTTATTGTCAGATGAATACATTTTGAAATGTCAAATGAGTTAATAAAGAAAACTAGTCTAATATAATAACTTTTAATTTTTAGAGTTCTATCATGTGTTTCTAAATCTTGTCAGTAATCAATGTCATGTCTATGATATATTAAAATGAGTTGAAAAGAGGATGAACCAAAATATAATTAAATATCCCGATATATAAGTAATTATTTACTACTCCAATCAGAATATATTAAATTTAAAAAACACATATAGCAAATTATATATTGATTAAAATACTTTTATATGATGCTAATATACTAGGGTAAAAATATTCAAGAATCGTAAAGTTTTTATATATATATATAATAAATAAAATTGAATTTCAAACATTCATTAAATATTCTTATTATATCGAGGGTAAGAAAATAAATGCTATAATTCTATAAAAGATATATAAATTAATATTATAGACTATAAAATTATTTTAAACATGATTTGAACTTATTAAATAATATTATCCTAATGACATGTGAATTAATTAAATTTAAATGTCAAATTAGAATAGAATGATAATAAGATATAGATATGTATTTATTATAAATATCTTCTTATATTATTCAGATATAAAGTCTAATTATATACAAAAAAACAATTGTATTAATAAGTCAATGTAATGATAATTACCATTACACTAGAACCTCAGAGATTTTCAAATATAACAAAATATTTAGATTATTGAATATTATTCTATGTATTTAATATATAATTTTTCCCTTCATTGATAAAATTATTATATTGAATATGATTTGTTTCCATTTATTAAGAATAAATAAAATTGTTTATTAAAAGGATATACTATAAATTTTAGTATCTTTTCATAATTTTTATTTTTTCATTACAGATTTACAGCCTCTTTATAAATAATATCATGATTATAGACATAAATAATAAGAAAATTATTTAAATATTTATTATGAAGCAGAAAAAACTCTGAGTTTTGATGATACTTAGAATACAATATAAAACAAATATTTTTTATTTATACTAATTTCTTCACTTTTTTGTCTCCTCACTGGGGTATATATATATAGAAAATTAATAATTGAAGAGAATAAAAAATGATGTATTATATAGACAACTGTATTGATATATTTCTATAGACTTAAGAAACATTTAGAATGACATCTGTTCAAATTACATTGATAAGCTAATTAAAAATATTCTGTTATATTTTTATCTAACTAGTTTATTTTTGAATAATTCATGTGCAAGAGAATTAATATGGTCATATATGAGTTTAATTTTACGTCTAAATAGTAAATTTTATAAACACTTAACAAGAAATATATGACTTAATCAGTAATATCTAGAGTTATTCCATAAAATATAATAATTAAAATAAAATATTTTAGAATCCGTAATTTTATTAATTGCTATTTTTGTATAAAAAATTTATCTTATTATTGTTATTTATAAATGTAAATATTTAAAATTAAGAAGATTATAATTATAATATTGGCTAATTAATTGAGATAACTATTACTCTCTTTAGTCGATGATGTGATAATAGATCAGGATGAGATAATTGTATTTAAATATGTACTTATTGAAATATTATATGTATAAAATTAATTACATATATATGATATATATGAGAAGACTATTTATATAAAAATAATATTAAAACTTAATACTGCTATGAAAGAGAAATTATAATTCAAGTTTTCATAATTATCAGAAACTTTGTTTATATTAGTTTATAAATTAAATATTACAAGGTTATTAATATTCATAGAAATAAATATATATCTGAGAATTGGAATAAATTGATTCTTTCTTTATTAAAACATATTTAGAAAATTATGATATAACTATTAAATTGAAAAACTATCTAATATGAATTAGTCAATAAAACTTCTGTATAAGTATAAATTAAATTAATTTTATTATTATAACAAACCTCAACTAACATTATATAACTTATCAAGATGAATCCCAAAAGATAAACACTATAATAATAAATCTAAAAAAGTATAATTATTTTGAAATTCTTGATTAAAATAATTTTTTATAATATCTTATGCTTCGTTATTTATATTTAATTTACCAGATAAAATTAATTAATTAAAGTCTTTATATTCTTTTTCCTTATCATATTTACTTAATTTTTGATGAGATCTTTTCTATTCAAATGACCAATAAAAAATTAGTATATACTTGAATATTATATAAGTGAAATTATTATATTCATAAATAATAGGTTATTATTAGATATAATTTAGAACTTATTCTCATTAGTATATGATATTCAATATCAATTAGTCTAGAATTATGATTAATTATAGAAAAGCCTTTAGTATATAAGAAGGGATGAATAAAATTCTTGAAATGATCAGTATTTTATATATAAAATATATTCTTGGTCTTAACATGATCTAAATTATCATGAATTAATTTGATTGATGATAAACATAAAAGAGTGAAATATAGAAAATATGAAGAATGAATAAAATGTCAAATTACAGTATCTGTCAGTTGAACTTTTTCACAGACTAGATGAAGGTTTTTAAGTGTATCATTTATTTTATCTGGTTTTAAAATCTCACATCTGAATATTCTATTTTCAAGCAAGTTAAAATATAATGATATCATTATCTTTTATTTATATTATGATATTATTGACCCGAAAGATTGCATCATGTATATTAAATAAGCTTCAGTAATAAATCTTGGAATTATTATTGTCAATATAGTTTCATATTTTAACATATGAATAAATATAATCTTCAAAGAATAATTTAGAAGTATTATGAAAATATAATTTTGGATATTATTATAATTCTTATGTAAAAAAATTAAAATAATCTCATATATTCTATATTTTATTAGTAATTATGAAAAGATTCATATAATATATTAGGATATCAAATAAAAAAAAGTCGAAATGTAAAATTTTAAGAAAATAAAACAATAAGTCTATTTACAAATATAATATATATCTTTAATATTATAATAGACTTATTGAGAATAAAAAATCTTTTAGTTAAAATTAAAATTACTTAAGAAAATATTATAAATTACACATTTGTATTATTGACTTAGAAATATCTAATTGTAACTATCCTATATTAATAATACTTTGATCTTTACATATTTCATACTAAATAGAAGAGTGTATAAAAAAGTTTATTTAAATAGAAAATCAATTTCTTTTTTCATAATGAAATCACATAAATAAATTAAATATTATATTATTTAATATATTACTCAAATATAATAAATTTTATTAATTAGAATCACATAAATAAATTAAATATTATATTATTTAATATATTACTCAAATATAAAATTTAATTTACTATATAAAGAAATAAATTTTATATTATTAAATTTATTACATTAGACATTAAATTTTGTTTATTTTTAATTCATTACCTAAAGATTTTAAATTTTTTACCTTATGAATTTTATTTTTTTTGCAAGTGTTTTATCAATTAAAGATAATTGGATGGAATTTGATATATTTGGAAAATTTTTAGATAACACTGATGATATTATCTTAGATACTTTTGGCTTTTATAGGTTTGATTTATTTGATGGAGTTAGTTTAGTAGAAGAAATCGAACTGAATACCCAAGAATTATTTGAAGATAATATGTTATATCTATCAGAAAGATTTAAATATTCTGGTATACAGAGAGAATATTATATTAAATCTAATGGATGTATTATGTTTTCTGCATTATTTTTTAATAGCAAATTGTTTGATCCAAGTAGAAAACATCTGATTGAGTTAGCTAGCAAACTAAACATTATTATTCGATCTACTGATAATAAAAAAAAAGAGATTTTGGATAAATGTAAACCTTTTGATACTTATGGAGATATCTGTGGAAATTTCAATTTTACTAATGAAAAATCTATCTTACACGTTCTATTAAAATCATATAGGTATGATGGCACAGATAGAAAAGAATATATGTCTGTTTTTAAGAAAGCTTTAATATATTTGCTTGAAAAAATACGTAAAGATAAATATTCCAGAAGTAGTTTTGAAGATTTTAATAACATGAATATTGAAAATTTTTATGATGTTAACTATGAAATATCTAATAATTTTAAAATTATAAATGATGAGATTTCATAATTTTGTCTATTTACAATTTTAGAAGATAAATTTAAGAAAATATTATATGTTAACTAATAAATTTTATTAACTATTATTCATTTATTTTACTTTATTAAATATACTTATAAAATTTATATTGCATTAATTTTTACTTTATTAATTTCCATAAGAATAAATAGACTATCATTAATTCAATAATCTTTTAAATATTACAGTAATAATAAGAATATCAACAAAGGTATATTTTTACACATATTAAGTTTATAAATTTAATCTTACTAGAAATTTATATATTATAATTATTTTTTAGAAACAATTACTTTGTATTAATAATATTATATAAGATAACTGAAAGTAGCTTCTTAATTTGATGTCTATATATAATTTTTAAAATGACTTTACTGAGAATTCAAAGAGAAATATACAATAAAAAGAAGAACCAATGCAAAAAGGATAAAAGTTTATTTATACATAATATTGAGATTTATATATCATAGAAAAAAATAAATACAAGGAATAAAAATGTAACTAATATATTGTATCTTTTTTTTTTAAAATCGTTACTCCTTATAGAAAGATTGTATCTTGAAAGACTATAAAATAGTCATAAAATATCTTTTATCGGATTCAATTCATAAGACCATAAAATTTACAAGCTATAAGTATTGAAATAGTAAGTATATAAAATGATTATGAATATAAAGACTAAGTATAAATAATGGATTTTATGAAATTGAAGAAATGAAACACATCAATAAATTATATAACTTGATAAATATGATAAAACATTTAAAAGTCGAAGATGGTGACCTTTTATATAGACATTTATTTTTATATAAATAATATTATTGATAAATACGACAGAATCTTGTAGGGATGAAAAATAAAGATTTATAAAAATAATTTGGACATAATAATTCACATGATATTAATTTTTTTATTCGATACAAAAAATTTAGAACGTATCATTAGAGTAGTAGGTCTAATAAAAATATTATTCTTTATATTATCTTGTAATCCTAAAATTAGTAAAATAATAAATAATAAAGCTGAGATTATTGACAGAAATATCATAGAATAAAATATATACTGCTGATAGACTATTGTTCATAATTTCAGAATCAATAAACTTGTAGAAATTTTCAATATGATTTGAATTTCTTTTTATACTTTCTTCATATTAAATTCTATACACTAAGGTTAGTTCATACATAAATCTCTTAAATCATAAACTTTAAATGATAAATTGACGAAATCTTCATAAATAGCAAAAAGTTTTATTAAAACATTATTAATAATTTGTTATTCATATCAGTATGTATTAATTTATATCTTGAAGTTTTTAAAAATCAAAGAAAAATTAAAATATTCGTTATCGAACCATAAAAAATCAAGATCATATATACCACATTGATAATCGATTTTATATTTCCTATACATTCAATTTCATCGTGATTTAGTATAATTTATGAAAGTCATTAAAACATTTATGAGATAATAATAACTCATATTTTGTTATCAGATAATTTTAATATATTATAAAATATGTAATGATTGTATCTTTTTTAATATCACTTTGTCGTAAACATAGAATTATTAATCAGTGTTAGACTTTTATAAGTTAAGTGTATTTAGTAAAAAAATAAATACTAATATTGAACATCATAACAACAGAATTTTTGTATAGATTTAATGTATGTGAATTATTAATATCATAGAAAAATCAATGATATATTATTGCTTTATGTTTTTAAATCTATTTTGATGTTAAAAATGAGAAAATATATATTTTCGTATCTATTGCAAAAAAATTATTTATTTCTCATCAGTGAAATATTTTCGATGTATTGATATACCCCTAAACAATATAAAAAATAAACTATTTATATCATTTATAGATAAAAATAATAAGAAGTATTAAGTACTACATTTTACATTTATTTTACTAGCATTTGTTAATGTGATTGATTATTATTTAGATAATTCAATTTTTCATTATTAACATGATAATATCCATAGACTTATGACAATCATATAAAAATTACCATATTTGTTAAATTGTTTTTTTTTAAATATCTGTATTGTAAAACATTCTTATGAAATTATATTTTATTAAAACTTTTACATAGTGTTAATTGAGATGTTTGTCATATTATAAAAATTTTAATGATGATCTGTTCTAAACATTATTAATATATTATAATATTTATAAAATAATTAGAATTAATAAATATATGAATATCATTCTAGAGAAGAAATTAAGAGATATAAATACACACATGTTTTCTTTTAGAAAAATAAAATATATTGATTAGAAAGATGATTATAAATTTACAATGATCTTTAGACTGTTAATATTAAAGAGAAATGAAAATATATATTTTATAATGATACGTTTAATTTCTTACTTAAAAATCAATGTATCATATCTCGTCTATTTTTACAACTCACATGAATTATATTGTAAATAGTTAATAATTTATATTTATAAATTCTATATTCATTGATTGTATTAAAACAAGAGATTATATTAATCTTATAAAATAGCATTCTAATAATTATCATAATTTACTTTGATTATAAAAATACATTATTAATAACTAGGGGTCAAAATTATATCACAATGAGCATAAGAAGTAAATTAATAATAAATTTAATATATTGTAGATAATTGAGAAATATTTGTTATTTACACATGAAAATTTTATTGTTTGATTTAAAAATAAATTAAAAATTTAAATAAATTATTTAGCACTATAAAAAGACTAAATGTGTATGAAATATATTTAGAAACTAATAATGATTTTGAATTTAATTAAATACTAAAGATTTTAAATTAAGATATTTTTTACAATAATTACTTTTATAGATATGGATATAAATCAATTAATCAGATCTTTGATTCAATAAAAAAAATTAAATTATATGTTTATGTAAAAACACTGAGTTTAAATTAATAATTTAAATATATGTCTTTGCAAACATTATTATATATACTATCATACAAAAAAATATCAAGTTTAAAAAATTAATTAAAAGATAATTTAATTTAGATAAACACAAAATGAAATAATATATAATAAAATCTAAGAAAATTAAAATTATTTATTTGAATTATGATTATGTCAAATTTAATTTGTTTTATGTTAAATAATAAATTTTTTTAACCTTAATGAATATCATTTGTATTTTATTTACAACTATATTTACTGCTGATCTTAAAAAGACAAAAAATACAATTTTAAAATCTGATTCTATTTTATTAAAAGATATCACCGATTTTTATATTGAAGGAATGAATAAAGAAGGATTTAAAAATGCTCCTATATTATTAATTGATTATAAATATACACAATATACTAAAATTATTGAAGAATTATAAGTAGAATTTAAAAAAATCACCTTAAAAGATTTGCCAACAGGTTTTAATATAAAAGCTTAAGTAGAATCACATCCCTGTCCTCTATCACGTAAATGTAAAGATGCTATGTTCTACTATAAAACGACACCAAATAGTGTTTTAATAAAGGGTGGAGATAAAAATATAAACTCACTAACGAATAAATTTTGATATATATAATGTAATTTACACTTAAAGTAAAATTTGAATGAAATATTATTAATGTTGTACACCAAAATTTTACTTGATTTCTTTCTAATTTTAACGTTTAATTATTTTCAGAATACATAACTAAATGTTAAACTCTATTATAGTAAACATATAAAATAAATATAAAATATTATCAACCGAAAATACTTTATATAGAAATTTTAAAGAATGTATATTGACTAGTTCTAATTAAAAACTTTGACGTAGAAAAACTTCTTGACGATAAATTTACAAATTTCTTATAAATTGATATGATAAATATTACAAGATGTGAAGGTTTAAATGTTTCTTCTGTAGAATTAAATATGACAAGATCATAAAATCTTTTGAAAAATTAAGTTATATCTTACATAGAATACTGAACAAATAAAATATTGTATCAATTGATAAACCATTTAAATCGAAATATATATTCATTCCAGAATCTTATTAATACTTTATAAAAAATTTCTCTTGACTAGGAAGAAAAAGACATCGATAGCATTTAGATTGAAAATTAGTTAAATTAAAATACTAAACACAAAGATTACTTATATAATTATTTTTTCATTCATGAAGAATTTTGTTATGATTTGACGTATGGATATTTTAAATAATCACAAATATTAAATTAGCATTGACAGACAGATAATTTATTTAATATTGGTCTTATATTACTCTGTTGTGAATATTGAAATAATAAAATATGTAAGAATAAATAAATTATAAATAATAGATAAAAGTTAGTGATTATGATTATTATATAATTAGTTTCATTTATATAAATTTTATGTTATTTTCTAAAATAAATTTTTAATCATACCCTATGATATCATTTCTTGTACTACTTAACATACTAAATAAAGCATACTGAACAAACAGAACGTCAGAACAAGAATATGAAAATACATTGCATGCAAAATATAACTTATCTGAAAACATTTTAGATCCTTATATCACTATAAAGCATGTATCAGAACTTGATCAAAATATCTTGCTTGATCATTTTACAGTTATTTTGTGTTTTTTTATTTCGTTTATTTTTTTAATATTTGCTAGGATTATATTGTTTGTTTATGAAGGTCGTGATACTCCCAGAGTAATATGCTATATCTTTTACATACTATTAGTTCTTGTACTCCTACTACCTACTGTGGGTGTAATATTAGAATATTATTTTTATAATTTGAATCAGGAATTATGGATTTCTTTCAATAAATTATTTTAAAATTAATTACATGATTTTATATAAAAAAATTCATGTCTCAAATCAAATAAAAAAATTTGATAATTTGACAGATTTTAATAGTCTAAAAACACTGATAATTAGTTTTTCCTTGTGAAACGTAAATTATAACGTAAGAAAAAAAATATCACAAAAAACATATTACAGAACTCAAAAAATAGCATCATCTAAGTATTGGTACCTTAATCAAAGTCAACAGCAGAATATCAAACCCTATGCATTGAAGTATTACTTGCATTAGGACTGTGAAAAAGTGTGTAAATTATATACTTCAATATATTATTTTGATATTATATTAATTACTACATAGTACAAAATTGAAAATTTATGAAAAAAAATTCTTGAATTTAAATAAATATAAATACTTCAATATTGTTAAAATTAGACTGTATATTCTCTTGCTCTTTCAATCATATTTTTAGTGTGGTCTGATCAAGAAAAGACGAAATTGTATTTATTTCTAAGATATTTAAAAGTCATAAATAATTCCAGATGGATAATTTAATCACGTATATTAAATTGGTAAAAATAAAATAGAAAAAAGAAGTTATACATTTCGAGATGATGTTTAAAAGTTCACCAAATTAATCCAGATTTATATTATTATTAATTAAATAAAATATCTAATATTATATTAAATATATTTTTTATTTATTTCTTATATATATTTCTTCCTGACAGAATTATCATTTGACATCAATATATTTAATGTCATTTACTCATCTTCTTCTGTATAAAAAAAATTGAATAATAATCGAAATAAATATTTATTATGTCTAAATTTAAAAATTATATTTTGTAATTTTTTCTTAGAAATATCTATAATTGTTCTGAGAAGACACGTCATCTAAAAATATTTTATTTTCTAGATAATTAAATATTGTGAAATATTAGGTTAGGTAGGTAGGTAGGTAGGTAGGTAGGTAGGTAGGTAGGTAGGTAGGTAGGTAGGTAGGTAGGTAGGTAGGTAGGTAGGTAGGTTAGGTAGGTTAGGTTAGGTAGGTAGGTTAGGTAGGTAGGTAGGTAGGTAGGTAGGTAGGTAGGTAGGTAGGTAGGTTAGGTAGGTAGGTAGGTAGGTAGGTAGGTAGGTAGGTAGGTAGGTAGGTAGGTATGTTAGGTAGGTAGGTAGGTAGGTAGGTAGGTAGGTAGGTAGGTAGGTAGGTAGGTAGGTAGGTAGGTAGGTAGGTAGGTAGGTAGGTAGGTAGGTAGGTAGGTAGGTTAGGTAGGTAGGTAGGTAGGTAGGTAGGTAGGTAGGTAGGTAGGTAGGTAGGTAGGTAGGTAGGTAGGTTAGGTAGGTAGGTAGGTAGGTAGGTAGGTAGGTAGGTAGGTAGGTAGGTAGGTAGGTAGGTAGGTAGGTAGGTAGGTAGGTAGGTAGGTAGGTAGGTAGGTAGGTAGGTAGGTAGGTAGGTAGGTAGGTTAGGTAGGTAGGTAGGTAGGTAGGTAGGTAGGTAGGTAGGTAGGTAGGTAGGTAGGTAGGTAGGTAGGTAGGTAGGTAGGTAGGTAGGTAGGTAGGTAGGTAGGTAGGTAGGTAGGTAGGTAGGTAGGTAGGTAGGTAGGTAGGTAGGTAGGTAGGTTAGGTAGGTAGGTAGGTAGGTAGGTAGGTAGGTAGGTAGGTAGGTAGGTAGGTAGGTAGGTAGGTAGGTAGGTAGGTAGGTAGGTAGGTAGGTAGGTAGGTAGGTAGGTAGGTAGGTAGGTAGGTAGGTAGGTAGGTAGGTAGGTAGGTAGGTAGGTAGGTAGGTAGGTAGGTAGGTAGGTAGGTAGGTAGGTAGGTAGGTAGGTAGGTAGGTAGGTAGGTAGGTAGGTAGGTAGGTAGGTAGGTAGGTAGGTAGGTAGGTAGGTAGGTAGGTAGGTAGGTAGGTAGGTAGGTAGGTAGGTAGGTAGGTTAGGTAGGTAGGTAGGTAGGTAGGTAGGTAGGTAGGTAGGTAGGTAGGTAGGTAGGTAGGTAGGTAGGTAGGTAGGTAGGTAGGTAGGTAGGTAGGTAGGTAGGTAGGTAGGTAGGTAGGTACGTTAGGTAGGTAGGTAGGTAGGTAGGTAGGTAGGTAGGTAGGTAGGTAGGTAGGTAGGTAGGTAGGTAGGTAGGTAGGTAGGTAGGTAGGTAGGTAGGTAGGTAGGTAGGTAGGTAGGTAGGTAGGTAGGTAGGTAGGTAGGTAGGTAGGTAGGTAGGTAGGTAGGTAGGTAGGTAGGTAGGTAGGTAGGTAGGTAGGTAGGTAGGTAGGTAGGTAGGTAGGTAGGTAGGTAGGTAGGTAGGTAGGTAGGTAGGTAGGTAGGTAGGTAGGTAGGTAGGTAGGTAGGTAGGTAGGTAGGTAGGTAGGTAGGTAGGTAGGTAGGTAGGTTAGGTAGGTAGGTAGGTAGGTAGGTAGGTAGGTAGGTAGGTAGGTAGGTTAGGTAGGTAGGTAGGTAGGTAGGTAGGTAGGTAAGTTAGGTAAGTAAGTTAGGTAGGTAGGTAGGTAGGTAGGTAGGTAGGTAGGTAGGTAGGTAAGTTAGGTAGGTAGGTAGGTAGGTTAGGTAGGTAGGTAGGTAGGTAGGTATGTTAGGTAGGTTAGGTAGGTAGGTAGGTAGGTAGGTAGGTAGGTAGGTAGGTAGGTAGGTAGGTAGGTAGGTAGGTACGTTAGGTAGGTAGGTAGGTAGGTAGGTAGGTAGGTAGGTAGGTAGGTAGGTAGGTAGGTAGGTAGGTAGGTAGGTAGGTAGGTAGGTAGGTAGGTAGGTAGGTAGGTATGTTAGGTAGGTAGGTAGGTAGGTAGGTAGGTAGGTACGTTAGGTAGGTAGGTAGGTAGGTAGGTAGGTAGGTAGGTAGGTAGGTAGGTAGGTAGGTAGGTAGGTTAGGTAGGTAGGTAGGTAGGTAGGTTAGGTAGGTAGGTAGGTAGGTAGGTAGGTAGGTAGGTATGTTAGGTAGGTAGGTAGGTAGGTAGGTAGGTAGGTAGGTAGGTAGGTAGGTAGGTAGGTAGGTAGGTAGGTAGGTAGGTAGGTAGGTAGGTAGGTAGGTAGGTAGGTAGGTAGGTAGGTAGGTAGGTAGGTAGGTAGGTTAGGTAGGTAGGTAGGTAGGTAGGTAGGTAGGTAGGTAGGTAGGTAGGTAGGTAGGTAGGTAGGTAGGTAGGTAGGTAGGTAGGTAGGTAGGTAGGTAGGTAGGTAGGTAGGTAGGTAGGTAGGTAGGTAGGTAGGTAGGTAGGTAGGTAGGTAGGTAGGTAGGTAGGTAGGTAGGTAGGTAGGTAGGTAGGTAGGTAGGTAGGTAGGTAGGTAGGTAGGTAGGTAGGTAGGTAGGTAGGTAGGTAGGTAGGTAGGTAGGTAGGTAGGTAGGTAGGTAGGTAGGTAGGTAGGTAGGTAGGTAGGTAGGTAGGTAGGTTAGGTAGGTAGGTTAGGTAGGTAGGTAGGTAGGTACGTTAGGTAGGTAGGTATGTTAGGTAGTTGTTAGGTAGGTAGGTTAGGTAGGTAGGTTAGGTAGGTAGGTAGGTAGGTAGGTAGGTAGGTAGGTAGGTAGGTAGGTAGGTAGGTAGGTAGGTAGGTATGTTAGGTAGGTAGGTAGGTAGGTAGGTAGGTAGGTAGGTAGGTAGGTAGGTAGGTAGGTAGGTTAGGTAGGTAGGTAGGTAGGTAGGTAGGTAGGTAGGTAGGTAGGTAGGTAGGTAGGTAGGTAGGTAGGTAGGTAGGTAGGTAGGTAGGTTAGGTAGGTAGGTATGTTAGGTAGGTAGGTAGGTTAGGTAGGTTAGGTAGGTTAGGTAGGTAGGTAGGTTAGGTAGGTAGGTAGGTTAGGTAGGTGTAGGTTAGGTAGGTAGGGTAGGTTAGGTAGGTTAGGTAGGTTAGGTAGGTTAGGTAGGTTAGGTAGGTAGGTTAGGTAGGTTAGGTAGGTAGGTTAGGTAGGTAGGTAGGTTAGGTAGGTAGGTTAGGTAGGTTAGGTAGGTTAGGTAGGTTAGGTAGGTTAGGTAGGTTAGGTAGGTTAGGTAGGTTAGGTAGGTTAGGTAGTAGGTTAGGTAGGTTAGGTAGGTTAGGTAGGTAGGTTAGGTAGTTAGGTAGGTTAGTAGGTAGGTAGGTAGGTTAGGTAGGTTAGGTAGGTAGGTAGGTTAGGTAGGTTAGGTAGGTAGGTTAGGTAGGTTAGGTAGGTTAGGTAGGTAGGTTAGGTAGGTTAGGTAGGTTAGGTAGGTAGGTAGGTAGGTTAGGTAGGTTAGGTAGGTTAGGTTAGGTAGGTTAGGTAGGTAGGTAGGAGTAGGTAGGTTAGGTAGGTTAGGTAGGTTAGGTAGGTTAGGTAGGGTTAGGTAGGTGTAGGTAGGTTAGGTAGGTTAGGTAGGTAGGTAGGTAGTT